>JBAWJQ010000939.1:0-237423 GCA_037783105.1 Bactrocera zonata | reverse complement strand
TAATCTCAAAAAGTTTTGGGTTTCAACTCCATCAGTGTATCTTTAAATGCGTTTTTCTCTCAACGACCTTTTTCAATTTTCCTTGGGTGATTAGGCGGAGGCAAATGATCCGATCATTTATTTAGTACTACATATTATATAGTGATATAATTTGAACTGATTAAAGAATGAATTTTGGCTAATAGAAAACGACCAAAATTTTATATAAAATTGAATTGGATTTGTTTTGAGTATAGATCAATATTTTCTAATTTAAAGAATTTTTGCTTGGGTTTGATTGCAAGAATGGAAAACCTTTTTTAGCGCCGTCGGAGATTGCATACAACTTGAAAAAATATTTAATTTCTTTCTTTAGAACTTTTACTGTTTATACTTAAAAATTTAGGATAATTGATACAGTTTTTATTTTTAACTCCCAAAAATCAACTCTCACACTAGATATGCGCCTTAACTCGCCGACTATTGTCCGGAATTAAATTACTCTTTAGTGCCTACTTATCAACCATTCTTAACTTTTGGCGAAATTTCCGAAACTCACCAATGCGGGAGTAACCTATTGACAAATTATTTTGACAAACAAACATCCAAGTATGTATCGTTGTGATCTGTCCGTGTTAGTCCAAGGCAGCTTCAAATAATTGCGTGGTATGCTGTGCACATTGTGTCAGTAACTGCGAAATATTGATACATCCGTCGGATATATTATGAAATGTTTGCGATGAGTTTAATGCTCGTGGCATTTCAACACACGCACGCAGATACAAGAATATAAGTATCTAAGGTATTTATATAGAGTGTGGGTATGCGCCTGAGGCACGCAGCGAATTTCGACAGTTAATTATTTGCTAGTTACTCTAGTTAAATCACTCATAAATTACGTGAAAAGTGGCGCATTGAAGTGCTCTCCAAGTGCTGCGTCTACTTCAGGTTGTTAAGTAACATAAAGTTGAGTGGCAAGTTTTCAAGTGTCCCATACATACATATGTATATTATGTATGAAGGCGGAGAAATATGCTTTCCTGCAGATGGACAAAGAATGCTGACAGTGTATTTGATATATCCTTTAACGTATATATAACTGAGTATTTACTAGTTTTAATCCAACTCCAGAACCTTTAATAATATGTGGCAATTAATTGTTATGTTGCATGATTATTTCCTTTTATTCTCCGTTAATTGTGGCCTTGCTGTATTTACTTATAACAAATATACATATAAATATAAATGTATATTATTTTACACATACTCGTATTTATGTTATGATAGCAACCACATGTGAATATATGCATGTGTTTATTATTGCTTTTGCTACCTTAACCACTCTGCTTTTGCATATTTAATTAGCACGCTGGGGCATGTGGCACGCGGCGTGTACTATTGTGTGGCAAACAGAAATTTAATCTCCTTTCTATTAATAGCAAAATTAAATTTGCTTGTTTATATTTTGGAGTGAAAATTGCCAAATATTTTCGATAAGGTTTCTGAGTTTGGCAAGCGAATTTGGATTATTGTTAAAGTGTCTGCTGGTTTTTTAAGTACACTAGCGAAATTTTAGCTTTTATTGTTATTAGAAAATAGTTATAGATTTTTAAATTATTTTTTTTCAGCTCAAATCTGGTATCAAATTTTCTTCCTGAACATTTCCTTAAGGGGGTATTCTAGTCTAGAAGCATGAATTTCAGGTAATTTTTAAAGTGTCGTAAAAAGAGGCAATTAATATTTTTACTATCCATTTTTTTATTAGTTATTTATTAATTTTTGAAGAGGAAAAAAACAAAATAAAAACTAAGAAAAGTAAAAAATTTCAAAAATTATGAGCTGACGAAGTCCCTAAAAATTTCCACGTGACCATGCCCATGATTTCAACCCTCCTAGTTATCTGAAACCAAAAAAAAAAGATTATTAATCTAGAATAATGTCGCAATGGTCGGAACTACGGAAAAGTGGGAAACATTTTTTTTCACAAAATGGCGACTGCCTGAAAAAAAAAATTAATTTATCACTTTTTCTGACAATTTCGAATTTTTTAAAAATAATAAAAATAAAAATTTGGAGATACGGCTAGTTCCAACCATAGACAAGCCTATAAAGAAGACTCTATAAAAATTTCAAGTAAATCGGTCCAGTAGAACCTGAGAAATTGTGGGCATCGTTCCGAAAACGTCAGTTTTGAGAAAAACGCGTTTAAAGTTTCGCGTTCCGGCCGAACCAGTTTGGATGCCGGGTCAGAAAAATGCCTATATCTCCGAAAATAATTTGAATTTTGAAAAATCCTCTTGTACATATATGCTTGAATAGTTACACTTTGAAAATATAAAAAAAAAATTCGATGTTTTTAAATTTCTAGACTAGAATACCCCCTTAATTATATTTTGAATATCGGATAATAATTTTATTAAGATAATAATAATTATTTTAGAAAGAATTTAGCAGCATTGCTCACATGTTAGTTTTACTGGCGGTTATTCACTGATTACCGGTATAATACTTCCGGTTTTTGTTAATCGGTAAATAGTAGTTATTACTAGTAGTCAGAAAAATCTGCCTCTTCTGAATATAGCATTATTTGAACTTCAAAGCACGAATTCGATGTCGAGCGCCGGCGACAATGTTAATGACAAGGTTAGTTCATAGAGTTGATGCCCGCACCAATGGAAATGGTCCTCTGTGATCCCCATAATTACTAGATATAACCACGAGATTGCTATATATGGACAAAACCTTTTTAGCTGATATCAATTCTAACTACTTCGCCAGATTCGACGAAGGTATGTCTACCGAGACATTTCAACTGCAGTCTAGCAAAAACTGGACAGTTTAAAAGTAAGTGCCTAGATGATTTAACCTCGCCTTTCTCGACACAACTTTGGCAATTTTCAACCGACTAGACTTCACGGCATTTGACCATATTGGAAAGTGGCCAGCCGGGACACCTACCATAGCGGCGTGCTGAGCCTTGCTTGGAATAAGTAGTTCTAAAAACGTCTGGCGTTAAACTCTGAGCCGAAAGAACTGGGTTAGTGGGTATTTACAGAATTTTTCTTACAAGTTATTTTTTATGGAATTGCATAAGCACCGTAAAAATTGCAGGAAAAGTACTACTGTGTCCAAAAAAAGGTGACATTTGAATTTAAACTGCGCGCGTCGAAGGATTTGGAGAATTATTTTTTTTTAGGTTGGTAGTACTGTCAGTCACATTTATGTCAAATTCCATGTCAAAATATTCATTAGTGTTTGAGATAAGTGTCGGTTTGTGAGCTGCTAAAAGTGAGTTTTTCGTTTTTTGCGATGTCGAAATTTGTTGAGCAAAGAATTTGCATTAAATTTTGTTTACGGAATCAATTTTATGCTGCGGATACGTTGAGGATGGTGCAGAAAGCCTTTGATGATGAGGCTATATCTAAAAAAAATTTTTAGAAGTGGTATAGTGAGTTCCAAGCCGGCCGTGAACGTGTCGAAGACGATGAGTGTCCAGGGCGACCATCAACCTCAACCGACGAAGCTCACGTTCAACAAATCAAAGATTTGGTGTTGAAAACTCGTCGATTAACAATTAGAGACCTTGCTGATGAAGTTGGCACATCGAAAGGCTCAGTCAATACCATTTTGAGGGATGGTTTGGGCCTCAAGCGTGTCAAATTTCGACTGGTACCGAAAGCATTGAATTTTTTGGAAAAAAGGCGTCGCGTTGAAGTGTGTGAAACGATGCTTTCCGACTACCAGGGTATCATGAAATGCATTATAACTGGCGATGAGACTTAGATCTATGCTTACGACCCCGAAACAACCGATCAATCGAGCGAATATCGTGCCAAAAGAGAGCCGAGACCAAAAAAATCGCTCCAAAATCGCTCAAAAATCAAGGTCATGTTGACTGTTTACTTCGATTATCGTGGTGTTGTGCATTACGAATTCTTTCCAACCGGTCAAACAGTCAACAAGGAATATAATATTATTTGAACGTTATGCGTCGTTTGCCTAAAAAAACCGGAATTGTGGAAAGAAAATTTTTGGTTTTTACGCCACGATAGTGCACCATCCCTTACTGCCCTCGTAATTCGTGATCATTTCACCAAAAACTCAACCCATATCGTTCCGCAACCACCGTATTCACCTGATCTGGCGCCGTGCGACTTCTGGCTGTTCACCAAGCTCAAAAGACAGCTACGGAGATACCGTTTTTATACGATAGAGGAGATCCAAGCCAACCCGGAAAGCGACTACGACCAGTGTTTCAAAGATTGGAAAATCCGTTGGCATAAGTGCATTGCATCGGGAGGGGATTACTTTGAAGGGGATGAGCTTGTTATACCATACCTGGAAAGAATTTTCTGTGCTCAAATCAAGACCTATCCTGCCAATGGTTGCGCCAGATTAAATTCTAATTCACTTATAACTGAGCAGCTTGAGATCTAAAATTTTCTGGAAACATTTTTAGTAAAAGTGAACCAACGGCCGTCATGAGACCGTAGTTGCGGCGATATTATGTTGAAACCCTAAATTCCAAAAAATATAAATTATAATGGAAAAATTCTAAAATTTTCCGTTTCGGTTTTACTGTGTTTTATTAGAAATTAAGGTTCAAAACTAACAAGTAAACGTCTTTCATTTATACATTTACAAAAACCATCCACCAAAATCTACAGAATAGTACATGTTCCGTATTAAAGGTCTCTTCAAATACAGTGCTACAAACATGCGCATATATAAAAACAGCAGATGTATGAACATTTGCGAGTTTACACGAATATTTGTTCAAATGGGTATTTTAGCAAAAAAAGCTATAAGCTCCAAATACACACATACGTATATAAGAGGAGGATTGAAAGGCCTCCGGCCTGTCATAGTGAAACAAATTTTTTTGGCAAAATTCGTTTTTTTTTTTTATCAACATATGGTAGTTCCCTTCAAGGGTGATAAATTGGTTATAGCGGCCTTTCAACTTTTCAATACCATTTTTGTAGTACGATTTGTTCTTTGCTTCAAAATACGACTCAGTTTTGGCGATCACCTCTTCATTCGACGAATATTTGTTCCCAGCGAGCATCCTTTTGAGATCCGAGAACAAGAAATAGTCATTGGAACTGAAAAATGCGAGAGATTCGGAAGCAGTTACTGAATATGTATAAGTGCTCTTCAGTGCCTAAGTATATCAGACTATTTACCAAAAATATGCATTAATCTGTGTAATATATTCAGAGAGCGTCTTCCTTGGTAAAAGTGTATTAAAAATCTAAAAATTCATTAAATCGGCCAATATGTAAGATTAAGTAATATAATCATAAAAAAGACGCAGCTGAGATTTTTAAGAGAGAAACCAGCAAAATCATCTAAAATCATCACTACTTGCAGGCTCTGCTTCGTTTTATTGCTTTTCTGCGCATATACTTTTAGTAAAACAACCAAAAAGGAACGAAACAGGTTATAAAGCGTTTAAAAAATCTGAGCTGTGGCAGCACAAGTTTTGTTGCGTCGAGTGCGCAATAAAAATAAACACCTCTAAGTGTATAATAGAGACTAAGCGCGACGTAAATACGCGCCATTGTAAAGTCGTTAAGTCACATACGAAGCCGAGGCAGCGGCAATAAACTTACAAGGATGTGTGTAAAGGCAGGAGGAGAAATATGGCTGGCGTCTGACATGATGGTGTTGAAGTGAAAAATAGAGCGAAGGACTAATACACTTATACATACATATACTATATATGCACAAATAAGGTTTTGAAAAAAGCAAACAGATATTTATCAAGTTGACAATATCAATCCATTTGAAAGTGAGAAATAGTATTGGCACCGCTTACTCGAACAACCGCCATTACTCGTCAATTTATGCATAAGTCTGCGTAATTTACGCTTTGGAGCGAAGAGTAAAAATAAGAGAAAGGCTTCATACGGTCATTAACCTTGTTAGTGTGGGGTTTTTGTGTTTATGGAAATCTGTTTCCGAGAACAAGCTATTTCGATTCATAAAGTAGAATTACTCATACTTAATGTAGCCTATCGAGAAATGGGTCAAACCACGAATACGCCGCTTTGAAAATAGCTTAAAAAATAGCAGAGACTTTGAGTCATAATTTACTTGAACTCGGCGCCATATTTTCTTTTACTTAGAGCTCAAACAAAAGTTCTCTAAATCTTTCTCAAAATATTCCTTTTATATAAGTACATATTCTTTCAATCTTTGTTTTGAACATCGAGCTAACTTTCTTATAGCTGTTAATGGTTAAAAATCAAGAAAAAAAGACTATAAATTTTCGTTATTAAGATAGAAAGCTGAGTTCAACTCAGTTTTTAATAGTGTGCTTTAAGCTTTCGTACAATACGTTAATTCGGATTTCATATTAAGAAGGATGACTTTATATTATTATCTTCTTTTGCCGCTACAGTTTCTTCTGAGTTTTGGCCTGCTACACACGGGACCTTTAGACATCTACGTAATTTGTCTTTATGTCGTCTTTGAATTCATTAACTCTTGCTGATTGCGGCCTTCTTCTTGCTTTAGTGATGAGTGCAGTGGCCTCATAAATTTCCTGATGATTTGCTGACTACGTACACTGTAGGAAAATCTCTCTTATTCATAGATGAATAAAATTAATCTGTATAAGATTTCCAAAGGATTTCTAACGTCTTCTTTTTGCTTGATTTGAATAGCTCGGTCATCATTTTTAGTATAAATTCATTGACTTCTTCGTTGTCATTTGGTAAATGTAAGTAGTCTCTTTACTGCATAAGTAAGTCTGCTCAAAAGATCTGGTCTGATCTCCTAAATTTCAATCGAATTTTAGGAAACTCCCGTGTTAGGGATTTTTTTTTTGCTTTATTATGATAAAATATATCACGGTTTATATTTAAACTAGGATAATCATCTCATAAAAGTTGCAATGTGCGGCTTCACTCCATTGGAGCACACCAGATCTGGTTAAAAAAAGGTCAAGCTAATATTGCTGAGGTTTTTTATGTAAATCGTGTATCTGGTGAGGGCTGTTAGATCAGTAAACATAACTAGCAGATGCACTGCAGCAAAGGCTCCTATCAGACTCAGAGCCAACGGGTTCATGAGCTGTGCTAAGTACGTATATTCTGAAATCCTACGTTGCACTGTGTTGCGGCTAGTGGAAAAGTAATTTTTCTCCGATTATTCTTTTCAGTGTTTTTAATGATGCAATTTTGTCAAAAACATTCCAAGTAAACAAAAAACACATAAAGCTTATTTTTATGTTGGCCCGTTGATTTTTAATTGATTTTAGAAGTCAAATATACAAAATTTTCACGAAAAGAGGGGATTTCAGGACTGTATTCAAAATTATCTTATTTGATTTTGGTGACAGATATTTTGATTCAGAAAAAAAATCTGCCTTCGGACAAGTATCTTCTGTAAAACAAAGGAATGTTGTTTGAGACATTTTCATATGCACCTTTTTTAGAGTGAAAACCCGACTAAAGGTCCATTTTTCCTTTAAATTTGGGTTAGGTAAGCCATATCTAAAAAGTCCCAGAGAGTCCCAGTTCCAAACCACTACAGAAATGTTACATAACTTGTTTTCAACGAACTGTGAAAAAATCAGCTGCCCATACCTGCCCTCCTGGGAGTTATAGCGATTTTAGTATATCACTCTCAGTATTTATTCCATAGAAATATAACGGAAATTCTCGGAATCACTTATTGAATAATTTATTCATATTGGTTTTCGGGTGACTTTCCGTCATCCCACGTCAAATTTTTATTATTTTCAGACCGATTTCGGCTAATCGCCATCTTCTCTTTTTTGTCACTAATTAGTCCGCAGGAAACAAGGACTTTAGAAACACAAGGCTTTACCATGCGAGGAAAACATCAAGAAAAGACAATTGTGAAGGCATATTACAATATCTGCTCGCCAATTCTGATCCCGCAATCACAAGTAGGAGAATACTGAAGGAGAAGAAACACCTGAAATTATCAGAGGAAGCTATGAACTTATTGGTAGATGACTGATAATTTGTAATTTTTCTGTAGAATGCATATTTTATGCCTGTGTTATAAAATAGTATCTTCAAATTTTCTTCTAGCACTCCACAAAAATGAGCATAACTCTCTTAAAACTGAAGCTATTGACTTCAAACCGGTATCAAATTAAATCTTTTATTGCCACCTTTCAAATAAGAAATAAAATAGATTTTGGTTTTATATAAAATTTCAGAGTTTTTCAACAAATATCGAAAAATCATGAAAATTTGACGTTTATAATTCTTGTTCGGACCACCCTATACTTTATTTAAAAAACTAATCATAGGGTATTTATCAGCAATAAAAGAAGAATTAAAATAAATTTTTTTTTTGTAAATTTTTCGAACAACTTTTTTGTTTTTTTGACTTTTGTTGAAAATTTGACCCAACAATTTTTTTCGGTGTAAATTTTTTTTTTACTCATTCTGTTTGGGATTTCATTCTGAACAATCTGTAGAAGTTTCTCAACGATACAATTAAAATTACAGTTTAGGCAATATGATTTCGAAAAAATTCCGGTTTCGCAACACTGTGCGTTGGCGCGATATTACTGCTGACAATGTGGACAACGACATCGCGAAACCTCCTCCTGGTAGTAGCTTCTCTGCGGACTAGTCTCAGAAAGATATGTGGGGAAGAGGTGCAGTTGTTTTTTCAGGACCGAAGCTTAAGGGAATGGAGGAAGTCTTCTGTTTGGCGCATTCCATTAACTCTAGCTTTAGGCTACTAGACCACTATACTGTATTTCAAGCAGGTAGCTGCCATTAAGGTAGCTGTAGATGTGCTCCGTAGTGAACCTTTCTTCATAGAGCTGTGCATTTCCTAAGACAATATAGATTTTGATCTTATTGAAAGTACGCTCATGATTCCTAAAACAGTGTCTGTTTTTCATTGGCTCCAAAGTAATTTGTTATCCGACATGTAGGAGTACCTGTTCACTGAAAAATCGCCAGAACCGAAAAGCTTATGAGCTTTCTAGAGGTATCATCATAGTCGTAATTTCATTCAATAGGATAGGTGTCGATACTCCGTTGTCCTCTTGCTATGGATCTATGGTTGTCCAGTTAGCTCGGAAAGCGTAAATTGACATCCGGTCCTTTGACTACTTGCTCTTAGAAAGGTTAATCTGACGGCTTAACTCATTTCATTCAATGGGAAAGGCGTCGGTACTCGGTTGTCCTCTTGTTTTGGTTCTATGGACATCTAGCTATCTCGAAAAGTGTCAATTGACCTCCGGTTCTTTGACTACTTGCTCTTAGAAAGGTTAATATGCCGACTTTGCCGATCACTAAGAGTCTGGTGTTTCAAGAGTTTTGGGAATCACAAAGAAAAGCGTTCAAAGCTGTCCAATTGGGCTCTGACGTTACCTTTGGTACGTGGATCAGTCATACGACCCGACTTATCTGGGGATATCTTACTTGGAAAGGTGGTGTATATTCCTACCTCGGAATTCGTGAAAATTTTTCAGTCTCATTTTAATTGTGAAATCATAAAATTCCTTCTTTCCATACCCAGCAAGTCGCAGTCATCCTTTCAATTTCTTCCAATAATAATATGTCTTTAAAATGCATTGTCTTCTCACAAGAGCAGCATTCGTCTGCCAGTCTCTTATTTTTATGAAAACATTTGCCTTGATTTCGAGCACTTCCTCGACATATTTGAATTTACATTGCACTATTTGCCCACTTTGTTCATAGATCGACGCATACAGTGCTTTCGCCGCCCTTGCAATGGATATTGTTTACTATCACAGCAGTCGTCTCAGCAGCAGAATGCTTCCGTCGTTTCCTTATTTTTCCAGGCAGCTCGTTTTCTTTTTACACAAATGTTGTCTTTGCGATTTTTTGCTGTCTTCACATGAGTTGTCTTCCTCGTTTTTTTCCTATTTCACTAACTCAAGCATTTGTGTAAAACAATAGCTGCTACTACTACTCGTACTTCCACTACCACCACTGCAAACACATGCCCGTTTCCGCTGTTTTATTTGTTGTAGCTATTTGCACTAGCGCTGGGTGTGTTTGTGTTGTTTTTCCATTGAATTTCCTTATTGTTTTCTTAGTTGGCTGCGAAAACAAAAGTTCAAACTCTGGCAGCATTTTATGCTCACACTCACACAGTCGCTGTCTAAATGTTTTTGCAAATGTGAATTTGTGCGTGGGTGCATGTGTGTGTGTGTGCGTGTGTTTGCAGAAAGTTTAAAACGATGTTATTTTCATTTTATTTATCTGGTGTGTGTGGTTATGGTGCCAGTGGGCGTGGGCAAGCAATGTGAGGTTAGTTCAGCGCTCGCACTCACAATTCATATACACATGTGTACACATATGTATGTACATGTATGTTGTGTGTGCGCGCTGTGTAAATGAAGCGGCACATGAAGTGCAACAATGATATTTCCCGCTATGAATGGAGCAGTGAGTTGCAGTGCATATGCACTCTAAATAAATTTTATTAATTCCGCGATTTTTTACTTTTCTACTCATTCCATCTTAATTTTAATTTGATTTGAAAAAATACACGGCGCGTAGAACAAGAGTCACAGCAAAAACATATATTTTTTTATATAATAAAAATACCTAACATAAACATTGAAGCTTATTATGACGTTTAACAAATTATTATGAAATTGACAAAGAGATTATTAAAATTTTTATATAAATAACTGTGAATAACTGAAATATTAACTAGTAAGTACGAGCTAAGTTCGCGAGGGAAAAGAAGAACGTTTTGTCATTTAATCGTGAATTTTTTTATTTACAGGGAATTAAAAAATTCATTTCGGCCAAAAAATTGGATTAACTCGTGAACATTTTCGTGCGATCATTTTTCACAACTTTCGACGTGGATTATCACGACAAGAGTGCATCGATGAACTAAATCTTTGTATGGCTATGAAGCACCATCCTATAGCCCTGTGCAAAACTGTTACAACGAATTCAATCGTGGCTGACGCTCGCTCAAAGACGAATTCCGTGAAGGTCGTCCAAAAAGAGCCGTTGTGCCAGAAAACATCGATGCCGTACGTGAACTGATAATGCAAGACCATCATGTAACATATGTACCTTCAGATAGAGGCATGCCTATGCATTTCTCCCACCAGCATACATTCGATATTGCATGAACACCTGGCCGTAAAAAAGGTTTGTTCTCGTTGGATCCCGCACAATTTGACAATCGTTCAAAAAAAGGCTCGTGTGGATTGGTGTAAAGATATGCTGAAAAAATACGATCGCGGTGCTTCAAAAGACGTTTATAAGATCGTCACAGGTGACAAATCATGGATCTATGCGTATGAGCCCGAAACAAAACAGCAATCGACGTGTGGGTCTTCCAAGACGAGCCAAAGCCTATGAAAAAAAAAAAAAAAAATTTTCTTTGATAAATATGCCTATTTTCATTATTAGGCCAGAAATATATATAGCAGCCCTCGTATAAGTAAGGAACAGCTAAGTACGGGTGCAACCGAACATTTTATACTCTTACAACTTGCAAAAATCAAAGCCGCGAAAATACTTTAAGCTGTAAAACCAATCATACAGAGAAAAGTCAACCGGAAGTTCGAAAAACTTTATATTAGGTATATGGGGCTAATGAAAGTATTGGTCCGATTGAACCCATTTTTAACATACACACATACCATTAAAAGAGCAGGATTATCCCGTAATTTCAGTTACCAAAAAGACCAAAAGTCAACTACAGGCAGGAGGGTCTAAGTATTAGAACGAATGAAGTGGAATTTAAAGTTGTGCTACATGCGAAGTAGGCGTGGTTATTGTCCGATTTCGCTACTTTTCACAAGGTGATAAAGAAACATGAAAGAAATACAACATATGAAATTTTGTTGAAATCATTCAGTCGGGTCTCGAGATATGGGATTTCACCAAAAAGTGGGCGGTGCCGCGCCCGTTACCCAATTTTCGTATCGGCTCTTATGAAGCTCTCTCATACTATCTCGGTGTTAAAATTTAATGTCCTTGTCGTATTTAGTTATTGATTTATCGCGTTTTTAATAGTTTTTAACAGTACCGTTATATGGGGAGTGAACGGGGTTTTCAACCGATTTCGTCCATTTTCATAATATTGGTAGAAGTTCTAATAATATTCGTGCTGAGAGAATTTGTTTGTTGTAGCTTATATGGCTTAGGAGACATATACATTAGCGGTATTCAGACCGAAGCCTGTTAATTTGGTAATTCGTTAGTTGATACTTAACTGTGAACATACTTTTTGCTCTACCTTGGCAGTAAGGTAAATTTTATTCCGAAACAGCTGATTCAATTTTATTAAAGAGTAAAAATGCCCCAACAAAGTGCAAAATCAAAAATTGTCAGTCATTTAATTGAAAATTATGTGGAGCAGATCAAATTTATTACTGGCAAGTACTTTAAATTCATATACAGAGGAGCAGAAGAACAGCTGATCTGATATTACCGAGTAACGAAACAATTATCAAGCTTGCCAGAAGGATAGTCCGTTACTCGGTAAAACGATAGTCTGTTAATTTTACAAAAATAAAATACATGTAAAAAACTACCAAATAACGACTAACGAATTAACAAGGCTTTTCTGAATACCTCTATTAAACTTATTAGAGTACAAGGCCATGCCCACTTAAAAAAAAAAAAATCCCAAAGGTGCCCCTAGCTACTGCGATACCCTGTGCCAAATATGACTTTTATGTCCTAATTTAAGGCTAAAATATGGCACTTTATATGTTTTCGGTTAATGGCGATTTGTGGGCGTGGCAGTGGTCCGATGGCGTCCATCTACGAACTCGTACTTTGTTTGTACAAAAAAATCTGCATTCATCAAGATATCTTAATTTTTACTCAAGTTGCAGCTTGCACGTACGGACGGACCGATGGACGGGCAGACAGACAGTCAACCGGATTTCAACTTTTCTCGTCACCCTGATCATTTATATATACATATATAACCTTATATCTATCTCGATTAGTTTTGAGTGATACGTACAATCGTTAGGTGAACAAAACTATTATACTCTGTAGCAATTGGTTGCAAGTATATGTAAATCAACATAGAAATCCAAGGTTTTATGTGATCACGCCGTATCCCATCGAGTTTTGCACAAGAAAAATGCTGTTGACAAAATTTCGCTCTCTAGCCTAATGAATAATCTTCTTGTTTAATGCGGAAGTAGCGATCTGATAAATATTGTATGATTTTATGATATCATATTGCTGTTTCGATAAATTCGGTTTCAATTTCGAAAGCACTCTTTGTGACAAACTTTATCGAACGCTTTTACAACATGTAAATCACCATAGAACATATTTTTTTTCTCAAAGGTTTTTTTTCAATAATTTGTGTAATTCTGTGGGTTTGATCAACCGCAGAATTGTTAGCTCGAAACCCAAACTGATAAGCTGGAAGTTTATGAAATGGTCTCTTCTTAAAGTAAACTCATATTCACTTTATTTGATTTAATCGTAGCGGATGTCGTGATTGTTTACAGTTGTTGGTTAATTTGAATAAATAGAATTGTCAGACTAACAGTAGGGGTATTCAGACCAGCCTTGTTAATTCGTTAGTCGTTATTTGGTAGTTTTTTACATGTATTTTGTTTTTGTAAAATTAACAGACTATCGTTTTACCGAGTAACGGACTATCCTTCTGGCAAGCTTGATAATTGTTTCGTTACTCGGTAATATCACATCAGCTGTTCTTCTGCTCTTCTGTATATGAATTTAAAGTACTTGCCAGTAATAAATTTGATCTGCTCCACATAATTTTCAATTAAATGACTGACAATTTTTGATTTTGCACTTTGTTGGGGCATTTTTACTCTTTAATAAAATTTAATCAACTGTTTCGGAATAAAATTTACCTTACTACCAAGGTAGAGCAAAAAGTATGTTCACAGTTTAGCCTTTTAACGAAGTATCAACTAACGAATTACCAAATTAACAGGCTTTGGTCTGAATACCCCTAGTATTTCGAACTGTGCGGATGGTTACTGGTGATAAAAAATAATCGGTCGGGTCGAAGGGCCGTAAGCCGTCGCAAATACTTGCCAAGACAGAATTCGCGGTTGGGAGGGTTACGCTGCTTTTTTGATATGATTTGCAATGAGCTACACTTCTACGACCAAACTCTTATTTCGAACCTGTACTGTAAGTAGTTAGACCATCGGAAGGAAGCAATCTCCCCCAAGTGGCCAGCTCTGCTCAATAAGAGAGGAATTATGTTCCATCAGGCCAACTCTAGGCCCCACACATCGATAGTGACTCGCCAAATGCTACAGGAGCTTGTTTTACGTCCTCCTCAAGATGATTCTTTGATATAATATGTGTATAGACTGTCTTTGGAAGCGGGGCAGCAGTGGACAGTGTTGCCAGAAGAAAGCAACTTCACTTCTACTGAATGCCAGGCCAAAAAGTGGACAAGATTGCCATGCATGGTGCACCCGAAAACATGATCAACATTGGGAAACCCATGTATTGTCTATATGACGATCTGGACAGAAGCGTGGTAAAAAAAATCAAAACCCGCTGGATCGAAATCCTGGGTGCAAAACTGGAAAGTTACGTGTGAAAACATTACATCGGAAGTACTTAAAATTCCCATTGGCACTTAATAGATGAGACTGTTGGAATCTGGGATACCCACGTTATAGTACAATAGCGGAGGTATCGATAGTGAGACCACGTCAAGCGCAGGCAAAGACGACAAGTCCACATGGGTCAAGAAACTGAACTACATCTGGTATCGCAAAGAACCACAACAAAGAGCAGCCTGGCTCATGGGCCTATCAGGTTAGCCTAACTTTAGCTATATAGATGCCATCAGAATACAGGCTAAAAACATGCGAATATTTTGCGTTCTTCAATTCAACCGTTTTTTAATGTGTTTCAACAATAAATGCCCAGTATCTCATCCTCACTTCTGCCTTTTATTCGATTTCATTACTTTGCTATACACAATCCTTGTAGTGTCCTTGCACAACCACACCACGCCGCGCAAAAAATTCATACTTTGACAGATATGCATAACAATTTCAAAAGGTTGTAGCATGCTACTGACGCAAGTCCAATTTGTTCCAACATTCATATATGTATGTAACTACTATATGGTATACCAAATGGATTTATTGCGAAATGAATGAGTAAACTAAAGAGGAGGCTCAGAGTGGACTGACAGAGAAACACCGTTATGGCTGATCGCCACCATTCGATTGATGTGGCAATTTAACAACAAAAACAGATATGGTGGCAGGGTGTGTTGCAAGCGGCCGCGGCACTTGTAGCACACTTTCGCTTATTGGCTCTGCTCGGCTGGCGATGGAGTGCATAACATTTTTGCTTGCCTCAAGGCCATGCCTACAACGGATAACGACTGTTACTCTGTAACTGGAAAATGTATCACAAGTACAAAAATACAAAAACAATAATAAATTCATGACAAAATGGAAAATACTGAGAAAGCCAAAGTAAAGAACAACAGTAGGCTGCGAATGATTAAAAACAAGACGAATTTATGTGGAGCAAATAGTTCAAAGAAATTGCGAAAAACAGTAAGGAAAACGAAGGCAGACATACACACGCACACACGGCTACATAAGTACATAAGTATATACAGTATGTTGGTACAAGCAATGAAAGCAAACGAAAGAGAAATTGTATTGAAGACATCAAAGGCCGATTGGATGAAGGCCATTTGAAGGTAAACAACAATCGATGTGCGCATTTATACGCTTTTATACGTATATATGTGCTATATATAAATATGTGTGTGTTTTCAACTGTTGTGTAAATAGAATGAAGCGAACACAATACAAATGTAAACAGCTCGGAAATGTAAACACACTGATCGATAGTGTCAATACGAAGTAAAATAAAATATAAGGAAGATATTTGCAACAACAAAAAAGTTAAGTAAACATACACTGCTCATGGTAAGTTAATAATATTAAATGTGAAACATCATTTAGTGGTCCAAAGTAGTCAAAAGTTAGCGCAATTTGAACAAGTTTAATTTAGTTTTAGGTTTTATTCTAAGTTAGTTGCTAAGTCTTGATAAGCTTGTGAATTATACCAATTTCGTTCAGAAGAAGCGTAACACCTAATTTGAAGATAAAGTTGGATAATTCCATATTCGACCGAATAGACCACGTCCAGTATGGAGTGAAGAAAATATGGCAGCCGCAGTTGAAAATGTACACGAAGATTGTGGAGAGTCGATTCCGCGCCATTCGCAGCAACTCGGACTGACGCATGGAACGACTTTGCGAAATGTTCAAACGAGTCGTCGAAAATTGGACTCAACCGTTGGACCATCTAAGCCGTAGCCGCGGCCAACACTTGAAAGAGATAATCTTCAAAAAATAAATGCCAAAGGAATTTCTTTCGAGTGATTATAAAGTAAAAGTGGTTTACCCTTTAGCGATATGTTTTGATTTCTGCGCGCAAGCTAGGAGTAGAGTTTAAGCTTTATAGGGAGTTAGTCAGTCAGTGCTGATGAAAGCCTGCGACAGCCTATGAGAGTCAAGAGAGCAGCTGAGACACGGAAAGAACCCGTAAGGGCCAGTGAGATGAAGCTAGAGCAAAAGAGAGTAAAAGATAGTCGAGAAGAGCAGCTGTAGAGATGTTTAAGAGTGGTGAACAGATTGCAAGGATATTAGAAAGAAATTTGATTCAGAAAATTCTATATTCGCTGCTCAGACTTAGCCGCTTTGGCAGACAAAAAGAGTATACAAAGAATCGAAACACTATAACCTTCTGTAGTAAAGGCGGAAATATAATGGAAACTAATGAAAACTTAGAAACTTGCGACGAAGGAAAAATAAGACTTGACGTTAGTGATCTTCTTACTTCCTTGAAGTGTCTTTTCAGCACAAAAACTCCGATTACAAAGCGAGCTTTTTTTTGTTACGACAAAAAAGTGAAATGTGGCAGAAAAAAAATTCTATTAACATTTTTAGTGTATATTATATATGTATATACAGTATGAGATGTACTATCGGAACAAAGCACCGATAAAGCTGTTTGACTGGTACAGATATTAAAATCTTAGATACAAATTTAGGCAAGCTTCCGGATTGTTACCAAAGCTTCCGTTAAAATTTCGTTCCTTTGTAGCCGAATTCACGTAGATAATATTTAAACCAAAATTGAAACCAATGGGTTCTATTTAAGATGTAGAGCTTTATTCGAAAAGAAGGCTTCATATACACTGAATACGTTTTTATAAATTCTACAGAACCGAACCAGCTAAGATCTGTTACGTCTGGTAACGATCAGAAAACCCTCAACGATTAAATTCCTTAGCGAGTTCCAACATTGTCATATGGCATACGAGTATTCTTCTTCTTTACTGGCGTAGACACCGCTTACGCGATTATAGCCGAGTTAACAACAGCGCGCCATGGTCGTCATCAAAAGGGGGTCACTCATCCGAGTCTTGTTGATCCTTTTCATTGGTGTACTTTTTTTTACGTGGCGGGTCCCAAACCCAGCGCACAAGAGAGAGAGGATGTTTCGCCTTCTCACTTTAGCTTGCCTTCAAACGGATGTTCTTAGGTTATCCAGAGGATACTTGGTCAAAGACCGGAAGTCGTGAGCTGCTTGAGTCATATGTAAAAGAATCGTTTCTGGCCACTCCCAAGTGAATGGCGGTCAGAGAACTTTTCTCACTTGCGTGAACTTCTACATAAGACTCCATCCTTCATATTAAAGGTATACATTTTTTTGTTCGTTCTGCACCGAGCTTATACTTCTTTTTGGATAATATACCATTAATAAATCGGAGCTACGACCTCTCGTTGTTAATTCTCTTAAGGGCAGTACAGTAACGATAAAGTTAGTAAAGTACTATAAATATTTGGGTTTTTCAGATAACCCATGAAAGTCATAGAAAAGTGAATTACTGAAATACTTTTCTATAAAGTCATTCGAAAAAGCTGAAATTTCTGTTTTCGGAAATAAACCATAACACTGTCCAAAATTGAATTACGGTAGATTTCTTGAGAGAGAGCGACAATCAAAATATTTCGTCGCTATAATTTATTATATTTTATTTATTTTTTCCTCATTGTCTTTCTTAGAGTGAAAGTCGCTTTTTAATATACTTGTTCTCATGCAACATTGCTTTGGGGCATGACAGACTCTAAACTCAACTTCATGTTTATTTTGCAACCCAATAACACTTCGCATGCCCCAAAAACTAAATGAAGACCATATTAGGTGAATAAGAGCAACGGACATTGTTTATTGTCTGCGTTTCGCTTGGTCGGATGCCTTCCCAAGTATTTTTATTTGCAGCACCGTAGGCTATTAAATTTAGAAGCGCTAAGACTTCAGCGGGTTGATTCCGTGGTAAAAATAAGCTTTTTGGAAAATATTATCAAAGGTAACTGTGTAAATTGTGACTCGTTAGATAAGAAATTGATCAACTTAAAAAAATTGAGAATTCGAAATATTATTTAAGCAGAAAAACTAAAGCCTTGTCCGCATGAATAATGACATGAAAAGAAATAAAGAGATCAATGTTTCGACTATTGTAAGTAGCTAGCCCTAGCCGATGAATTCCCGAAGGAAAGAACCATAGTTCAAACTCTCCAGTTATACAATAATTTATTAATGCGACGCTTCTTCTGATCCATAAGTTCTGCACTAGTGTACAACGGCTGTGTAAACTGACGTTGAGCAATACCAAAAGCTTCGTCAGGATCAGAAAGGACTTCTCTGAGCCGTACGATATCAAACGAGGTTTCAGACAAGGCAAGACGGGCGGAAAAACAAGTTTGAAGATGAGAAATTAGAAGCATTCAATGAAAGTTTTTAATTATTGACAAATGGTATAAGAAGAGCTCATAAAACCTTTAGACGTCACTTAAGCAATCATTTTAAAACGTTTTAGAGTAACTGAATGCATCCATAAGTTTAGAAATTAGGTATCATATGAATTGCCGTGTTGGAAAACGATCTTGCACATCACAGATGATTCTAAAACTGGGTGAAATTTTTAAAGGGGAACGCTATCGGCAACAACTAATCAAATTGAAGCAAATGAGTGCCGAAAAAACCACTGCACTTTCGAACTAGACTCGAGGCAATATTTTTCCATCATGAAAACGCTCGGTCTAATGTTGCAAAACTTTTTGAAATCTATTATTAGAAAAGAGTGCCTGAGAAATTTTGCTCCACCCACCTTATAGCCTAGACCTTGCCGTTCCGAGTACTTACTAATACTTTCAAAGTTAACTTTTACATTAAAAGTGGGCGTGATTAACCCGATTGCATCCATTCCCGCAATATAGCCTGAGATGACAAAATACTATAATTTTCCAGAGTGTAGATTGTGAGGTAACTCACAATTTTCTAAACTTAATTGATACTTCCAACTGAGATACCCTGTAAGGCGTCAAGATTTAAGAATTTTAACTCCAGTTCAATCATGACGGAGGTGTATAGAGTCAATCAATGTTTTCATCTAGAACATTTCGAAATATAATGTACCAATAACCCTACTCCTACTCCAACAGTTTAGGGTATAAAAAGCAACCGTTAGGTCTATACAATCGTGGGATTATAAAAATATTTAATATAAACAAAAATTTCGCTAATGTAATAACCCTTTCTGACTTTCAATACACAATTGTGCGGGTAAGACTAAAAATCTGTTAAAATTTTTTTTTTCGCTTTACTACCTGTTAAGACCCGAAAGCAATGATTGTGCCATTTATTTCTAACGGTTCTTTTCAACGGTTGCTTTGATCTTTTGTATAGTTTTGTCACAATTTGCAAAGTTTTGAAGTGTTCAGCCGTGTTGTCAAGAATGGAAAAAGGTAAATTGAAATAAATTTTGTGCAGTGTTTTAGTTTCGTGATGTTTTGCAACAATGTGTATTGAAAAAGATTAAATAAACTATGAATTGTCTTATTGTGAAAAAATTATAATTTAATTAAGTGTTTTGAACAAGTTTAAAGAAGGACCACACAATTGTGCGCTACAGGCTTTGACCTCGCATTTTCATTTACCCGCACAATTGTGTCATTCCAGGTCATTTCAATTTGAATCTTGATGAGGACGTGCTTCAAGTTCTCCAAATGTTGGAAAATTCCGATGCTGATTTTAGTTCTGATGACTTAAATGATGATGCGCTCTTGGAACCACTAAATAGGCAAATGGGCGGTTCATCCGAGTCGGATTGTAATGAAACTTCTTCGGAAGATGAAATTTTATTTCCAGCTAATCAAGAGCCAACTGTAAGTCATGTAAATACAAGCGTATCTCCTCGGGATGAAGTCTGGAAGAGCGTCGGTTTTGTTGACTCGACGCTCCCGTAACCAACAAGTTATCAAGGAACTTTTTAAGTTGGTACACCCATGGAGTATATTCAGAAATATTTTCCTGAAGATCATTTTCAAAACGTCGCGTTTTTCACGAATAAGTATCACTTATCTCAGCATGGATGTGTCCTCAATGCTACTGCTGCCGATATTAAAAATTTTGATGGACTCCATATCATAATGGATTGCCTAGCTTATCCCAGAGTCCGGATGAATTGGTCGGAAGGCTAGAGATTAGCACAAATAAAACGCGATGACCAGAGATAAATTCTTTACATTAAGGAACAGCCTCCATTTTGTTGATACTCTACAGCCTCGGACAAATGAACTGTTTAAGATTCAGCCAGTTATAGACTGCGTTAGATCTCGATGCCAAGCACTAGCAACAGAATTGACAGGAATGGAGTCCATGCGGCAATATGTTAAAAATAAACCGAGACCTGTAGGTCGTAAGAACCTTGTTGTTGCGACTTCCAGCGGGCTCGTCGTCGATTTCGAAATATTCCAACCAGCAGGAACGTTTTCTGACACTGGCTTGGGAGTTGGACCGTCTATTGTCATCAGATTGACAAAACATTTGCCGAAAGGGAGTTTTCTCTATTTTGATCGGTACTTTACCATGATTCCGCTTTTAGAAAAGCTCCTGGAACTCGGCTACAAGGCTACCGGGACCATAGCTTTAAACCGATTGCTTGTGCAGAGGATGGATTTCCCGTTAGACCGAAATATGAATAGAGAAGACATAAGCCAGTTTGTGAAAGGTAATGTAGTTGTAGTTAAATGGCGCGATAGCAAATGCGTTACGCTAGTATCCACAGAATGTGGAAAAGACCCAGTTGGAGTGGTACAAAGGTGGTGCAAAAAGGAACGCAAGCACATTAATGTACCATGCCCTCAAATCGTGAAGCGTTACAACGCTAAAATGGGCGCTGGAGCTGATCAGTCAATGGAATACAACAGAATTTTTATAAAAACGAAGAAATGGACTGTAAAAACAACTTTTCATTTGATTGACATGGCAGTATGCAATGCATGGAGAGAGTACAGAGCCGATGCAATAAAGGCGAACATGCGAAAAAAGAATATTAAAGACCTATTTAAATTTAAATCTGAGCTCGGCGAAGTATTGGCCAAATTCACTGAAAGGCCAATTAATCCACCTGTTCCGTATTGCACATCAACAGCAGAGCCAGCTGCAAAAAGAAACATACCCCTGGATCCTCCCATTGATGTACATACTGATCGGTATGATTACTGGCCAGAGGCAATGGATATGACAACACCACGGATGTGCCGCGTGAAAGAATGTACAGGTAGAACTAGAATAAAATGCTCCAAATGCGATGTATTTCTCTGCCTAACCAAAAATAAAAACTGTTTTCAGGAGTACCACACAAAAAAATGATCGCTTTCCATCAAAGTACATGAATATTATTTTTATATACATTCCATCAATATAAAATAATTTTTTTTCTTGAAATAAGATTTTTAAATCGTACTGCTTTTTCTTTCAATAATATGGCCTTAAGACCGGTAATACACAATTGTGCGAGTCCTTTTTCTAGGAATCCTTCTTCGGATAATTTTTTTCTTATTTTTATTGCATTCACGATGGTCATATTAGCAACTGTGCGAAGCGGCGTTAAAATCTATAAACTTTAATTTCTCAGATCTGAAAGCTTGTGTAGAAGAATATACCTACACAGGTATTTTAAAGAACTGAAAATTCTCTCAAGTTTTAAAAAATATGTTCTCGCTCTATGCCTCTCACTATTTCTTTTCTATAATGCAAGAAAAATCTACGAATTCTTTAATTTGTATGCGTAAACATAGCAATTCTTTAAGTTGAAATACCATCACTGAAGCAGTTTTTGTTGCTTGTGGCAGCTCTTGACCATTACAGGCAGCTAAAGTCGCTCGACTTGACAGAAGACAAAGTTCACTTCAGATAGATTTAAATTTTTCAATTTTTTTTTCGAGAAAAGTCAAAAAATATTTAAAGGCAAAATGTGTGTAAGGGAATTCTTTGCATGTGCACTTTAGATTCTATTGTATACGCTGTGCATGTGTGTGTTATCATATGCATACATTTGCATTAGAAACGCTGCTTAGTCCCTCAAATCACTGAACTGGTTGAGTGACTGCAGTCAAAGAGCACTGAGTGGCATTCCAAATGCAATTTACTTAGTTTTCAGGCGAATTTCCAGTTTTTTAGTTAGCATTTTGCAAGCTTATTATGTAGCTAACAAGCACACGTGACTAAATATTCCACATTAGGGTGATACTTAAAGAATTCTAAAGTTGGTTTATTTTTGGTTTTTGAGCATTAATTGATAAATAAAAAGGTGGAGAGCTTATTGATAGGTTTTTAGTATAATTGCCGGCAGTTAGGGCGTACCTTAAAATTCAGATAAAAACTTTCACTTTTTTTATTGTTTTTTCAGCTACTATGTAATAATACACAATTACTGCTTGAAAAAATAAGAATGATATATATTTTTATTTTATTATTCTGCATTAGGGTGGCATTTCAGAAATTCAGAAGATGGTTTATATTTGGTTTAAGGAAGTTAATTTGTTAAGTTAATATTTGGAGAGGTCATTCATAGGTTTTTATTACAATTATCGGCAGTTAGGGTGTACCATAATTCAAATAAAAAATTTCCCATATTGGTATCAAAATGGAATATTTTACGAAGATTGCTTGGAAAAAACGAATTTTATACAATTTTATTACTTTATGATTATAGGGTGGCACTTAAGAAATTATGAAAATGGTTTATTTTTAGTTTTAATAAATTAATTAATAAATAATTACATGGTGATGTTATTCAAAAGTGTATTGGTAGAAAAAATAAAATTTGTATAGATTTTTACTTTATTAGGGCGATCCGAAATTTTTAACCTATTTAACAATATCGTACAGAACAACAAATAAATCGATAACCAAAAAGGAAATGAGATTTAAAAAAATATTTGCACAAATTTGCTCGCTACTTATAAGAACCACCCTTATGTAAGCACCACTAAAATATATTCAAACAACCAAATATGCTTAGCATAGTAACAAATAACTGTACATAGGAATAGTTGTGCGTGCTGCAATGGAACTACGCAAATTTGGAAAGGAATAGAATTAAAAAAAAAAAAACCAAAAGGGCAAACGAAATATCAACAGCAACGAAATGCAATAGGAATAAAATTCAGAAAAGAAGTCTAGTCTATTATTCACTGATCAATGTCCATTCTGAAATGCAACTGACTAGCATGCACATGTGCGTATGTATGTGTGTGCGCAATGTTTATGCATACGCTTTGTCTGTGCCTTAGTGTGTATGTGTGTGTGTGTCGGTGTGTGCGGCGGAAGCGTCTTTCACATGCATGTGCGGCATTGCAGTGGCGATTTTGTTGCAAAAGCAAACGACTTCCGCTAACCTACTCGTAACTACGAGCACACATGCCACATGCCATACGCTACATATTGCATTGTATTTGTGTACACCGCTCGATATTGCTTTGAGCCCAATTGCATTGTTGCAACTGTAAAAGTCGGCACACAAAAGCTTCGTTACATCTGATGTCCAACTGCCATTTTTGCACTCCCCTCATGCTTGGCATATTTCTAATTTCAGCTCTGCTCCGTCGACATTTTTATGCATGCAACGTGGTGCATTCACAATGCCACTGATGCACGAACACATTCGTGTGGCCGAAAACATGCCTCAATTGCTACGAGTTATTACTAACATTCGGGTTTTTTTCCTACGACTTCTCACTCATTTTTACCAATTTATGGGCAACAGCCTGCATGGTAAGCCATCTAACGGTTTTTTGTGGCTTTACTGATTTCCTTTCCGTTAGAGAGTTACGCAAATGTGTGCGTAATTCCAAGAGCTTATAGATTTAAAATTAAATTTCAGTAAAAGTGGTCAGCTTGAAAGGTTTTTTTTCGGTTTTAAATATTCGAAAGTCTCGTCTGGCTTAAGAGTGTTTACCTATCTTGATGTTATGATACATTAAGAAGGGACCTGCAAGCCGGTTCCATTCATAAGAGAAAAGTTATTTGAAGAAAACTTTTTTGATGTTGTACGAAAAGGCGGATCGCAATTTATCTTGTGGAGCAGTTTCATTATACATCAGGACAAGAATTAAAAGATTTTCAGTTAGCCCTTACCACACGTTCATTAGTTTTACAGCTGTCGGAATATTAGATTGTGAATTATATAATCTTCAATAAAGAAACTTTTTTATTATGAAAAAAGTGATAAAAAGGAATTTCGCGAGTTGATAAAATATAGCTTTTACTTAAAAAAAAAATACTGTTAAAACAAAAATTTGGCTTGATGACGAGCTCCCGAATACTGCCCCACGAAAATCAACTATCAAGGTTTGGTATGCTAAGTGTCGAGGTGCTGAAAAAAGCCTCAAAGACGGTGAACGCAGCGGAAGGCTAAAATAGATTATTACCTACGGAAACATCAAAAAAGGCCACAAAATGATTTTGTGTGAACATAAAGTGAAGTTCTTCAAGATAACAGACTCTCTTTATATATCAACTGAAGTTGTGCATTATGTCATTAAAGAATATTTGGGTATGAGAAAGCTCGGTGTAAAGTTAGTGCGGCGCAGGCTAGCTTTGAACCAAAAGCAACGATGAGTTGATGATTCGAATCAGTGTTTGGGGATGTTTATGCATAATAAATCTGATTTTTTGCGTCGATATGTGATAATATATTAAATAAGGCTCCATTATTTTACTCCGAAGTCCAATCGACAGTTATCCTAATGGACTCCACACGATGAACAAGCCTCAAAGAGTGGAAAAACGTAACAATAAACGGCTGGCAAGGTTATGTCGTCTTTGGGATGCGCATAGAACTTGAAAAAGAAAAGACCATCTACAGCGACTATAACAAAGCTTTATTGGAGCATATGAAGAACGAAATCACCGAATAACAACGCATTTGAAGAAAAAGAGAGTGCTGTTTCACCAAGACAATGTATAGTATCAGAAGTCAGTGAAAATGGTGACAAAAATCCATTAATTGGGTTTCAACTTGCTTCCGAATTTTCTAGGCCTGAACCCTAGCAACTATTTTCTGTTGCCAGATTTCAAAATAATGCTCGCTGGGAAGAAATTTTCGTCGAATAAAGAGTATGATTGCCCAAACTGAGGCCTATTTTCAAGCAAAGGAGAAATCGTACTTAAAAAATGGTATCAAAAAGTTAGGCGCTATGGTCAGTGTATGACCCTTGGGGAAATATGCTGAATAAGAAAAAATTTTTGCGAAAAACTGTGGTTTACTATGATAGGCCGTGGACTTTTCAAATGATCTATTAGACTCAGTTTGCTTTTAGCAAATTTTACTTAATTCACTAAAGGAAAGAAAAAGGTTGGAACTCATCAAATATTGTTAAGTTGTAGACATATAGACTGGCAAATATGGGTCAAAAAAAGTAAACATCCCTTAGGTATACTAAAACGAAAATGCTGGTCAGACCAGGATTGGCGGTAAGGAAGGTTTTGTTATATGTTTGGTGAAGTTAGCAGACAATTATATAATACGAGGTGCAGCCACACTCTTAACTTTGATCTGTTTTATCAATAGTTGGTGAGTTCAAAAAAGCAACCGCCCATAAGCGTCCAGCCTCGGCTAATAGTTAGGAGGGGAATTGTGTTCCAGCAGTACAATGTAGGATCACACATAAATAGCGTCACGCCAGAAGCACCATTAGCTTGGTTGGGAGGTTATTATACATCCAACTGATAGTCCGGACTGGACACCGAATGATTACTTCTTTTTCCTGTTCCGGTCAAGAGAATTTTGTGGAAATCTACTGTCTCAGCTTTTTTGACAATTAGGATGAGGGTTTCTATAAAATGGCATTATGAAATAAGACTCGAAATGCCAACCAGTTATCGAATGGAACGGTGTATATTAATCGAAAACCAAAAGATATAAACTATGCTACATAAAACGTTCGTTTTAATGCAATAATAATGGATTTCTTTTTAGTAGACTTACAGATATATGAACATACATATATACTAGTGTGATCAAATTGAAAGGTGAATTTTGTCAAGGTAGTCAATACACTTAAGCTAACGAAATTTCCAGTCATCATAGCACTTGAAAAAATTCGCCGTCTTGATGGCCATCAGAGCCTTCTTCGATTCAGCTTTTATATTCTCAATTGAGTCAAAACGGTGTTCTCGCAGTGGTCATATGAATTTCCTGCATATTCGAGATGGACAGAATGACAGCAATTCAATTTCAAATTTCTTCGATTGTGTCGAAGTCAGCATTGATCGTCAATTCGAACTAAAGCGGACTCAAAGTCTTTGAAACACAAATTTGAGCAGCACTGTCCAACCAAAATGCTCCGAACTTAATTAGCAAACAATCGAAAAGAACAGTAATTGAAATGAGGTTGGTTGGTTCCTAATTGAAATATTGCAATTGTGCAACCGCTATATCTGCGGTAATGATTGTGCATCTTCAAGGATAAAAGCATGTTTCCCTGGATAGCTAAACGAGTAGAACCCAGATTCATTTAATTTTGAAGCTGGCAAAGTGAATATGAAATTATTGATTTGAAGCTATCTCGCCATCTTTCTGACACCGACGTTAGCTAGAAACATTTCTATCGTTACCATGGGTAAATTGGAAAATCTCAACTCGGAACTTTTATTTCTAGAGATAAAAAATGGAGTTCATCAGACCTCTTGTGAGTAATTTTTGGATAGAAATACTTTCCGACCTCGAAGTAATGTGTGCTCCTGTGACGTTCATCTACTGTTTTCTTGAAATTGATGAATTATTTTCGAGTTATAAGGCAAACTATTTGACGTTGACGTTGCTTCTCCTATATCTTCAACATATATCTGACTATTAAATCGAAGCTATATTTTCATTAATTGAAATGTAATTATAGTTTGTATTCTTTTGTGGAAGATGCTATGTCAATACGAAAGCATTTACTGAACAGCGGTAGTAGTCCCCCACAAACAATCCTCAATATCAATTAGAAGGTGTGTAAAATTTGTCAGGTCAGGGTTAAAATTCTTAAATACGCAAGCCAAAGCCAAACAGTTTATTCATAGCAAAGTCCATTTCGTAATAAACGAGCGGCCATTTCTCATGAAGGAGAAGGAAAAAAGGGAAAACCTTAAACGTTTTTGCAAACTTATATGTGCGAGTGTGTGTAAGCGCATGTGGCAGATAAATGTGCACTTTTGCAGTAATGCATAGCTCAAAATTTCATATGCAATTCCATTTTCGATAGTTGCAAACATGCGCCTCGTTGTTGCTGTCTTTTATGTGTTTCTTTGCTTTGAGACCACTGTCGTTTACGAAAAAGTTACCAGAGCACGTTTCACGTGGAATTAACAAAACTTTATGGAATTTTACTTAGCAGCAGTGCATGGCAAAGTTTCGGTGCATGAAATTTGGCACAAAGCAACAACAGCAACACCAACAACGACGAGAACGACGTTGAAGACGAACACGAAGATAACAAATATCGAAGACTGCACTGAACTTGAAAGACATGACGGCCACAGAGGCATTTGTATGCAAGTGACTCATTGGACACGCCCAGAAGTGCGCGGGTGGCATGAAGAGACCGCATGTAGACACATGCAAGTATGTGTGTCTGTGCGTAGTATACTTGGTAGTTTGGTCGTTTGCCATCGGCGTGGTCTTCAATTTCGTTTACTACAGCTGTTGCCTCCATTTAAAAAGACTCACGGTTTGTTTGTGTGCATGTGTGTGATCATTTGTGCTTGAGGGTCGGAGTACTCGTACTTTTGCTGAATTTGCATAGTTAAATGCGCACACGTAAGTGCTCTCGTGGGGTATTAGACCTTTGCACTGTCTTGCGAGGCTACCTCTTTTGGCAATGGCAGTCCATGGCGGATACGCAAGTTTTTATTAATTTGCATGTGTGGGGATGTGCGAGTGCATAGTATATTGTAAGATGTGTACTTTGGTGATGTTCGAATAATTTCATTATTTTTAAAGAATTTTATTATATACTTATTAAAGTGGATTTTCTGTTGTTTTTTGACTCTCTTACAATATAGTGAGAAATCAATTGAAAAGTCCGCGTCCTACCATAGTAAAACACATTTTTGTGGAGAAACTTTTATTTTTTTTTTATTCAACAATTTTTCCTACAACGCAGATACACGGATTATAACGTATCCCAGAGTACATATGTTGCGTTTTCCTCCGCTTTGGAGCGAATTCATTGTGTGCAGTCCACTCGGGTGAATGTCGAGTGGACTTAGAAGTGAAATGATGGAGCCCTGTTTCATTTGTTGTCAAATATCGTTGCAAAAACTCGGGTTAACTACTCTTGACTACTCCAAACACTCCACTGAATCATCACTATTCATTGCTTTTGGTCAAAAAATTGGCACCCACTTTGCTTAGAGCTTTCTCATACCCAGATATTCGTAAAATTATTTCTAGGCTATTTTTCTCCTTCAAAGAAAGAACGACATGAGGATTTGACTCACCCCAATACCGGAAATTTTGTTTGTGGACAAGGCCAAGATGATTTTTCGATAAAATATTATTGTTGGCTTCCATTATACGCTACGGCGATTTAAATGGTCCATCAAATTCAGTTTTTGTGCATGCAACATGGTGAAATGCCAAATCTTACTGAACACACTGACAAAATATGACTCAGCTCTATAAGCAAACATGGCGATCGTGACCTATCAAAGTCATGTCATCCCTATAGGTATTTCATTATCGCGGTTAAATGCATTCAATAATGAGACTTCTATATACTATATACAAGGTGCGTTCCAAACAGGACTTTAAAAAACAGAACAAATGGTTTTTTCGGCAAAATCAATTTATTTTATTCAAGATAGTCTCCTTCTGCTTCAATACACCTTTTTGTACGGTCCAAAGCGAACGAAAAGGAAGAAGTCGCATGGTGCAATATCAGGTGAATACGGGGAGTGGTTAATGGTTAAAATGTGATTTTTGGTTAAATAATCGTCCTTCGAATGCTGGATTCTGAGCAATTTTTTGTCGTCAGTCAATTTGTGCGGAACAAACCATCAAATAGGTCAAAATGCGATAAATCCATGTTTGGGAGATGTTCAATTCCATTTCCACGAATTTTAATGATGATTTCGTCTGATTTTTCATGAATTCACACACAGTTTCGATGGAATTTCCGGTGATCACGGATTTTGATTGGCCCACGTGTTGATCGTCATTTATGTCCTCACGACCACTTTGAAAATGTTAAAACCACTCGTGCACACTGCTACGGGATAGCCAATCATCGACATAAACTTGTTTGATCAATTGAAACGTTTCGGTAAAAGTTTTACCAATTTTAAAACAAAATTTAATGTTTGCTCTTCGTTCGAAGCTCAATTTCGCACCGATAACACAAACAAACTGACACTTAAAACGCAATAACTTCACTTCCAATCAATGAAATATCATGAAATTTTCACTGGATAATCGATAAAGACAGCAGGTTCAGGCACATAGCAGATGGCGCCACCAGGGTGCGCTAGATTTAAAAAGTTCTGTTTAATTTGGAAAGCACCTTGTATATCCAGAACATATTCTACTAAACTTATTTCAAAGAGCGGAAAGATAAGCTTTTCAAACTTATATTTAAAAGATAACATTAATCCTTTAATAACTGAAAGATTACAAGCCCTCAGAACAGTCCGAAGTTTTGAGTAGTTTTCCACATTTTTAAGATTCGCCATTTTGTTAAATTGTTTTTTATATTTTGTCGACCATAAGTCGTTGCACTGTCAAAGTCTTCTTGCATAGAACTTTTTTATGGCTTTATCCACAGAGAAAGCCAGAATCACTGCAGCAGTTGAGAACTATTTGTTAGTGCCGTTTGAAATCGCGAGTATCTAGAAAAATATTTATGTGCCCCTAATTCAAGCAGAATTGATATTTAATTAATTTTTAATTTTTTCTAATTAGAAATACCTTTCCGGTCATCTTGCGCCGATCTACTTATTCCACAGAGACGTTGAGGCATGTTTGAACAACATTTCTGTTTAGTTTTTTCCTTAATGAACATTTTCAACCTTTCCAAATGATTGATTGTTCTGCTTTTGAGGAAATTTCCATACTTTTAAAGTGTGTTATTTTGATAATATTTTATCTATTTATAACAAGCTTTATAGCAGAGTATTCTACGATGTCTTTTGTGTTAAAAACTATTTGCTATTGATAAGCAAGGACGGTTCCAAGTAAAGGGTGGTCCATATAAAATTTTAAATTTAAAAAGTCAATATAAAAACGGCTTGATATTTTCCAAAGGTCTAACATTTATTTAAAAGGTGGTTTTATGAAATTTATTTGTGGAAAACAATTTCGGACAAATGACCACCACGGCTGAGTTTACAGTAGCTTATCCGATCCACCCAATTTTGGAGTACTTTCTCGATGTTTTCAGGCCTTATGGCAGCTACAGCAGCTTGAATCTCTTACTTTAGATCTTGAATTGTTTCTGGATTGTTGGCGTAACATTTATCTTTAAAAGCTGCTCACAGAAAATAGACCAACGGAGTTAAATCGCAGCTTCTGGAAGGCCAATTCACATCACCTTTTTTGCTGATTATGCGATTTTCGAAGATAGGGCGTAAAAGATTGAGTGTAGCGTTTGCTGTATGGCACGTAGCGTCGTCCTGCTGGAAACAAATGTTGTCCAAGTCTTCCTCTTCAATTTGCATGAAGAAAACTTCGGTTAACATTGCGCGATATGGCTCATTGCTCACCATACAGTGATTCGTGCTGGGTGCATTGGCTTCTCGACGATTACGTGCGGGTTTTCTGTGCCCCAAATGCGACAATTCTGCTTGTTAACGTCCGAAAAGATGATTTTTCGGTAAAATTGACCATCCACTTGACTCACCACTTTGGAAAAAAGTTTTCACTATTTCCCAGTTTTCTTCTAGTGAATAGCGACCCATTTCATAAATTTTAGACTTTTTACTGAACATCTGTCACTTTCCGAATGGTATTTGACGTTTCCAATGTCGAAATATAGATAATTCAAATTTAAAACTTTAGATGGCCCACCCGTTATTATTATCCAAGTTAAGGACCCAATTCGCTGAGAAGTAAGAAAGTATTAGGTTGTCAAAAAAGTCTTGCGGTATTTTTATTGAATCAATTCGTGCGGCACCCATACATCGAGCTTCTTAGTGACTCCAAGCTTCTTCAAATGGTTCATAACGGTTTGATGACTACTATGCCGGTCTTTTTCGGCCAATTCAGCGATTTTATCGCAATTTTTGACGACAGGCCTTCCGGAGCGTGGCGCATCTTCGACCACCTCTACACCAGAACGAAAACGTTGAAACCATCGTTGTGCGGTGGAAATGGAAACTGTATCGGGTCCATAAACTGCACAAATTTTATTGGCGGCTTGAGATGCATTTTTGCCTTTATCGTAGTAGTACTGTTAAATATGCCGTATTTTCTCTTTATTTTGCTCCATGTTTGCGACGCTATAACTCACGAACGACTTAAAAGAAACGACAATCAATCAAACACGTGTTAGCGCGTGAAATGAGCTTTCCAAAAAGGTATAGCATGACCCGATGCGACGAATAAAACTGGAACCACGCGCTTTCAGCGCCAACTATCGAAAATACCGCAAGACTTTTTGACAACCTAATGTTATAATAATAAATACATAATTGACACACCGAGCTTTATAATACAGTATATCCAAGACTATTTTGCTACGAATAGCAGTTATAATAAATACAAATGGAACAAATGTCTCCTTAATGAAACAAGCATAAAACATATTGAATAACTCTCTTGTTGAACCAATGCACAACCGTTTTGAAAATGTTACGAACTATGTACATATATACAAGAATTATTTTCTCAACACAAGAAGACTTAAATTTTAATTTGAAATAAATCATAATTAAAAGAAAGTAAAATTAACTAGAATACTGTAGAAATACTCGTACCAAGAAAAATTATAATAAAGCTACTTCGAGTGTAAAGGCAAATCCCTTGTATGCTGATGTTGTTCCGTAAGAAAGTTGTTAATTACAAAGAATATACTAAGAAATTTAACTTGGTTCTCAATATGGCCTTCCTTTCTCGATAAGAGTTGAAAAGGAGTGAGGTGAATAGGGAAACTGTGATAAATATCTATACAGTTGGATCCAAAATAGATACAATAGTGGGAGGTGGTCTCTTTTCAGCAAAATTTAATACGAAGTTCGCCTTCAGACTACCAGACTACTGCAGTCTCTTCTAAGTAAAGATTACTGACATCAACAAAAGTTTTCTTGTTCTGAATGTGCTCACAACAAGGAATATATTCATATGTACAAATAGCCAGCGGATTTTTAATCACTGAAATCTATTAAGGTTTCAATAGCGGCATTTTTACTCAATAGCGATACGTTTTCTCATGCCTGGTTCTTCATTTGAGGAAAATATAGGCTCCTTTTGATAGTTAGTGAATTCATAAGCAGCTTCCTCGTTAGAAAACTATGCTAGGATAATAGCTGATGCAACAGATTTTAGTAACTGGTTTAGTATTGGCAGAAAACTGTCGTGGAACCCTGCACCATCAATGTCAATGTGTTGTATACAACCAACCATTGCAGCTTGAGAGGCACTGGTAATTACCTTAAAAAATATAAGTTATTTCTATTTACTTCACTTTAATTTAAATTCGAATTCGAATTTAATTTTCACGTTTCTGCCGCACTAAATTTATTAAGCACAGTGCTGTCGCTGTTGCACTCCAGTGGCGCTCGCTCTTTTTCGAGTGTTTTAATTTTCATTTCAATTGCTTTCACACTGACTTCTTTCTGGCAATTTGTTGCATTACTTTAGCACTACGCTTTTCTACTTTCATTTGCGTTTTAATATTTTCAGCTTGATTGTTGTTGTTGTTGTTAACAGTTGCGAAAGTTTCTTGGATGTCGGAGCGTAGTTTATTTATGGTCGATTTGTTCGCATGCAAAACACGAAATGGCCAAGCGAAGCGCGCTTTTCAAGAAACTGAAAAGCGAAAAGCGTCTGATATGGCGAGCAAAATTCGGTGCTTTAGCGGGTGCCGATGAATAGAGTGTGCTTGCATTTTATGTGCAGCAAAGTTGATATTTATAAATTTAAAATGAAAGTTGCGCAGAGCGCTGAATTGCAGTGCGTTGCTGCCTACAAAGAAAAAGTGTGAATTTATGTAAAGACCTGACAGCTATTGTTGTTGTGTTGAATTTAAATTATTTGCATAGATTTTAAGTAAAATGCAGTTAAATATTGACTCTGTGAATGCAAATCTATTTTAATTGAAATTCCCGAGCGATTAGCGCCTATTTGCCGCGGTTAAAAATATTTTCACGAATTGTTATTGTTGCGGATTTTCGTTTAGCAATAAAAATATTTTTAAAATGCCATTCAATTAACCGTTGTTTTCGTAGATACGCCAAAACACGAAATCAGCGACCCAACTCAAAGCAAAAAATGCAAAAAATTTTATTGATAGACCACAAAAATCCATGTAAAAACAAAGTACATACATACATACATAAGCGAACAGCTTACCACCACCACAAGTTGGTTAAAACTGTCAGTTGTTATCCTTTATCCATTTAGGCTCAGCTGCGGAAATTGCTTGCAAGCCGCCATTGAATCAACAGCATAAATTATGCTAATCTATTAGGTTCAAAAAGGGAAAGGAGCATTTACAAAACAAAACAAAATCAACAAATCAACCGTCAAAGTATTTAAAGTATTGACAGAAAAAACACAAAGTGAAAATGCAAAAGTCAAAAAGCGGCAAGCGAAAAGCAAGTCTAACAACCAGCCAGTGGAAATATTGTGAGGCTGATATGCCCAACAAAGTAACGGGTAGAGTCTTCTATGTGCTACAAAATCGATAGTGGAAGAAAATTTGAATATGGTTACTGCTTGCGTGTTAGCTTTGTCGGTGGGTCTACATTTTTTTCGAAGCGTTGCATCCGCTATTGGGTGAAAAACTCTGTATGTGTGTTTAGAAGAGTATACTTGGACGTTTTCGCAACTCTTTCGAATTTTGATATCCTCGACCACACTCCACCAAATGAAATTTGATACTGCTACCTTTGGTTACGCATCCGCCATGTGTTACAAGTACAGTGGCGCTCATATTGAGGCAGTCATTAGCTAAAGTTAGGGTAGTCCACTTTCACTTTTCTATAAGGTCAGTGTATGCTTACGCAGTAGTTAAACATTAGTTGAACCAATTTACATTATTCTAAGAAAGAATTTTCTCTGATATTGAGGAAGATTTTTCTACATGAGACGATCTAAAATGCTGAGGTAATTAGACGTCAAAGTTTCTATGTTAGTGGCAAATACGGACGCCATTGCCATCTTAAGAAGGGTCGAAGTCTACACACAATTACCAGTACAAATACTGAGAAAATATAAAATCCCTTCAACAAACGGGACACAACACTCTCTCAAGGACCGCACCAAGCAATCACCTTGGGGTAGTCTTGGTCAGCAAACTGCTGTGATGGCACAATGTAGAAGAAAAAGTGAGAAATGCCAGCAATAACTTATAAGCATGTAAGCAGAAGCTTGGCAAAACCTGGGGTTTTCTCCCTTTCTCATGCACTCGTGCCATACAGCTATCGTTAGACCAATTCTGCTCTATGGTGGATAAGTGCATTCCAGCTATTGGAAGTCATTGGAAAGGGTCCAGAGGCTTGCTGTCCTGTGCATAATGGGAGCTCTAAAAGCCACCTCTGCGACGGCTCTTCAACTAGTGCTAAGCCTGCCTGAACCAAAACTGGTCTATGCGTGGCTTAGAAACCTATCAGACTAACCTAGTCTAACCTTTGTAAACTACAAAAACCCAAAAATTTATTATTACAATAGATCATTTACATATATCGGGTGATTTTTTAAGAGCTTGATAACTTTTTTAAAAAAAAAAACGCATAAAATTTGCAAAATCTCATCGGTTCTTTATTTGAAACGTTAGATTGGTTCATGACATTTACTTTTTGAAGATAATTTCATTTAAATGTTGACCGCGGCTGCGTCTTAGGTGGTCCATTCGGAAAGTCCAATTTTGGGCAACTTTTTCGAGCATTTCGGCCGGAATAGCCCGAATTTCTTCGGAAATGTTGTCTTCCAAAGCTGGAATAGTTGCTGGCTTATTTCTGTAGACTTTAGACTTGACGTAGCCCCACAAAAAATAGTCTAAAGGCGTTAAATCGCATGATCTTGGTGGCCAACTTACGGGTCCATTTCTTGAGATGAATTGTTGTCCGAAGTTTTCCCTCAAAATGGCCATAGAATCGCGAGCTGTGTGGCATGTAGCGCCATCTTGTTGAAACCACATGTCAACCAAGTTCAGTTCTTCCATTTTTGGCAACAAAAAGTTTGTTAGCATCGAACGATAGCGATCGCCATTCACCGTAACGTTGCGTCCAACAGCATCTTTGAAAAATACGGTCCAATGATTCCACCAGCGTACAAACCACACCAAACAGTGCATTTTTCGGGATGCATGGGCAGTTCTTGAACGGCTTCTGGTTGCTCTTCACCCCAAATGCGGCAATTTTGCTTATTTACGTAGCCATTCAACCAGAAATGAGCCTCATCGCTCATCGGACACGGACGCGAAACACATTTCGAACCGAACACTGATTTTGGTAATAAAATTCAATGATTTGCAAGCGTTGCTCGTTAGTAAGTCTATTCATGATGAAATGTCAAAGCATACTGAGCATCTTTCTCTTTGACACCATGTCTGACATCCCACGTGATCTGTCAAATACTACTGCATGAAAATCCTAACCTCAAAAAAATCACCCGTTATATACTACTGTGCCCAAACAATAAGGTGACATTGTATTTATTTTGATAATTCTTCGAAATCAATTTCATCCCCTTCAAAGTATTCCCCTCCCGAGGCACTTATGCCAACAGATTTTCAATCTTCGAAACACTGGTTGTAGTCACTTTTCGGGATGGCCTTCAGTTCCGTCTTCGCTGCGGCTTGAATCTCCTCTATCGTATAAAAACGGTGTCCCCGGAGCGGTCTTTTGAGCTTGGGGAACAGCCAGAACTCGCACGGCGCCAGATCAGGTGAATATGGTGGTTACGGAACGATATGGATTGACTTTTTGGCGAAATGATCAGGAATTACGAGGGCAGTATGGGATGGTGCATTATCGTGGTGTAAAAACCAAGAATTGTCTTTCCACAATTCCGGCCTTTTTAGGCGGATAGCGTTACGCAAAGGACGCATAACGTTCAAATAATATTCCTTGTTGACCGCTGGACCGGTTGAAAGGAATTCATAATGCACAACACCACGATAATCGAAGAAAACAGTCAACATGACCTTTTCCAAAAAATTCAATGTTTTCGGTACCAGTCGAGATTTGACGCGTTTGAGGCCTAAAACATCCTTCAAAATGGTATTGGCTGAGCCTTTCGAAATGCCAACTTCATCAGCAAGGTCTCTAATTGTTAATCGATTGTTTCTAATCACCAAATCTTTGATTTGTTGAACGTGAGCTTCGTCGGCTGAGGCTGATGGTCGCCCTGGATGCTCTTCGTCTTCGACTCGTTCACGGCCGTCTTGGAACTCACTATACCACTTGCAAACATTTTTGTTAGACATAGCCTCATCATCAAAGGCTTTTTGCATCATACTCAACGTATCCGCAGCAGAAAATTGATTCCTTAAACAAAATTTAATGCAAATTCTTTGCTCAACGAAAAACTCACTTTTAGCAGCTCACAAAACGACACGTATCTCAAACACTAATGAATATTTTGGCATGAAATTTGACACAAAAATGTGACTGACAGTACTACTAACCTAAAAAAAAATAATTCTCCAAATCCTTCGTCGCGCGCAGTTTAAATTTAAATGTCACCTTATTTTTTGGACACAGTAGTACATCAAAGGTTTTGTCAAAATTTTGATTTTTGACAAAATGGCGGCCTCCCAAAAATAAAAGTGTTTTTTTCTAACAAAAATGTACACCTCACAGTGGCAAAAATTGAGTTTTTTATCAACAACTCTATTTCTTCAATTATTACCTGACAAAAACATATCTCAGAAAGTGATGTGCAAATTTCAGGTTGATCGGTTTAGCATTTTCGAAAAAGTTTCCCTCGTGGTCTCTGGAAACAGCGCTTCCTAAAAATACCTTTAAATGTTAGGGTGCTGATAACAAAAAGTTCAAAAGTTCTACCAAATACGCTCTATGGGGGACATTATCAAACATGTGTACTTATATGCGATATAACGAGTTTTCGAAATCCACAAGTGCATGTAACCCTTCTGCGTATAACCGACAAAGCAAAGAGGTAGAGGTAAAGTAAACTAAGAATTAATGACCACCCTATTAGTTAGTACGATTCTCAAAGTATTGTTGACCACTAAAAATTGCGTCCTCGAAATTGCCAACTGTGAAGTAAAGCAAAGATTTTCCTCCAAAGAAATTTGAATTCTTAAATTTCGTAGAATTTCAATATCCTTACTCCTCAAATTGGCTGTCGCATATAAAAATAACGGAGCGCCAACGCCGCCGCATGTGCAATAAATTATGCAAATACAAGCATTTGAAAAATACAAAACCCATTAGGTTAAAAGGAGTTGAGCTTACAAGTAGACGACCTTTCTAATAGCTGACGCCGCCAATCATATATCATGACCGAAATTTATATAGTCATTAGTTTGAATAAAACCCTCGAAACAAATAAAAGAGCCGATTGGCTACTGGTAAGGCGCTTTTATAATATTTTTTATTTGAATAAAAATATGTAAGCCACCGACTCGCACCAACTACGACCCCGAAAGCTTGCTTTTGTTTCAGTTAAGCATATGTTAAGGACACACACATGGACATACATGCGTAGCCTTACCATAGTTTAACGTTTTACGCATTTCGTGGCGCTCTTTCCGCCAATAAAATTGCCTACGACGCTGTTGATCTACACTTGGAATCGCATAAACAACAACACGTACAAACAAAAATAACAACACCAACACAACAACAACAATAAACTATAATGTATTCAGGCAATTTTTAAGCCCCATTCAATGTGTGTTTTTATATCCCAGCCGTTTTCCCCCAATTTATTTACGCAATTTGGCCCGTTTTTTATTGGCATATTTCGCATATTTTCGCAGGCAAATTGTATTGTGTTAAATGTTGACGCAATTAGGGTGATTTGTTTTGTTATCTGTGTTTTTGTCCGAGCGTGAAAGGATTTGCGCGCGAAAGCCGGGGTTACTGATTTAATGGCTTCTCTGCTTTAAATAAATGCTCACGTTAGCTTTACGTGTGGAAGTGTGTGAGTAATAAATTATAAAATGGAAGTGACGAAAATTTAAATAAAGTTTTGTTAAATTTGCTTACTTAAATATTTATACTAATCTTATGCATACAAGTATATGTAATATTATTGTAAAAGCTGCAATATTATTACCAAAATGAATATTATTGAAAGTATCGGATTCATTATGGCCAGGTTAACTAAACAAACAGTGGAAAAATGTTTTAATCTAAATTAATGCAAACAAGAAAATATGGCATCTTCGGTTATATCGAAGCTAATGAGTGACTCAAGTAGAGCCACTTTTTTTAAAGTCCTTTTTGACGATCACGAATGAGTCGTGTCAAGCTGTCATGTTTTTTTTATTAAGTATTGTTTGGCATTTCATCATGGAAAGACCTACACCGGAACAACATTTACAAGTCCTACAACTTTATTATGAAAATTCACGTTCCGTAAAGAATGTGTTTCGCGCGATTGGCTCAACTTATGGTCAACATAATCGGCTTGCTGAGCGTACTATTCGCAACACTATCACCCATCTTGAGACTCAGCATTCATTATTGGAAAATATTCGACCGAACGGACCACGACCAGCACGCAGGGAAGAAAATGTAATATTAAGTGCCCTGGAGACGATCAAATAATTACGTCAAACAGTGCATTTGTGTTAGTGATATTCAATCGTGTGTTGCCCGCAAACGTTCAAATTAACACGTCAAACATCAGTTTAGTTTTGAGCTCGTAACGAACGGTCATCATGCCTTCGTCGGATGATGATTATCTATTATTGGCATGTGCTGCAATTCTTATGAAAAAAAAAACTTAAAAAGAAAAAGGCGGAGTGGATGAAAAATCGATTTTACTTTATTTATTTTATTTTATTTAATTTTATTTTATTTATTTTATTTGATTTTACTTTATTTATTTATTTAATTTAATTTTATTTTATTTGGTTTTATTTTATTTTATTTCATTTTATTTTATTTTATTTTATTTTACTTTATTTTATTTTATTTTATTTGATTTTACTTTATTTATTTTTTATTTATTTATTTTATTATTCAATTTCAATTCACTTCACTTTTTTGCGTCCGTATACATAGTACATATGCTCTCAGCTTGAAATCTTCACTGCAAATGAGCTCATGCTTGTCAAACATGAGTGGAGACGATCAAATTATCGTATCAAAAATTTTTGATTTTCATCAAACAGAGCCGACAACAGGTCGGTGTAGCGTATGTGTAGCCGACGAGAGCCGACGACACCAACACACTTAAAGTGTTTGACGCAATTATTTGATCGTCTCCAGGGCACTTAATAGCCGTAGCTGACAGTGTTTGGTATCGTTCGCAGCAACTCGGATCGCCGTTGGACACAATTTTTTATATGGAAATGTTAAATTGAAAGCATACAAAATACAGCCAGTGCAAACGATACCGCTTCGCCCTATGGGTCTTGGAAAAGTTCCAAGAAGATCCGACGTTGCCGAGTCAAATTTTCTTCAGCGATGAGACTTACTTCTGGCCGAATGGGTATGTAAACAAGCAAACTTGCCGCATTTGGGACCTGAGGAGATTCCAGGGCTGCCATTTTGACAAGAAAAAACAACGGTTTGTTGTGGTTTGTAGAACGGTGGAATCATCGATCCATATTTCTTCAAAAACAATGCCGGTGAGAACGTAACCGTCAATGGCGACCGTTCTTGCGCCATGATAAGTCAATAGTCGTTATGGCGATCGTATTTTGGGATGCGTGTAGAATAATTTTTATCGATTACCTTGGGTGAGGAAGGAGAGTCAACAGTGGCTATAACACAGCTTTATTGGACTGTTCGAAGAACGAAATCGCCAAAAACCCCCGCATTTGAAGAAATCGAAATTGTTGTATAACGAAGCCAATTCACCGTGCAACAAGTCAGTGAAAATGATGGCAAACATACATAAATTTGGCTTCGAACAGCTTCCGCATCTACCGTATGCTCTAAATCTGACCCCCAGCGACTATTTCATGTTCTCACTTCTCAAAGGAATACTCTCTAGGATGAAAATTTCGTCGAGTGAAGATGTTATCACCGAAATTGAATTGAACTGCATAGTTTGAAACAGCGGGCAAATCGTTCACAAAAGTGTGTCGAAAAAAATTGTTTTGCAATTGTAGGCCGGGAAATTATAATTTGTTTCGATTTGATGATATTCCAGCTTTACTGCATAACTAAATAGTGACTTTATGGAACATTTTCGTATCTAAACCTATAATGAGGCATTTATAACAAAATTGAAATTGAAATTGTCAAACGATAGATTAATCCATAGTGCGACTCTCGCATCAAAGCTAACGTAGAATCGGCAATTAAAGTAATTTTCCAGAAGACACTACAAAATAAGCTTTCACAAATACAAACGAAAATTTTTAAGTAATTAATTTTGTTTTAACATCTGAAAGCCTCATTCGACATAAATATTTATAAACATTGGCGGGTCGAAGCTAAGCTGCGATCACTGTATAATTGCTCGATTCAGTATAGCTTGGACGCAGCTTCGAAACATGAAATGAAACGATACCAGCAATCTGATACAGATATATTAGTTGAGATACTTCTCTTAGCGTATGGTATTTGTTATGGATTGAGCTAAGAGAGCGAAAAGAGTATACATATAATAGAAATCTTCATTCAGAAGCAGAGCTGAAATTTTAAACAAACTGATTTATATAGTTCTAGTTGTTTGATCCCTAGTTTTAAATTAATTAGCTGAGTGTAAAGAACCAACAAATATTAGCAGAGCGATCCTGAGGGGCTTGCAATATTTTTAGATAGAATTAAGGACTCAGAAGCCAACAGCTTATATTGTTTATAAATAGCAGTTGAATGTTATTTTAACTAATAAGATAATCAGAGAGGCCAAATTACTTCAAAACGGCCCAACGAATACTCTGCCCTCAGTTTGCACTATTTTTCTCAAATAAATTCTGTAAGTCATATCTTTTTCTGCATTGTAAAATTATTTTCGTTATCAATAATCTAAAAAATTCCCTACTCTTCTCTTTCACTTCTATTGCATTTAAATTTTTCCAATAAATGCTTTCTAAACTTTCAATTCCTTAAACAGTTCTCTTTTTCGCCAATCGCTAGTTGGCTTGGCCATCTTCAAAGTTAGTGCAGCGTAAAATTGAATTAATTTCCATAGAACTTTTCGATTCATTTAAATGTGCACAAAATTATAATTGTAAAAGTTTCAGCTCATTTTCGCACGCACTCGGGCATAGTTTGACACTTTTGCATGGAGAATTCGGTGGTCGTTGCCACCGAAGTGCCTTCGGCATATTTGCCATTAATACAATATACTTATTTGCTTAAAAGTATTCGCTGGCTTTTAATTAGCTCATTATTCAGTTGGCCGTGGGTGATCCTATCATTCACCAACTTTCGCACAATTCATTTTCATTATTTCCATTATTCATATACTCAATGTGTACGCCATTCTTCCTTTGTACTCCGCACTGAATTAATTATAAACTTTTATATAAGTCTTGTTTGTTGTTTGTCGCTTCAAATCTCTAAGTGGATGGCTAAAATTTGATATTTCGATTGTGTATTTGTTTTTAGTTAAAATTCAAAGTGGATTTTTGATTGAAAATGTGATTTTTGGGAAGTGGAAGCTGCAAAAGCTGCAAGTTCATAATTCTCTTGTTAAATTCGGGTAGCTAACTAATTAGAGTAAACATCAAGTTAGTATGTAATTTTTATGTAATTTCTAAATCATCCAAAATATCTTCAACAGTCTGAGTTACAAAAATATATAATCTAGCTACCAAGAGGTTTAGACTTTTATGATTATTTGCCTAGTATGGACCCATTTAAACAAGCCGCGCAAACCGAATCGATGAAGAAATTTGGTTTTGGTCCTTAGGTGGCAGGTGACTAATGTGGTCAAATATCTGAATCTCACTCTAGATTCCATTCTTCAGTACAAGCAGCACGTGGATCTAACCATAGTCAAAGCTATAAAAGCTCTCATGGTGTGCAATGTGCAATAGACTTCCTGGGAAATACTAGGACTGCAGGCAAAGCATTATCAGGTGGATGTACAGGCAGGAAAACGTAATGACAACAACTCCAAGACAAACGCCAAGCGAATTATGATTACAACCATACAAGGTTTAGAAATGCAAGCAACTTACCGAGGCTCAAGCTCAAGAAAAACCTATTTAATATGGATTATAGCCTCTTATGCAAACTGTCGTTTCTGCGACATGGAGCCGGAAACTCCCGAGCAAGTAATGTTAGACTGTACAGCAGTCTGGAGACGCAGATGTATATATACATATACAAGTCATTGGAGAGCACAAAAGATCTTGGATCGCGGTACAAAGCTTAATTTATAAGTTGGAAGCCAATGTGGCTTACCGTTGTCGTAATATTGGTAGATTGTCTTAATCTTTGGTCTTTCTGCAGCTTTCAAAATGCAAGTTCAAAAGTTTGTGTGATAAAAATGTGCTATCTTAGCTTGTTTGAAGGTAGAAGTTTTTCCTTTTTATTGGCGTAGACGCCACATGGTCTTTCCAACGAATTGGAGATCTTCCTCTCCCTATGCTTCCCTCGGCCGAAACTGCGTCGAATACTCTCAGAGCGGGAGTGTTTTCATCCATTCGGACGGCAAGATCTAGCCAACGTAGCTGCTTAATTCGGTGAACTATGTCAATGTTGTCGTATATCTCATACAGCTCAACGTTTCTTTGACTGCGGTATTCGCCGTTGCCACTGCCCAAAAGACCATAAATCTTTTGGGGAACCTTTATGTCGCCTTATCAGATATTGTCATCGTCCATGATCTGTATCATATAGTAGAGCTGGGATGATGAGTAACTTGTAGAGTTCGGACTTTGCTTCTCAAATGCCTACTCAGTCCGAAGAAGCACCTAATGACAAGAGTAATTCTGCTTTGGATATCGAGACTGACCTTGTTGTTGGTGATAGTACTAGTTCCAAGATAAACGAAATTATCTGCGTCTTCGCAGTTTTGACTGTCGAGCCATGTCCCGTATGCGACAACTCTTTGTTTGACGATAGGAGATAGTGGAAGTTTCTTCGTCTTTTTATTAGGGTTTACCATCACCCTTAAACATCTTGGATTTTTATTCGATCTCGAGTATCTGAAACTAACATGATATCGTTGTCGTCTATAGTCCTAAGATCACAATGTTTATACTACAGATAGGCAGTCCAAAAACTTTGGCATATTGTACTTTAGGTTCAGTTAGAACTCCGATGTAAAGTATGTAAATACGCACAGATATTTGGAGCGCATGAAGCATTATTCAAGATACGATCTACATAGGTGTGTATGAGTAAATTCGCGAAGGTGTCGGACATACGTAAATTAGCGACGAAGAACTTGTAGACCTCGTTAGTAATAAGAACTTTCCATTTTCTACAGCTTCAATGGTCCAGGTACGCATTTTTAGTGACACTCCAGTGAAAAGCCCAAAACTTCTTGCTTTGACGGAGTGAATCGAGTATCTGGAAACAAAATAAAGAAAGCAAGTGAAGTTGTAGACATTTGGGTTGAAAAATCTGTATATTATCGAAGAGAGTGAAGGAAATTGTGACCGGTTTCTGCATAGATTACAAAGATATAGGCTATTTAAAAAAAAAAAAAAAATGGCTCTACGGTGAAAATTTACATAAGAAAAAATCAAGCTGATGAATGAAAAATGCAATAAACTCGAGGCCCTTATATCCTTGGAGCGTTATTTCTGTACTGCTTTCAGTCTTCATTCTTAACTTTCAAAAGTACCTCCTCTCTTCGCGCGCACACATTGCTTTGTCTTGCCATTGAAATTCAAATGAGGCTTTACACTTTTTGCTGGTAATTCGAAGAAAGTGCATAACGAAAGTTGCCCGAATGCCATCTGCTGTGCCGTTAATGGGCTAAGACTGCTGAATGGAGGTGGTAAGCTCTTTTTGTGTTGAAATTTTCCGCGCAGCAGCCAACGAATTATATTACAAGCGCTATTTTGCTCTTTCACTTTTACCTGATATTCGCTGTTGCTTAACAATTCCGTTTTGCATTTTCGCAACCGCACTATTGCCAACTATTTTGAATTTCTAATGTTTTGACTATCGTGCTTAACGCCGCTGTATATTCAGCATATTCTATGGCACCGAAGAAATCTTACAAAAATGCGCTTGGCGATTGAGAAATTCTTCGCGTTATTCGTTATTGTTTTTGTTGCTCCGAAATACTTACACAACTTGCATAGAAATGGTATCTTGGAAAATAATGCAATTTGATATTAAATTTCCCCCCCTTCCCACGCGCTATCATCCTACTTTGTTACGCAGCTTATGCAAGTTTGCGTTGAAAAAATAAAGTTCAGCTAAATAAAAGTTTATATCAACACATTGTTTGCTCACATCGTGCTATTCGACGTGATTTAGAAGCCAACAAAAAAATCAAGGAAAAAATTTAAAAATAGAAAACCAACATAAAATAATAATAACAAAGGACTTGAAGCTAGCTTGCAGGCGCACAAAAAATCTCCTCGCAGCATTTCTCAACAATGAAAATTCAGGAGTAAAAGAACTGGCATTTTTACCTCGCATATTGTGCAAAAGTTACTCCAATCATCGTCATTGTGTTCGTATTGCTTCTGTTGGTGCTCCTTTGTTTTTGCTTACGGCAGCATGCGAGCCGCTCCAAATGCTCCAGCGCACTCGCCGCGCGCCGCAACGACCCTGACGCGGCAGTGACTCCATTCATTTTCATGTAATTGCTGTCAATTCCCCACATTTATCTCCGCAACACACACTTTGCACCGACTCACCGTTCTCAAAGCTCGCGCTTACCTCCAGCTTTGCCTTGCCACCTTTTTCCAGTTTTTGCTCACCTTGTCTACTTAACGAAGTTGCGAATTGGCATGGCACAGCATTGTTCAGTTTCACCGCAAAGTTTCGTCAATGCGGGAATAACAATAAGGATAATAATCATAACTGTGACACGAAATGGATGCGCACAATAAGTTAAAATAGCATAAAAATTGAAATAAATTAGTATCCTGCGTCTACTTAAATATACTACACTTCTTTGCTGTAACTTTTTGCCAATTATTTACCTTTCCTCCCCACCGCTGTGTCGCTGGCAGAGTAAACATAGACAAAACGAAGTGGAGCTAATTAAAATGCAACATTTCAGTTGTTCCAGTCGAATTAAGTGCGCTTGCTGTGGTGGAGGGTGCGGCAATTTTCGTGGAAAACGGAGTTCGGTAACTCTGAGATATGCAGCTGAGTGGTGGTTACAGATCATAATTTAGGAACTCAGGTTAGCCAAGTTGTACACCACAAATATAAAAGCAGATTAGTGAATAGCTTACTAAAGTTCTACAGCACATCCACCTAAAACGAATAAGTGACGTGTCGCTTGCTTTTGTTCCTCATACTACGAATAATAAGAAAGATTTCTTTCTTAAGTCCCACATATGAGTGTTAGAGAGATCGAATATTTACGTATTTAGTCAGCCGAAATTCGTAAGAATGAAGAGCTTGAGAACTGGCCGACAGGGGTGATACTTGAATCAGATGACAATGGAATAGACCCCGTCAATGATGAGGTTCGAAACGCAATTACCCGCCTGAAGAGCAACAAAGCCGCAGAAGTTGATAAATTACCGGCTGAATTATTCAAATACAGCGGCGAAAACTGAGAATGCATCACTGTCCTTGTAAAATATCGTTGGATGAAAGCATGCCGATTACCGGAATCTAAGTGTGCTTATTTTACTACATAAAAAGGGGGACCCCACAATCCTCGTCATTTTGGGATAAGCCTCCTTAATATCGCATATAAGGTCTTATAGACCATAGTATGTGAAGTCCACCATCAACAAACTGATTGGAACTTAACAGTGTAGCTGTAAACCTAGAAAATCGACTAGTCTTTCACCATACGCCAAGTCTTGGAAAATATCCGTGAAAAAATTATCGACTCATATCTTCTCTTCGTCGATTTTAAAGCCGCCTTCCACAACACGATAGGGACCGCGATGTCTGAAACTGGTATCCCCGCAAAACTAATACGGCTGTGTTAGCCTCGAAATTCAACACAGAATAACTCTTGCCAACAGGTGTCACTTCGGACTGAGTAGGCAATTGAGAAGCAAAGTTCTCTCTCTGCGAACAAAAAACAATTTCTATAAGTCATTCATAATTCCCGTCCTGGTATATGGTGCAGAGGCTTGGACGATGACAACAACTGATGAGTCGACGTTGCGAGTTTTCTAAAGAAAGGTTCTGCGAAACATTTATGATCCTTTGCGCGTTGGCCACGGCGAACATCGCATTGGATGGAACAATCAGCTTTATGAGATATACGACGACATTGACATAGTTCAGCGAATTAAAAGACAGCGGCTACGCTGGCTAGGTCATGTTGTTCGAATGGACGAAAACACCCCAGCTCTGAAAGTATTCAATGCAGTATCCGCCGGGGGAAACAGAAGAAGGAGCCAGGTGGAAAAGAATCTGTCTTCGCTTGGAATATCCAATTGGCGCCAAGTAGCGAAAAGGAGAAACGACTGACGCGCTGTGGTTAACTGGACTATAATCGCGTAAGCGGTGCCAGTAAAGAAGAAGAAGAAGATGAGGACCTGTGAATATTATGTACTGATATCGCCGTAATTCGGCCAATAGAAAATAATGATATTTCGAAAACATTCAAGTCTAACAGTACTTTTGACTTTTGCGTTGTTGATTACATAAATTTTTCCATAAGGAACCGTCAGTGTATTGAAGTACAAACAGTTGCGCGATATGCAAAAAATCTCAGTTCACATTAAACACGATTATCTACCCTTAAAACTAACAACAAATAAACAACAAATAAAAGTCATACTCTTTTTGTTAAGCCTGAATGTTGTACTGTGAGGAATTTAACTCGCTCACGTCATTCGCACAAAAGTCGTGTCACATCGTTAACCAACAGTAATTACAAGCTACATAGTATCTGGAACTGCCCATTCGTGAACACGCAAGCTGCGCTGCAGTGGCTGGAATGGTTGTTGTTAAACAGTGTTTCTATTTCAAATATCCCATTCTCTCCAACAAAAAAAAGGACAGAAATAGCGCCGACCCTAGAAGCCCATTTAAGTGGCTAATAACTGGTTGTAATGCGACGCGTAAATTTTCACTTTTCAAATACAACTACACGACACCATGAAACCATAAATTAAAAAAGTCATCACAATATGTGTAAACGCTTTTGCGCGTGCAGAGAGAACTACCGTTATATTAACCTCACTCGTAGTAGTTATTGATGTAATGGTCACGGGAGTTAAATATGGAGTAGGTTTGAGAAAGCAGTGACTTCGAGAAGGAATTGTTATCTTTTGTTGCAGGATTGGGCTAATTCTTAAAGTTATCTATAATTATAAGGCATTGAAAATTTTTAAAAATTTGTTTCCGATTTTTATCTGACTACAATGAAATATTGCTCAATGATATCCAAGATATGGTATCAGATATATAGACTTTACACATCAATAGAGTCTTGGTTTTATCAGAAGTCCACTAAATTAAAGCAATTATCTATAGTACCTTTCCAAATAAAAAGCACCTTGAGGTTTAAGTATGTAGGAAGAAGTCCACTACAGTTATGTTGGGTTGGTTTGGGTTAGGTTAGGTTTGATTAGGTTATGTTAGGTTAGGTTAAGTTAAGTGAGGTTAGGTTAGATTGGGTTAGGTTAGGTTAGGTTAGATTGGGTTAGGTTAGGTTAGGTTAGGTTGGGTTAGGTTGAGTTAGGTTAGTTTAGGTGGTGGCTTTGATCTTCGCTCCAAATGTAGCGATGGATCTCACTTTGTCAGCTGTGTCATAATCCGCCATAATATTAATAGCGAAGTTTTTTAGGAAGAACCGCAAGACAGTACTAGACAAGTACTTTCGAAGTTCCAGAGATATTTTAAGTGTTAGACCAACTAACCTTCGCTTTTCTTAATGTAAATTATAGTGGGGTTTTAAACTATTATGAAAATTTCAAAACATTGCAGGTTCTTTCATAGATCGTTAGAAATATAGCTAATTTTTTGATATTAAGTATTTGGAAACGGCATTAAACTACCGGAACTTTTCTTAAAACTTTCGCTTTGCAACATCCTGCACTTTTTTGCTCTACATTTATTGGTATGTGCATCACTGGCCTTGACGGATGACTGGTTCTGGAGCTTTTTGATAGACTTTTTTCCGTTTTTTTTGGAAATTGGTGCCAAGTGCATAGATTCATTGCTTTTAAAGTCTTCCGTAGGTGAGGATGACCGTAGTGAGACCTTTAATGGTCTATCTTTTAAAACAAATAAGGACGCTCGGTGAATTGGACTTCTATAGTCACTCATAAATTAAAATGAAGATGATTCGCTATCCCTCCAGGGAAAAAATATCTTTAACAATGCAATCTTCCGCAATTTTCAATGTGAAGATGATCCAATTCGAGGTTCCCTACTTTTTTAAAGAAAAAACACAGAAACTTGAAATTTAATGGATTCCCCATTATTATGTTTATTAACATTTGAATGTACATTTTTTAAAATGTTGGCCGCGGCTACGTCTCAGATGGTCCAACCGTTGACTCCAATTTTCGGGGACGTTCGAGCATTTCGACTAGTAAATGGCCAATGACACACTCGATGTTTTGCTTCTAGGCCTGAATCGAAGCGGAAATGTCTGCATAGACTTTAAGCTTTACATATTTCCACAGGAAAAAGCCTAATGGTGTGATATCACACGTTATTGGTGGCCAGTAGACCCGCCCAAAGCATGAAATTATCTGCTCACCGCAGTGTTTTTTCAATAACTCCATTGATTGATGCGATGTGTGGGAAGTGGCATCGTATTGTTGAAACCAAATCTTGTGAATCTCTTGGACGATTTGTTTATTCGAAGTTACTTTATTTCAAGGAAGTTAATCGAAACAATTCCAAATGTTTAGAAATAGGTATGTACAGAGGTTCCCAAGTATTTCTGATGCATTATTTTCTACAACCGATCCAAAGCTCATATTTATTCAAGTTCAAAACTCAGGAGCTATAAAGCCAACATCGTATTATTTTGTATACACAAACACTGAACCCCTTCACTTTTCGCTTAGTCAGCTAAGTCAGTTTACTAAGTCCTCGCATTTATCACAGTCCTTGCAATAATTATTGCGCTTTATGTGCGGATTATTTAATTTTGAAGTTTTGTTTTGTGCAACTTTCACCCAACACTTCAGAGTGAAAAACATTTGCTTATTGCTACAACAAATAACGAATAACACACACACATACATACATTCGTATACGCCTTCGTAGCTTATGCCAATTTTCATCGCCTGTTTGTGACTCATTTGTCGTGAAAGAGGAAAAGTGCTGCACCGTTGGAGGCTTTACATGCATTTATGCAACACTGGACGTGCACGTATATGTGTGTGTGTGTGTTCGTGCATGCGTTGCATTGTGTTGTTGAACAAAGTTCGCTTATCAGGCGAGAACATGAACTGGTGGAATTTCATTAGGCTTAGGTCATGTCAACCTAGTCGAATGGTCATATGTCACGTTTACCCCACGAACTATTGCCCCTTGCTGTCGCTGCCTTACGAGGAAGTTCAAACTGCAGTAAAGCATAGTTGAAGTTTAAATACTTCAAGTGAAAGGACCTTTTGAAATCTTCGTTGGATTGAAAATTTAATAACTAAAGTTCTATATGCTTCTAAAATTCAACTCGAACTTTGAAAGGTAATCAAGTATAAGTGTGTTTTTTTTTTTTTTTTTTGTTTTTTGTAGAAAATTGAATAGTCTTAGGTAATGAGAAGAGAAGTAAAATTTGGCCTCATTTTATTAAAGAAAAATATTTCATAAAAATTTATATCTTGCTTTTAATCGGTTAATTTAGCTGTCATAGCTATATGCTATAGTGATCCGATCTGAAAAACAGCTCGCTGTAGCCTTGACGTTAACTAATGCTGAAATACGTGAGAACTCCTGTCAAATAAAAAAATTTCCTTCGATGAACTTGATTTTTAACGGCCAATTTGTATGGTCGATCTGAAGAACTTCTTCAGAGATTGCACCACTGCTTTGGACAATAACTCATGCAAACTTCTTGAGGATATTTTCTCAAATTAAACGTTTTCCATATAAGTTCTTAATTCTGACCGTTCAGTTAATGATAGATATGTGCCATAGTGAACCAATATCGACAAATAAGTAGCTTCTTGAGAAACTAGTTCGCATATACCCAGGTGGAGCTTGTTCAGGGTTAAACAATGCATAAAAGACACCAGCTGTGTAATTTCTAAAATGAAAATAGGATTTACTAACTACAAAGGTTTACCATACATGGACGACTTTCTTTATATTTTTGGCACGACAAGAAGGAGCGATATAAAAACTCTAAAAGGATATACTTAAGTAAGCAAGAAAAGATCTAAGAACAAAGAAGTGGGAAAACACACAATTCTATGTCTGCAGGTTTCTACTTTACTTCTGCTACTCCAGAGCAGATAAATTGGATGACACTTATATCCCATATTCTAATATAACACATAAGACTAATGGAGCAGTCTCAACACATCTGCTTGATCGGATTACCAGTCGTCGCGACCCCACGGGACTTATAAGTTTCAAAAAGTTAATCAAAATTCAGAAGAATTATGAAAACGATAATGTACTGGATTCAGTAAAAACCCAACGTCCTAGACTGAATACCACCTTGAAATGCCAGACAACCAAATTAAAATCCATAAACATTATTAAAACGATATTGTGGTGGCCATAATGAAATACCAACGGCTCAGACTGTTTATGCGACGCAGAATAGATTGCTTAGTAGAAAAATAATCCAAATTTTCATCTGCAGCCGAAAGTATTGAACTGAAAACCTCTTGTGGATCAGTTTACGAATTCAAAACTTCAAATATTAGTAGCGATGGGTGAGAATCGCAAAAAGTCCAAGTGGTTTTAGTATAAATTAAATTTAATACGACGAAACAAGTCTTCCACTCTTCTTCTTGTCATGATTACAACTTAACATATTCACATATACTCGTAATTCTAGTTTATTGTTTATACTTACACTTGGTTCGAAAACTTTCCGTAAATGCGTGCTAATTTTATGCCCAACTCGGTCTAATAAACAGAGAAACAATGTATGAAGCTCCATCAAAACGAACACAAAAAGAGCAAAAATCCTGAAACTACCCGCTTTAACTGTACATACCACTTCTGTGGTGCAACTATAAATGAATTTTAGCATAAATTACTCGCAAAGGAATACACGGAAGTTCATTTATTTGTTTGGTCTTGCTTTTTAGTATAAAGGGTGATTCAATTAGAGTAACGAAGGTTAAAAAAAAATGAGCTGAGGCTAAAGAGATTCGTAAAATATTTTTAGTTTTTTGATGCAGCACTTCAGATTACTTACTTTTGCCGAGAAGTGCGGAATTGAAAATCATCTTTTGATGCAAAAGTTGGTTTGGGGATATTGTACTTAAAAATAATCACAAATCGTTAAGAAAGTTGAAAAGAATTTCAGACGATTGTTGATTTAGAGATCTTCCCGAAATATAATAAATCTCCTCAAGAAAGTGCATGCTCGAGCTTCTCTCTGGTTTGACTCAATATACAGTTTCGCAAATTTACGAAGCGAGCGCTTCTGTCCTATTTTTTTTTTTTTTTTTTTTTTTTTTTTTTTTGTGGAGAGCTATCGGGCTCAATTAGCGATATTAGCAAACGAATACATATATAAAAAAACTATATTAGGCTAAGGATCTGGCTGTTTGAGGTAGACGAAATTATCTGTGACTTCAAAGTTATGACTATCAACAGAGACGGGTGAGCCAAGTCCCATGCATTTGACTGTATATTTGATGATAGGAGATATTTCGTCTCGTGCTCGTTCAACATCAGAGGCATTTATCCATTCCGGTGAAAGCAGAACTAACGGCGCGGTTGTTAAGGCCAATGATGTCAATCTCATCAGCATACATCAGCAGTTGTACACTCTTAAAGAAGATTGTACCTTCTCGGTTTAGTTCTGCAGCTCGAATTATTTTCTCCTGAAGAAGGTTGAAGAAGTCACACGAAAGAGTGTCGCCTTATCTGAAACCTTGTTTGATATCGAACGGCTCGGAGAGATCCTTCCCGATCCTAACAGAGGGGGAAAAAAGCTTTGTGACTGTGTCTCTTGACGTAAATCCATATGTGAGCGTTGTTACCGACGAGAACAACAAAAATTAGATTAGGTTATTTTGGAAAACGGTAAGCTGGGTTGGATCGCACAAATATTTAAAAGCTACCAGTTAGACATACCGCTTCTGCATTGGCCATGGTCTCATTTCCAGCAACATTAGAAATTTAACATTACTGAAGAGGTAATCGCCGATAATGAGGCAACAAGACCAAGCTTAATTCAATAATTACTCTCAATGACAGCCGTGTGAAATAAAAAGTTAGCATTTTGGAAACAAAAAAGCTTGCTTCGCATTAAAAATTCAATTTAATGGAATACACATTTTCCAGTCTACTGCGTTTTTGAGGTTAAGTCAGATCACTTGTCTTTCACTTTCACACTGGTTTCCTAATTTTTAAAGCATCGAAAACATTTTTACGAGTTTATAAAAAAAGTCCAAGTGCTTATCTTGAACATATTCCTTTGCCGAATTATCCACATCCAATTTAAGCACCCATTATTAACATCAAAATGCAGAAATAGTTGGTTTTTTAATACGGCATTGTGCAGATTACATCATTTCTACAAATACACATTTAAATACTTATGTAAGTTGAATGTAATCACTCAAGTTTAAATTAACATTTCCCGCCGACGATTATTTTAATTGAGGGACAACAAAGTCGTAGCGTAAAACGTCAAAAAGGGACATGCAAATCGTAGGCAACGAATTGCCAAGCATTTTTCTTAGCGCACACGGGAAGGTGTATGCGTGCAACATTTCGAAATATTTAATAAATGCAATTTTTCATACTCGAAATGAGGCAAAGAAACAACAATAAAATAATAAATGAATCGGGCAGGGCGCAGAGGTCCTCTGCAAATCCTTACCAGAGTGCTGACAGGCAGTTCAGTTGGTGCGCTGTACTCAAGGGCTTTGGAATTCCGAAAATTAGCATTTCATACAAATAACAAAGCATTTCGATTTTTATGCAAACAATTTGTAACGGCAAATAAAAACCGTGTCATAAATAGGAAAAATGAAGAAAAAGTAAAAAATGAGCGCACGAAAAACGTCGACTTTCATGAGTGATTCGCGTGTAACTCGCACTAAGCTTCTTCTGTGTACATACATATGTATGTATATACAGTAAGTAGGTATGTTTTGCAAGCGTGTGGCATGCCAGTTGCAGCGAGTCGAAAAATCAGTCAGCTTTCCTGCCGACAGCCACATGCAACCTGATGTCGCTAAGACACGAGCAACGAAATAATGCACAATTAATCACCGCAGCGCCGCACCAGCGTACAGCCAGCGGCACGACCGCTAAAGCAAAACGGTGGCGCACAGCTGTGTCAGCCGCCCGACCGCGTGAATAATTAAAATTTCTACTGCCGTAAAATAAGTGGATCCGAATTGGCTAATTCGGCCTTGGCGCCCAAAATGCGATGCGCCTTCGTCTCTGGGGTGCCTTGGCTGAAGCGTGGAGCTGACAGCTTTTGGCTGCTGCTCAGCGGCATCAACGAACAGAATCAACAATAATAATGTTGGCGTCAACAGGCGACTATTTGCACACTTAGCAACCACTGAAAGGCACTCTCAAGGTGCGCTCGGCAGTAAATAATTAAAACGGGAAGTGTGCTATATACACGTTTATTCACTTGACAATTTGTCGGTTCGCATATCGGTGCTCTTCGGTCACAATGCGCTCATCTTATCTAAATTGTGCCCGAATGCGATTTAAATTAACTTTATCACGCTTCAAAATGTTGTCATATAACACATGTACGATGTGATACTGATTTGCGCAAGGGAGCAAGTAACTGAGTTGGAGAGAAACATTTGTAAAATTTGTACGACTGTGAAAGATAACGGTAACTTTGTATATATATAAGTCCAACTTCCAATTTAATGAGGCATGCTTATTGCCATTCGGAAAAACATTCATTGGCATTGATTTTTTGAAAATTATCTCTTTCAAATGTTGGTCGAGGCAACGTCTCAGATGGTTCATCGGTTAGGACCAAATTTCGATGAGCCGTTCGAGCATTTTGTCTGGTAAATGGCGAATAGCGCGCGCAATGTATTGCTCCAAGACCTGAATCGAAGCATGGTTATCCGCATAAACTTTAGACTTTGGACATCCCTACAGGAAAAAGTCGAATGGTGCAATATCACACGGCTTTGGTGTCCAATCGCCGAAATATGGACCGATGGTTCTACCGGCCCACAAACCACACCAAACCGCTATTTTTTCTGAAAAAAAAAATGGCAGCCCTTGAATCTCTTTAAGTTGCTCTTCATCCCAAATGTAGCATTTTGGTCGTTCATATATCCATAGAGCAAGAAATGAGCCTAATCGCTGAATAAAGTTTTACTCGGAAATATCGGATCTTCTTAGAACTTTTCAAGGACCCATAGAACAAAGCGATGACGCTTTGGAAGGTTGGACGGCTTCAGTCCGAGTTGCTGCGAACGGCGCCGAATCGACTCTCCACGGTTTTCGAGTACGCTCTTCGCTGCAGCTGCTATATTTCCTTCATTGCTTGATGGACGTGGTCTATTGGGTCAAAAATTATCCAATAACTAATGCTGGGTCTCAAGGTGGGTAGTGGAAGTACGCTCAGTAGGCTGATTGTGTTAACCATAAGTTGAGAGAAGCGCGCGGAGGACATTCTTTGCAGATAAATAAATAAAGTGGAACCATTTGTGAACGTTATTCAGGAGTAAGTCTTTCCATATGAAATGTCAAACAATGCATACAATTGTCTTCTTCAGTGACACGCTGCCAACGGTCATGAAAATATCTTTTTCACAGATGAAAAATCTTTCACTGTTACACAACTGTATTTTCAAGGGATCAAAGTAGTCATAATTTGCTCGAATGGATTGGTGGATAGTCTTCTGTAAAGGTGTTATGCCTCTTCACTTCTGTAAAAAAGTGGTTACAACTGGAGAAAGAGTGTACCATCAAGATTTTTTGAATTATAAAATACCCTCTTCGATGGAGAGCATTAGATCATCAAACAAGATTCTGCCCCAGTACACAAGACAAAAACCACACAGCATAGGCTTAGTACCAATATCCTCAGTTTTCCAGGTTTAAACCCATTAGACTACAGTTTATTGCCAGAGTTAAAGAGCATGGTCCATCGAATACTACACAGAAATTTGTGATGTCTCGAAAGGTCTTTAGTTCGAGTAGCTTATTTAATACCAACGGAAAATATACTTATAAATGACCCGCTAACTCAAATCATATATAGAACCTATAGAAGACCAAAAAGGAAACTGCAGCTTGTTAACAAGATTTCGGGAATAAAATGTGAAATTGAGAAAAACGTAATTATATATATAAATGGACTAACATATTGGTTACCTTTTTTAGACCTATACGGTTAGTCCTCGTACCATAATGAAGTTGGGAGGAAAGAGTAAACACGTAGAAATATTGGTAATAACTTCAAGGCATGCGCAATTCAATGAGTTGGTAGTTGAAAGACTCGTTGGAAGACCAAAAATATTTCTAACACTCTTGTAGACTAACATTAAAACCCTATGGTCAAGGAAGCTACATTAAAATCATTCTCATCTTAAAGTAGAGGAAAACCACAACCACCATGTAATTGAAAAGGGTCACACACATACCATAGGCACTTATATACTCTCTCACACACTCACACAAAGAGGGCAACTGCAATTATACGTTCCAACTTAAAACAAAATAGCAATTTACATATTTTTTGCACAACAAGGAAGCAATAAATTTAGTTTTCGGGTTAAAAAAGCCAACAATTTTACCATAAAGATTAACATGGCAAGTCGAGAACAAAGAGAGCATAAGCAAAAGCAAAATGTCCAGCCATAAGATAAATGAAAAATTCTAATTATTTTCTTCAACGTACATTTTAGAATTTTTCACTCTCATTGTTGTTGTTTGTTGTTGGTTGTGTGTTGTTTGCTTTTTTATTTCGGTGCAACTTTGACATGGCTGAACCATTGGCTATTTCAAGCTTATTACCAGGCGGCACAAAAGGCGGAAACATTTTTCAAATTCTACTTAAAAAACAGGAGACGAAAACAAGGAGAATTGCCGTCCGTCAAGCTCCCTCCACCCCTGCGAAAGCTGAATGAAATTATAAAGACTGGGCAGTGTGTGTAGGAGAAGCGACTACAAACGACGCAGTAACAACAAGATGGACGTACAAGAGAGCAACAAAATGCCAACAGCCACAACAGGCGGATGCAAAACAAAAGCTGTGAAATACACCCACACATATACAAGTACATACATATATGTATTAGAGTATCGCGAGTGTGGACGCCGGCTAGTGACAGCGACAGCGACAACGACTACAACAGCAACTTGTCATGTTAAGTGGAAATTATGTGACTAAGCACATGCGAACGCCGCATCGGACAGCGGTTGGACGTGATGAGGGACGGTGAAGGGACTGTGGGGCAGATAAGAAGCGGTTTGGTGTCGCTATGACGAGGTCATGGGTAAGCAGCTGCTCTGACTACAAAGCGGACCAAACAAAGCGTACGAGATTGTACAAAGCACATGGCGGCGAGTGACCCGGTAAATTAAAATTGTAACAACTGGACACAATGCGCCGAAATGTATGCTAACATTCTTTATGGTACATGTAGTCGCTCCCAAAATAGCAACTTCAGCAGAATTGACCTTACTCGTAGTAGGTAGCATGCAGTAGGTAGAGGAAGATGCGCCAGTGCTGAAGCAACATAGGCGCAGATGGAACAGGGTTCTGAAGAAGGACGATGCAGTGCTTTAAACAAAGAATCTAAGATCATACGATCTTCATGTCGTATGTGGTGTTGTACACTGTCCAACTTCGACTATGCTTGTAATGATAAACTAGGTTATATTTACCAATGGTAGAAACAGAGATACAGATTCCAAATTCTCAGTCAAATTCAGGCCACCAAATGTTCATAACCTTAATTTGGAAATTTGTCCGTCTTTGAGACTCTCTATCAACGTTATTTCCAATAACGAATTATATAATTATACTGCTGTTCATTTGGGTTCAAAAGATATAAATCCAGTAGTAAGTAACTCGCAGTAGTTGTGATGCTTCTTCCATATTAAACTTGTCTAAGTGCTGGACCACAGTGAAGTCCTCGGAAATTGCAAAACCGATCAGCTTGCAAGAAAAGGCATCCATGTCCAAATTCCGACAGAGTGAGAACGCGTTCTCCTGTTTTTGTACTTTTGGTCGCTGAATCTGTAGGATTCGCGAAAGCTCAGAAAGCGTTGGCCACCAACCAGCACTTGTAGGGTCGGGAAAGTTTTCTGGGCCAAAGAGGGACATAAAAGGTTTATTAAACTGCTGGCTCTTAGCAAAGCTAAACATGCCGCGTCCTAACTGGACCAGTGTCCCATTGACACTCAGGCGCATTTTGAAGAACGCGGCTTGTCAATGTTGTAATAAGGAAAATGTGTTGGAAATATTTAAATATATACATAAAAATATTTTGTCAAAATAAGGTTAAAGCATATCGACTATCATACTCTGTATGATACCGGCAAATTGGCTGGAGTAGATATCAAGCTCAATAAATTTGTGCCTGACTCTAGGCGTTTTGTAGATACGTAAGTATATGATACTGTAAAGATATCAACAGAACGTGTATTATGTATCATTCACGAATATTTGGGTATGAGTAAGCTCTGTGCAAAGTGGATAAGGCGCGAGCTCACTTTTGACGAAAAACAAAGAGTTGAGCTTCGGAGCTGTGTGTGGAGATGTTCAAGCGTAATAAACCCGAATTTGTGACAACCGATGAAATACGGCTCCATAATTTGACACCGAAGTAACGGGTGATTTTTTTGAGGTTAGGATTTTCATGCAGTAGTATTTGACAGATCACGTGGGATGTCAGACATGGTGTCAAAGAGAAAGATGCTCAGTATGCTTTGACATTTCATCATGAATAGACTTACTAACGAGCAACGCTTGCAAATCATTGAATTTTATTACCAAAATCAGTGTTCGGTTCGAAATGTGTTTCGCGTCCGTGTCCGATGAGCGATGAGGCTCATTTCTGGTTGAATGGCTACGTAAATAAGCAAAATTGCCGCATTTGGGGTGAAGAGCAACCAGAAGCCGTTCAAGAACTGTCCATGCATCCCGAAAAATGCACTGTTTGGTGTGGTTTGTACGCTGTGGAATCATTGGACCGTATTTTTTCAAAGATGCTGTTGGACGCAACGTTACGGTGAATGGCGATCGCTATCGTTCGATGCTAACAAACTTTTTGTTGCCAAAAATGGAAGAACTGAACTTGGTTGACATGTGGTTTCAACAAGATGGCGCTACATGCCACACAGCTCGCGATTCTATGGCCATTTTGAGGGAAAACTTCGGACAACAATTCATCTCAAGAAATGGACCCGTAAGTTGGCCACCAAGATCATGCGATTTAACGCCTTTAGACTATTTTTTGTGGGGCTACGTCAAGTCTAAAGTCTACAGAAATAAGCCAGCAACTATTCCAGCTTTGGAAGACAACATTTCCGAAGAAATTCGGGCTATTCCGGCCGAAATGCTCGAAAAAGTTGCCCAAAATTGGACTTTCCGAATGGACCACCTAAGACGCAGCCGCGGTCAACATTTAAATGAAATTATCTTCAAAAAGTAAATGTCATGAACCAATCTAACGTTTCAAATAAAGAACCGATGAGATTTTGCAAATTTTATGCGTTTTTTTTTTTTTAAAAAGTTATCAAGCTCTTAAAAAATCACCCTTTATAATCGATAGCCATCCGAGTGGACTGCATCCAATAAACCCGCCCCAAAAAATAGAAAGCGCAACTTGTATGATCGCTATAATCAGTCACCCTTGAAGGAAAATTTTGCATGAAAAAAAAAACGAAATTGGTCAAAAAATGAGCTTTACTATGCAGGATAGAGACTTTTCAGTTGACCTGTTATGAACCCGGCAGGTTGGCTGAAATTGATATTAGTCGCCTCAACAAACAACAATCTCCAGGTATTTGGTTGATATCCGACGGTCTTTTTGAGGAAAATCTAGGAGCTCTGTTTATCACAACGGACAAGCGTCACTAGCAGTCTAAGTGGGGTTGTTAGTTATCTGACAAGTTATCAGCATGGACGAGATGATTCTAACTCTTGTGGTTTCAATTATAAACTTCCTTAATCCGGAGTTAACTGTAATCCGCATTAAATTTTAATATTTTAAAACAAATTTTATTCATCTAAAGGTCCAGCATTTTCTTTGAATACGTTCATCGAATATTAATATCTCAGAAGCCCAGACTTGTTATCCCTATGTTTTCATTTATGCAGTTTCATCGAAAAATCTATAATATTTTTTCGATTCCCGATCCTTACAGAAACAACTAGCAATATGTTGAGCTCTCCCATCTTTGACTCACATTAAATAAAACCAATTGGTGGGCCCTGCACATTATTTGGCTTCTGGCGCATGATAGCTATGATCCTTACCCTCGCATTGATAGAACACATACACATTAACATACATATATAGATGGATAAATGAGCAAATGAGCTGGTCAAGCAAGCGTTGTCTTAGAAGGGGCGACGCAAACCTTAACCGCTGTGAATTAACAGTAGCGCCCAACTCTCGCCCTTTCCCGGCACTCGACGTTGCAGGCAACGCATTAACGTCTAGCTTTTCACATTTCCCAAGCGAATGCGGCCAGCTCGAGGGCCGTGCGGGGCCGCTATGATGATTTGGGCGTTTTCATGCAGATTTATGTGCGCATTTATGCATGTGTGTGTTGGCGCTGTGTTCTACATAAGTACATTTAAATGCTTATTTATGAGATTTTCCAAACCAACGCGTGTGTGTCGGTGTGTGTGTGTGTGGCATATTGTTTGCGGCATTATTGTCCTGCCAGCGCATTGTGGCACAAGTGGCAGCGGCGACAATGACATGAAGCATAATGCTTCAGCGACGTCAAACAGTAAGCGAATATGACAGTGAAAAATAACCCACGCAATGTGTACTATTGGTTGTTGTTGCCGTTATTGTTGTGAGCCTATAAAATCACTTTCAACTCGTCAGCGGTGGCAAGTGGCGCTTTTGCGTGTGTTGCGAAAATGCGGAAATGTAAAGAGCGGGAAATATACAAAAAGGGCGAAATGAGGAAAGGAAAGCTTTACTCGTATATGACAAACCTACAGTATGTTGTAAAATTGATCGCATTCAAACAATGTCGGGCTGCCGGGCTTAAACCTTGTTCCATTAGGAGTTATGTACTTAAGGAGTTAGAACGGTCTAACTTTTTCAAAAAACAGCAACAATGCTTTTCGACTACCAGCATATCAGGGAAGGTATTATTACTGACGATGAATCTTGGATCTATGCTTATGACCCTGAAACAAACGATTAATCGCCCGAATATTGCGGCAATAGTGAGCCGAAGCCTAAAAAAACAAATCAGAAGTCAAGAATATGTTGGCAGTTCGATTATTCGAACTCCTTCCGATCGTCCAAATTGTCAATAAGGATTACTACTTTGAGTGTTATGCGTCGTTTGTGCGAAGCTATTCGCTAAGGTGGTCGGAATTATTACCCGACAACTCTTGTTTTTTCCACCACACCATCGCATACTGCATTGATTCTTCGTGAGAGTTTCGCCAAATTTTCAGCGAATAGCGTGCCACAAGCACCGACTTTGTGTGATTTTGCTCCGTGTAACTTCTTACTATGCAGCCGGGTGTAGCGTTTTGAATCAATTGAAGAAATTTTTTTGCTCTTATTACGACGAAGAAAGTTTGGAGTCGGATCTGATCTATAATTTCTATATTCAGCCAGATCTTACTAAGTTCATTCGCATTTTTGTTTGAAAGCACTGTAAGTACTACTTATATTCCCGTGTATGTACTTATATTGTATTTGTATATTTACATTACATACGTTTACATTCGCCCTCGCATCCTTCCTTCCTTCCCGGCTGACAACTGTTCGGAGTCGCGTCGGAGTCGCGGCGACGTCTCACAGCTGCCGCTGCCGCAGAATTGTGGGTTAATATGATTTATGAAAATTGTCAGATTAACATATTTAAACATGGAATTACACAAACAACCAACCAGCAACAACAATGCCCACACACTGTATTGGACGGTGTCATATCAACAGTCTGAACGGTGGCGCGGCGCATTGGCTCATTTGTCCATCAACGCAATGCGAACGCTTTAACTTGGTTATGTTGAATGGATGAGCCCGGTGAGGGTGGCGTGAAGGCATGTAAAAGCGTTGAGTGATGGCGTACACTATGATTTGTGCTGCGGCTCAAAAGCCACTTAACGTAAATGTACCCTACTCCTGAGTATGGAGGTATTACGCACAGTCGCAGGCCGACCAGGTGACACTTTTGTAAACAAATTCAATTTTTTCTCAACCTTTAATGGAGGTCGTCAGTCAACTTGCACTAAAAATATATTCTTTCCGGATTTTTACATTTGAATTTAGATTCTATATATATAACATAGTATATAACATAGTATACATGCATATATAACATAATGTATATACATATATACATATATTCATATATATGCTCGTCCCTTTTTGCGTTTGTTACTACTTTAATTTTTCTCTCTGTTTTTTTCTGATTTAATCTTTTTTTTTTTTTTCAAACCTTACCCGCCTACTCGGTGTTCTCCGCATCAGTTGTGGATTCAGACGTACACAGAGGTCAGCGGTAGTGCCGACTTGAGGTTACAATGTCACATGTCCTGTATACATTTCATATTATCATTGATGTGACATTTATTGTGGAGTCCCTTTGTGTCACTCGCATGAAAAACGACAGTTGTCATTACACTTCTTATTTATCCATAACACACACATACATGCATACATTCACCGGCTTGTTGGCCTTTTTATGCTCTGCTATTTACTGTTATGTAAATAGAGAAAAGTCAACGCAAGTCAAGTTGAAAGTGTCTCATGCGGAATGAATGCAGGTGTTTTTGACAAACACAAATGCACGCATTTTAAGTACCGTTATTACCACATGCAACTTCACATACACATATTTGAATATTTTAGAGATTTCTATACACACATACAATATACTTTGTATGTATATACTCATGTTTATTTAAGTAAAATTCACCGAATATTAACACAGTCGTAGTCCACACACCACACAAAGGACATCTTGTGTAATGTGTTATTAAATTGGTTTTCATTTGTGTGTTGATACGCAGTTATGTGTGTAAATATGTTGCTTTGTCGAAATAATTCATCAACTCTGTTGAACTTTTGTAAAAGTGTGATATCGGATTTCCTTTGTGTCAACAGATTTGGGTCAGAGATACTTAACTGCGTTTCATTTCATTTCAAATATGTAGACATAGGCTGTGTTCAGAGTGCCACGAAGTTTCTACTTTTATATTATGGAAAGGTCATAAATACTTCGGATATTATATAATGTTTATATAGCATGCTCTGATCAAATTTGACCCGGTTTGGACTGAACATAAATTGATGCAACCTCTTCATATCTTCGTGTAAAGTTTGCCTTTTATCAGGAAAGTAATAAAATTGATTATCTTCCGCCGCGACTGTACTTCGGAGCGTGCGCGTACCACCCAAATTCGATAGAGGGCGTTCCTAGCTCACGAACGAGCAGCTGGTCGGTTGTCTTCTAGCACCTGGCGAGCCAGGAAAAGCCGAGAATGCAGCGTTCGTTAGAGCAGAGGTACTTGATGCAAATCTGTGTGAAACTCGGTAAATCTGCGGCAGAGATGTTTGTTACCCAGATGTTGTTTTAGCAAGAAGTGCACCCCTCCTGCTTTCTACTTTCAGAGCTGGAGTGTTTTCGTTCATACCTACGACATGACCAACTATGTCAATGTCGTCGCAGAGATAAAAAGATGTCCAACTCCTCTCTCACTGGAAGTGAGAGAGAGCAATTGCTAAACGTTAAAACCTACTGAACTTTGACAGCTAATCGAGTTCAGTAGGTTTTGACGTTTAGCAATTAGAAACGAGCGGTGGCCAGATTGAAATTTTACCAAAAAAATATGTAAACGGAGAGATTTCTTGCACTTACAAAAAATGTAAAAAAAATGAAAATTAAGGGGGTATTCTAGTCTAGAAATCAAATTTCGGGCAGTTTTTTGAATTTTATTTAAAAAAAACCGAAAAGGATTTTTACTATCTATTTTTTATGGTGTTTTTTTTTATTGATATCGTAAGAATACAGAAAAAATTTTACAAAAAAATATTAAAAATTAAATAAAATAAGAGGGGGGGGAGAGACAGGTGTAAAAAAAAAATGGCGATTCCTGGTGACATAGATCCTGACTCTCCTGATGGTCTGAAAAAAAAAGATCAAGAGAAATTCTTAATCAGTACGGATGCTGTTATAGTCCCTACCTCAAGAAACACGAAAACAAATTTTTTTTGAAGAATGGCGACTGCCTGAAAATAAAAATCATTTGTTAGGTTTTTTTTTTGAAATTCCCAAATTTTTTAAAATATTAAAAACAAAAATTTTGACACGATGCTGGTAGGAACGATAAAGAATTGTATAAGGAAGGTTCACACAAAATTTCAAGTAAATCGGTTGTATAAAACTTGAGATAATACCGGTACCGTGTGGAAAAAAAGTAGTTTCGAGAAAAAGTTAAAGTTTTACGTTATACGATATTCGCTCATCCGGTCTAGGTGCCACGTCACTAAAATGGCTATAACTTTGTAAATAATTTGAGTTTTGAAAAATTCTTTTAGGGAGATATTTTTGAATATCTATACTATCGAATTATGAAAAAAAAATTGTTTCGATTTTTTCAAATTTCTAGATTTATTTAATTTAAATGTATTTGTGAAACGTTTTGTAATCTCAAGCTTCATAGTATTATTTTCAATGGAAAATTATTAAACACATTTATTGATTAAGAGCTAAAAAGCTTAAAACCTTTTATTAGGTATTGAAAAGTCAAAAGTCAGTTGTTTAAACATGCCATAAAAAGATTTAAATAGTTTCTCTATATACATATTAAATAACCACTATATAGTAATTTTTATTCTTACTAAATGTTGGGTGTTTTAATTTAAATGCCCAAAAATTATTATTTCCAATCTGGTCATAATGGAAAATGTTATAAAAAACGCTAATTTTGAAGCGCTCTCACTTCCCTTTATCCCTTTATTCCTGGTCGTCGTATATCTCACATAGCTTGTCGTAGCATCGAATGCGATATTCGATATATTCACCGTGGCCAACGTGCAAAGGACTAAAAATCTTTCGAAAACTCGTAACGTCGACTCATCAGTTGTTGTCATCGTCTAAGCCTCTGCACCATAGAGCAGGACGGGAATAATGAGCGACTTATAGAGTTTGGTTTTTGTTCGTCGAGAGAGGACTTTTCTTCTCAATTACTTACTCAGTCCGAACTAATACCTATTGGCAAGAGTTATTCTGCGTTGGATTTCGAGGCTGATATTGCTAGTGGTGTTGATACTAGTTCCAAGATAGACGAAATTATCTACGACTTAAATGTTATGTAGGTTTTGTGTGTTTAAATAAGTCCATGCTAGGTTAATGCTTTAGTTTTTGTACAATACCTCAGCCTCCCTACCTTTGGCTTACATAGCCTCAGTGGAAAGATATTTAAAGCAAACGACTCTTTCTACATGTCTTAACTTTTTGACCTCCTCTAAATACTACATTAAAGTTAGTCAACAAAATTATTTGTTTTACAGCAAAGAACAACATTTCATCGATGTCATCTACGTACTTATCAATCTTCCTATATATGGTACGTACTATATGTAGTACAGTTAGCTGCAAAGTAAAATTGTAAATCAAGTTTCTGGTCACATTTTCGGACCAAGGTGATAAATCAACGCACCTTTCTGGCATGTGTGAGTTGTTCACACAAGAGTGACATATTTCTATCACACAGTGATGTGGCCTGCATAGCAATAACGGTAAAATTGTGCGTGCGGACATGTGATGTAAACTTTGTTAGGAAATCAAGTTTAATGAATTTAAATGCGTTCGGTCTCCGTCTCTTGTGTTTCCATGTTACATTGGGTATATTAAACAAATACAGCAGATATTCACAACTAAATGAAAGTGCTTGGAAAAAATAAGGATAATTTATATACTATATATGGAAGTAGTGCTGTTTTGGCAATAGGTGTCTGAGATAGACACGCTTACAAACTTACGTATGTATGTAGGCTTGTCGGTAGTCGGTGAAAAAGAAAAACCATCAGGTAGCTTTGTCGACAATGTTCTTTACACCAATTTTATCTCTCTTAGCATTTTACAAGTATGTAACTCATATTGAATTTTCATAGAGATATATATTTATTTTTTTCTAAACTCTGCTCAATGATACGAGATAAAATATGAGATCTCATAGTTCAAAGTAATTTAAGGCGTTTATTTCCAGAAGTAAAAGTCAGGCTTCATTAATGCATATTCGAGAGGATAATAGAATCTGGTAGAGTGTGTCTTAATTGATGTACAAAAAATATCAAAAAAGATTTGTCGTAGCAGTGATATGACATCCCATCGCTATGTTCGTGATGCAAGTAGAGGTACTTTCTTCAACAGCCTTTTTTTTGACAGATCACGCGTGAGTCGTGTCAACCTGTCATACTATTTTTCTTCATTACTGTTTGGCATTTTATCATGGAAAACCCTACCCTTATGCAACGTTTACAAATCGTTAAATTTATTGCGCAAAAGCATTTTCTGGATAACATTCGAACAGACCATGCCCAGCACGCAGTGAAGAAAATGTGGTAGCCGTAGCGGAAGGAACACTTAGCGCATTCCACGTCGAGATCTTAAATTGAAAGTGTACAAAATACAGCTTGTGCAAGCACTGAAGCCACTCGACCTTCTCAAGCGATGACGCTTCGCTCTATGGGCTTTTCAAAAACTCCAAGAAGATCCGATGTTTTTGAGCCAAATTTTGTTTCTGGCTCAATAGATATGTAAACAAGCAAAATTTCCGCATTTGTGACGAAGAACAATCTGAAGAGCTTCAGAGCTGCTATTTCATCCAGAAAAAAAAAAAAAAAAAAACAGTTTGGTGTGGTTTGTGAGCCAGTGAAATCATCGGTTCATACAGGGTGGCGCAAAAGTAATCCTCCTATCAGAAGATGCTATACATTTTGCAATTGAACTCTAATGTCAGTTCTGTTTTGACATTTGTGTAGTTAACACATACGAAATACACGTTAATAAACACTACTCCAGAACGCGGTTTATTGGTGACTATTTATTTGACCAATCGGTCGGTGACTTTGGCACAACTAGAATTTCGTCGCAGATTTCCTGGCCGTCCGACGCCTACTGGTAAAACACTGAGACCTCGAAGACACTGGCACAACACGAGATGCTGCCAGGCGGGGCAGACCCCCCGGAGTAGCCGTTGTGCAGAGAATATTGCTGCTGTTGCCGAGGATGTCATAAAAGTGCCGTTGACATCGACCAGACGACGTGCCACGCAAATAGGTATCAGTCGACGGTGTTTACAGCGAATTTTGGTACAAGATTTGATGATTTTTCCGTACAAAGTTCAGAAGGTGCATCAGCTGCAAGCTGCTGACCGCCAATCGCGTCTAACATACGCTCAAGCCATCCTTAGTCACCACCAAAATGATGAAAAAATATGTGATGATGACCCATTTCCATCTTATCGGGTACGTAAATAAGCAAAATTTACGCTTCGGGGGCACTGAAAATCCGCGTGTAACCCACGAAGTGCCAATACACCCGCTCAAAGTCACTGCAGGGTGTGTTGTTTTTGCTGGAGGAGGCATCGGAGCTTTTTTCTTCGAAGACGTCACGGGCCAAACGGTTACTGTGAGCTGTGGGCTTTTTGAAGTCGCGGGCTTATGCCAACAAGCCGCAGACTCTTGCAGCTCTTAAAGACAATATCCGTCAAGAATATGAGGACCTATCGCCAGAAGTGCTGGCTAAAGTGATAAAAATTGCCATAAAAAGGGCTCAAATGACAATCAAAAAATTTAAAAGACCAAATAAAAATAATCCACAAGCAGAATCAAATTTTTGATTTAAAAAAAAATTACTGCCAAAAAACATCGGAAGGTTATTTTTGGTTATTTCTTCCAAAAATGAGGCCGATGAAAATGACGTCAATGACGATCGTTATCGCGCCATAATATCCGACTATTTGATGACTGAAATTGAAGCTCTTGATCTCGACGAAATTTGGTTTCAACAAGATGGTGCCACTTCCCACACAACGGATAAATTGATTGATTTATTGAGAGAAGACTTCGGTGAGCAGATAATTTAACGTTTTGGGCTGATCGATTGGCCACCAAAATGGTGTGGTATCATATCGTTAGACTCCTTTTTTAATTGAATGGGTATGTTTGTAAACAAAACTGTCGCATTTGAAATGTTGATAATGCAAAAGTCTTTAGATTCTCAAGAAGTGAAGTCATGATTTGGTGTATTCTATGGATGACTTCCCGTCTATATATCTTCAAAACTGAAGCCAATTTTAATGACTTTTTCATGTCTGAATTGGCTGATGTTGAAGAAAGCTTGTTTTAAGCGCATAATCTGGCATCGTGGGTCTTTGGTCTTCAAGACTGTACAATTTAACACAGCTGGACTATTTTCTGTGGAGCTTCGTGAAGTCGCTTGTCTACGCATATAAGCTCGAGACTATTGACGACTTGAAAATATATCGGATCACTCTAGCATATTGCTGCCATACTAACTGACCGGTCAACATTGTGACAAAGATGTTTTTATACCCTTGTGTGCTACAAGAAATGCACCTCAGAAAGGCATATTAGCTTTGAAGTTTCCGAAATTAACATTTTTTCTCATTTCTATAAATATATCCTTCTTTTTTATAACTATCCCGGAATTTTTCAAAAAATATGTTCTCTTATGTAATTAAAAATCACATTTTCACCCTCATATTTTCTAAAGCTTCAACAATTTTATAACAAACCTAATAGAAAATTCCTGCACAATTTTTATCTAACACAATTATTAGCTCGAATATATTTTCCTTTTATTTGTATTTATTCACAAAGAGTTCTGTGTTATCAATGAATGGAAATTTGGCACAAAGTAAGTGAGAAAATTTGAAATTTGAGCGAATAATGGAGCAATTCCACGCTCAGAATTTGGAATATTTCTTTGGAAGTATTTCTATTGTTGTCAAGTCAAGGAAAAATTTTAATGATTGCGCTGCTAGTGGCTGATAAATAAGGTATTATTAGTGCATTCAGAACTTCCGATTTTATATTTATCGCAACTTGTGTTTGGGAATCGAATAGCGTTTCTACAAAGATGTTGCTAAAACTAGCAACGCAACTTGATGGCAGCAATAAATAAAATGAAGTGAAGTATGGCAATGCACATTTTGCCAAGAGAAAAAGTTAAAGTGACTTCTTTTGTCGGCTCTGCTGCGCAACTTTTCAAAGATATCTAAGTTTCAAAGTTAAGTTGGCGCGGCCTTTTTACTCATTAGTCATTAATTGCTGTGCTTCGATTACACCTCGTTCGCTCTTTGGCATTGGCGGAGTAATCATTAATCATTACGCTGATGCTTAATATAGGAAAATAAGAGTATTCATATAGAAGCCGATATACTTAGCGCCTGTTTCTTGTCTTTTTCCCGTAATATGTATTTAGTATTTCGATTTTCCACTTGATTAATTGCTGTGTAGTGAGTTGAATTTTTAATAAATATTATGCTGTTTAGATAAATACGGTATACTATATAACTAGAAGGTGTGTCTTAGACATAACTCAACTTTTTTGATATTACATAAAATTATGTAATGTTAGAATCAAATGCATTTTACATTATATTTGAAAGTTATGTACATATTTTATTCGAAATTAGTTCCATTCGATTTTTCTCAATTTTGGCAATAAAAAACAATGACAGAACAGGCGAGTACGATGATGAGAGAAATGCGTTGTTTTTTTTTATCAAAAACTCGTTCACTTTTTTTGTTCGTAATATAAATCAGGTGGAACAAACGCCCGAAGACATTTCTCTTACTGGTGACATTGTATTTATTTTGAAAATTTTTGATTTATTCTTCCAAATCAATTTCAGCCCCTTCGAAGTAATCCCCTCCCGATGCAATGCACTTATGCCAACGGATTTTCCAATCTTCGAAACACTGGTTGTAGTCACTTTCCTCGAATGATCTGTTGTTTCGGGGTCGTAAGCATAGATCCAAGTCTCATCGCCAGTTATAATGCATTTCATGATACCCTGGTAGTCGGAAAGCATCGTTTCACACACTTCAACCCGACGCCTTTTTTCCAAAAGATTCAATGTTTTCGGTACCAGTCGAGATTTGACGGGCTTGAGGCCCAAAACATTCTTCAAAATGGTATTGGCTGAGCCTTTCGATATGGCAACTTTATCAGAAAGGTTTCCAATTGTTAATCGACGGTTTTTCAACACCAAATCTTTGATTTGTTGAACGTGAGCTTCATCGGTTGAGGTTGATGGTCGCCCTGGACGCCCTTCGTCTTCGACTAGTTCGCGGCCGGCTTGGAACTCACTATACCACTTGTAAACATTTTCTTAGACATAGCCTCATCACCAAAGGCTTTCTGCACCATCCTCAACGTATCCGCAGCAGAAAATTTATTCCGAAAACAAAATTTAATGCAAATTCTTTGCTCAACAAATTTAGACATCGCAAAAAACGAAAAACCCACTTTTAGCAGCTCACAAAACGACACGTATCTCAAACACTAATGAATATTTTGACATGAAATTTAACGTAAATGTGACTGACAGTACTATCAATCTAAAAAAAATAATTCTTCAAATCCTTCGACGCGCGCAGTTTAAATTCAAATGTAGTAGTAAACAATAGTAGATCACAATCCAAGCCACGAAATTGTGTATATTTACACTAAAGACAAGACTGCAAATTTCTTAGTTAAAAAGATAATATCTCTCTCTCTTCTTTGTTGGTAATGTAAGAGAGTTAAATATAATTTGAACATGGGGTAGTATCGACCCGAACATCTATTAACTAGGGCTAGGTCAAGTTTTCTTGGATTTGTATTCATTATAAGCACAAAGATATACTGTTCTGAGCAAAAATTTTCTGCAATTTTCATTGAGATATTGGCCGACAAATCCAACATAAAGTAACCTGGAAGTTCGAAAATCTTTATATTAGGTATTTGAAGGCTCGGTGAAGTATTGACTTGATTCTACTCATTTTTGATACACAGAGAAACTATTGCCAGGAAAGTCTTCTCACTGAATTTTAATAGTATATCCCATAAATTGACCGATATTTTTGGTCGAAAGTCAACTATAGTTACTAGGGTCCACATATTTGGTATATTCTGGTCTTGACGAGTTTTGGTTGGATTTGGTAAACTTTTGGTCATAAAGTGGTATACTTTAAAGGAATTATTAGTGCAAATATTTAGTGCGGTATATTCAATGCTCCCTGATTTGTATACTGGAGGTTGAAAGAATCAAATGTAATTAAAAGTGTGTTATATGGGAAGTAGGCGTGGCTTAACTCTGAGTTCACTCATTTTCGCACTTTGACATAGGAATATGAGAAGCGTGCCATCGAAATCGGTGGGCCGGGTCACGAGATATGTGATTTCACAAAAACGGGGGCGGTGCTACGTCTATTGTCCAATTTTCAGACCGGCTCTTACAAAGCCCTCTCACGGCATTTTGAAGGTAATATCTCTGGGGTATTAAATTATTGATTTATCGCGTTTTTAGCAGTTTTTAACGGTACCGTTAAATGGGGAGTGAGCGAGGTTGTCTTCCGTTTCCATCCATTTTTACACTATCGCTAGAAGTTCTGATAGTATTCGTACTGAGCGAATTTGGTTGTTGTAGCTTTAGTAGTTTTGGATATATGTACTTTCAACTTATTAGAGGGCGGGGCCACTCCCACTTTTTCAAAAGTTTTTGCCCACATGTGTCCATTGAGCCCTTGAGCCAAGTTACAGTTTTATATCTAAATTTAGTGTTTAGTTATGGCACTTTGTTAGTTTCTGGCTAATGGCGTTTTGTGGGCATGGGCATGGCAGGTCCAATTACACCCATCTACGAAATCTGCCTTACTTTTTTGCTAAGGAACATGTGTAGTTGTATCAAGATATTTCAGTTTTTAGTCAAGTTACAACTTGCTTGGACGGACGGACACGTTGCAATAAGCGGAGAATATTTGAAAGGGAGAAAAATTTATTTGGATTTATTGCATGCGCGTGAGAGTCCCATAATCTCATTTTATAGCAAAATCTTTGTAAAGGTCATTATCGCATACCTTTCCTCAATCCAAAAAGTCTTTATGAAGTATTTCTTGGAAAATAATCCATGCCAATATTCGCGAAGATACCACTTCAAATAAAAAACTTTCTCATAAAAAGACTTGATTCCGAACAGACAGTCAGGCATGGCTAAACGACTCAGCTCATCGCGCTGATCGTTTATAAACATATACTTTTATATAGTTTTAGTTGAATAAAAAAAATTTTCTCGTTAAAAAATTGCCAATTCAATTTACTCGGTTCATACTACATCCAAAAGTCGTAAAAACCTTTTCCAACAGGCTTTCGAGTAATCAACAAACTAACATTGTAGCCGCGCTTTCAACAATTTTTTCGAACTTTTCATTATTTATACAAAATATTAAAGTAAATTCGGACATCTACAACGGTTTTAATCACGCCAATGAAGGCGTGCGCAAAAAATTAGCAATGTGCTCAGCCCACTGAGGCGTATGCAAATTTCGGAAATAAAATTTATCGTCACATTGATAAGAAATTTTAATTAAACTGCAAACAAAAAAGTGAACATCGGTCGGTGCGAACACATTCAATAGCGAAAATCAAGGCGGTGCTTAAAAGTGATGACACGGCGGCATGGCGCTGCGGCAAGCGGCAGACACGACGATTAATTGAACAGCAGGCGCATCGCACGGTGTATATGAGTATTTATGTGTTGGTGTGTGTGTGTGTGTGAGAAGTTGCTGGCAACCGTCACCTTTTGAATTCTCTTGATAGGTTGACGCTACCGCTGATGCAATTCATTGAATGGACTTCAATTTATCGAAAATTTCATATCGGCGCAGAGAAAGCGCACACAATTACGGAGATTCAAGTCAAAAGCAGTGGACGCATTGATGCAAGCACACTGTTGCATTTAACGGCTGTAGCGTGTGGCAGCATCAGGTGAGTTCTTTGATTTAAATAAATTGCTTTATAGCTTAACGCACTTGTGCCTGTGTATGTGTGGGTGTGCATGTACGCATGTTGAAGTCGGGTTTTTGAAGCTTAAATTTTCTTTAATTAGTCGCACTGGTAGACATTAAGGGGCACGCGGAAATATTTGGGACTTTAAATATAATATAATATTTTAGGAATGTAGAGACATATTTTTGGAGCAGAAATTACAATTTTTTCGATACACACGCGTTCTTCAAAGGCACTAAACGAAGTTCTCTATCGCTGCAGTGATGTTGACTCATTGGGTAGGTAAGCAAACTTGCAGCATTTGGAACGCGAAGCAACCTGAAGAGATTCAAGAGCTGCCATTTCATCCAGAAAAAGCAACGGTTTGGAGTGGTTTATAGGTTGGTAGCATCATCGGCGCGTATTTCTTTAAAAATTATGCCGGTGAGACAGTAACTGTCAACGGTGGCCCTTATCGCGCCATGATAACCGACTATTTGATGCCTGAAATTAAAGCTCGTGATCTCACCAACATTTGGCTTCAGCAAGACGGCGCCACTTTCCACATATCGCATCAATCCATGGACTTGTTGAGCGAACGCTTCGGGGAGCAGATAATTTCAAGTTTTGGACGGGTCATTTGGAGATAACAAACCGTTAGATTTTTTTCTGTAGGACAATTCCGCTTCGATTCAGGCCTTGGGGCAAAACATCGCGCGTGTTACTCGCTAGTTGGAACGAGTCAATTGTGCTAACTAGATAGATCATCTGAGCTGTACCCGCGGTCAACATTTGAAAGAGATTATCTTCAAAAAATATATTGCAAAAAATGTTCTTTCGAATGATAATTAACATTCGCCATTAAATTTGAAGTTTCTGTGCTTTTGCTTTAAAAAAGTATGGAACCTCTAATTGGATCACCCTTCACTCACTTTTTGAAGTTTTTCAAACTCCATCTTAATATGATTTTTTCGATTAATGGCGTTTTTTGAGCCTGGCACTGGTTCGATTACGTCCATCTACAAATTCGTTCTTACTTATACAAGGAATTTGTGCACCGAGTTTCATCAAGATATCATACCTTGTGCTCCAGCTTGCATGGATAGACGGACGGACAGACAGTCACCCAGATTTCAGCTGAAAAGATGAGTTAGATTCTAGATGACTATCTCTCCGTTCGCTGGTATTAATCAAATATTAATAAAGTTATAAATTCAAGAATGTGTAAAATCCGGTCAATACTTCCCCTAACCGCCATTTACCCATTATTAAGAATTTCGAACTTCTGTTTGACTTTATACCGTTCACGCCTATCAATAATATAAAAGAAGCATCTTAACTAAACACTGAGAGAATCTGTTCCTGTTGAAATGCCAAAAATTTCTCAACAGATTGTTGCTTTTAGTGTCAGCAATACTGGAAGTTTATTTTCTAACAACACGGTGAATGTTTAATGTTTTTGCCAAGAGCCACGTACGTGTCAAAATCATTACCTTGTCACCGATATATTTTTTCCGTTTATCAATTTTTTCTTCAACGTCGCAATATTGTCATTCGCAATATTAGTTTCCTATTTCATTTGACATTTCCGATTGCAAAATATCAATTGCTCTTTGAACTCATTCGCCAAAAGGGCTGCCCTAAAGTCAAGCGTATGTATTGCACTCTCTGGTGCCAATATAAATGAGTATGACCAAATGACATGCCAAGTCGGCGATAATAAAGCTGAAACACTTCAAGTAACTACTTCTTATTCGGACGATAAAAATTGACAGCAAAAAACAGTATTCTCGAAGATATAAGAAATGTCTAGCGAGCAACACGAAATATTGACAAAACAAGGCAGAACAAAGAGACAAGACGCAGAAGACGCAAAAGACGAGTCTGTTTTTTGTCGCAAATTGCATGTCTTTCTCACATTTCATTTCAATGCCCTACGCCGGCTTGTGGTGGTAGCAACGGCGACGGCGTTCGGCCGGAGCTGTGAGTAAGGTAAAGTGTTTGCAATTTTTGTCGCTCGTTCATTTGCAGCGCATTTCCGTTTGTGCTTGCCACAGTGTCTGACAACATTAAACTGCAATAAAACAAATAGCAATTTTGGCATCGATATCAATAAGAAATGCAGTTTGGGATGCGGCGCGTGAGAGTGGAGGCGGAAAGCCATCGGCTGGCAATGTCGGTGTCCTTTGACAGGTGTTTGTTGAAATTGTTTTCTGTTATTGACAATTTTCCATTTTCATACTCGCTATTGTTGGTATTGTTGCGAACTCTATTACGCAATTGCTTTGGCTCGTGTGCATACATTTTAAGTGCGAATTCATATTCATTCATACAGTTTTAGATGCATTTCGAACTAAATGCGGAATTTTAAATTATGCAACAACTTGTACGCAAAGTATTAAGATAAGCAGTAATTACATTATATATCGGCAGCAGCCATCGGTCAATTTGTAAGGCAGCTATATGCTATAGCGGCTTCATCTCGACTCAATTATTTCTGTAGAGGTTGCATGGTCCCTTTGAACATACAAAATTTCAAATCGGTACCTCAAAAACTGAGGGACTATGAAAAGAACATTATTTTCCACTTATGTTTTGAAGCTTATCTCTTTCAAATGTTAGCCGCAGCTACGTCTTAGATGGTCCATCCCTTGAGTCTGATTCTCGGTTACTGATTCGAATTACCAGTCGAAATGGTAACTGGTGAATGATACGCGTGATGTTTAGCTCCAAAGCCTAATTCGAAGAAGGATTATCCGTATTGACTTTAGACTTTACATAACCCCACAGGAAAAGTCTAACGGTATGATGTCACACGATCTTGGTGTCCAATAGACCGCCCCAAAACGAGAAATTATGTGCTCACCGAAGTATTTTCTCAATAATCCATCGATTGATCCGATGTGTGGGAGTTGGCACCTTCTTGTTCAAACTAAATGTCCCCGAGATCACGAGCTTCAATTTTAGGCATCAAATAGTCGGTAATCATGGCGCGATAAGGGTCGCCATTGACGTTTACGTTCTCACCGGCATCATTTTTGAAGAAATATGGACCGATGATTCCACCGTCCCACAAACCACAAAAAAATCTTTGTTTTTTCTCCTATGAAATGGCAGCTCTCTAGGTTGCTCTTCGTCCCGAATACGGCAAATTTGATTGTTTACATACCCATTCAGCCTGAAATGGGCCGTATCGCTGAACAAAATTTGGTTCGAAAACGTCGGATATTCTTGGAACTTTTCAAGAGCCCATAGAGCGAAGTGATGTCGATTGGAAAGGCCGAGAGGCTTCAGTCTTTGCACAAGATAAAATTTGTACCCTTTCAATTTAAGATATCGACATAAAATGCGCCAAGTTATTCAATACGTCAGTCCGAGTTGCAAACGGTGCCGAGTCGACTCTCCAATTTATTAATTTTTTCCAAAATTAGTATTCTATCACTGTGCTGTATAAGCCGAGAGAATGAGAGGTAGATAGGTAAGGTGGATGTCTGACGACGCACCTAGCTCTGTAGGAAGACCATTGTGAAACCATCGGGACTATAATCCCTCACTCTATTAGGTCTTTTCTGACCCCTGATGTGCTCCTGATGAAGTTAGTCAATACACAAAGTTTTACAGACATATAAAACTGCTAAGACATCGCCAAGAAACCTGTACCGGATGTGGCGACTATATTCCTATACAAAGTCTCGCATTCACAATACACAAGTGGTCTACAATAGGTATAGTATTTCCAGTCTACTGCTATGCCTGCCATTTAGTCAACATTCCGTTAGGAGTAATAGAGTTCCATTAGTATTCCTTTCGAATTTGAATAGTCGGCATGTGCAGCGCATATTCCATTCATGCCACGTTTGCCTTCTTGTTGAGCAAGTTACGGATTGACCCCACCAGGACTCATCTACTATATCAGAAGCATATTTATCGATTAAATATCTACAAGCACCCAGAGGCATATACTATATGTTCCCTTTTCATCGGAATGCAATTGTACGGTGAGACCTGTTCTGGCAGACTCATCTGCTTCACAGATACCAAGAATAACACAGTCTTGGAGTCCGTTGCAGGTTTATCGTGAAATAGGTTGTTGATTCACTGAGAGATCAAGACATGTTAACAAATATTCCTGTACTTCCCACTAATTACATTCTTCCTAGCTATATTATAGAGCTTGTTGGCTGATTTGAAATGAAGTGCAACTACGTAACAAACAATATAGTACATTTTTCGCATAATCCTCTAAATAACTGCTACGTAGAAAACAAGGAAAGAACTCATCTTTCCGTCCAAAAGGAGTTGCTGATAATCAATAAAACCTCTTCTGACTTAGATTCGAAAAATCATGTTTGGAAGAGTTAATATTTTTGCCACTTCTGTATTGGGACTAAAACAAAAAGTCAGCAGATGATTTCTTATGTATAAAAAGTTTAAAAATTAATGAAAGAAAAAAATTGTTGAAAAAAGTAAAGTTTAAATAAAAATAAAACTTCAATTTGCAAATAATTTATTCATTAAATTATACTAACAAAGTTTAATGATTGTATCCGATTTAAATTTATTGCGGCATATCAAATTTATTACCTTGCCAGATTAAGCAAACAAATTTGTGAATTAATTCGATGCAAATTAAGTGGAAAAGAAGCAAATTTCCAATAAATAAAATAAAATAAAGCCAACAATTTGCAAAACATAAATTGTGAAAGCACATTCACGGCTGTATTAACCACCTACAAGCACATTTATGTATAGCCATGCGTCTGAATACGAGTTTATTCAATGTATTTGACAAGCAGTTGACAGCGCCGCGCACCTGACTGCAACCAAGTGCGAATTTTTATTGCATAGAAGTTCATAACATCGCAATGAAATTGAAGCTTTTAAGTATGCTGGCTCTATGAGGGAAGTAACTTCGACCAGCTTTAACCGACCGTATCTTTTCAAGGACTTTGACGGAGGCAAAAGCATATGAGTGAAATACTCTGAATAAACAAAAAAATCTTGAGCTCCAAAATATTCATGAGGTTTAATATTGTTGATTTTTTGAACTGCCATGAAAGGAAAAAATTGATATATCTTGATGAAACTTGGTATATGGATTCTTCAGTACAAAAAAAAAAAAAAATACGTGTTTGTAGATGGGCTTAATCGAACAACTGCCTTACCCACAAAACGCCATTAATCGTAAATATTATAAGAATTCCTACCGAAAATGGATGATTTCTGATGAAAATCCTGCTCACTCCCCATAGAGCACTGTTAAAAACTACTAAAAGCGCTATAAATCAATAACTAAATATGCCAGAGGCATTAAATTTTACCACCGATATGGTATGCTCTTATAGAACCCGGTGTAAAAATTGGCCGATGGGGACGATTGATTCCTGCAAACTGCAAAATTACAAAATCTTAATCACCCCAATTTAGCCCTTCCTTACTTGTTTTAGCAACAGTTTGTATTCAGTTTTCTAGTTTTTTGGATTTTAATCATTATAGATATACTAGTCCTAATTTTGTAAAAACGCATAATCTTCTCATTCTACGAGGTATGACAATTAAGTAATGAGACTGATTTTATAAAAACCGTATATTTGAAAATTATTCTACAATTCGGCCATCCCCTTCAAAGTAGTCCCCTTGGGCAGCTATACAGCGATTCCAGCGCGTTTTCCATGCTTCGTAACATTTCTGGAACGCTTCGACTGGGATGTCCGCGAGTACCCTCACACAGTCACAGCCGCCTAGATGTCCGTAATCGACTCAAAATGGGTTCCTTTGACCATCGATCGATTTTGTTTTAGGAAACAAAAAAGTCACATGGTGACATGTAGGGCGAATAAGGCGGCTGTTGCAATACGGCGATCCCTTTAGAGGCCAAATACTGGGACACGCTGAGGGCGATGTTGCACGGCGCGTTGTCGTGATGAAGGATCCAGTTACGGGCGATGTCTAGGCGCACCCTGTTGACTCGTATTATCGCCTGTTGTAATTTTAATAGCTCCGCTTGCTGGAGTAGTGCCTTCTTATATTAAAAATCATCCAATAATTTAAAAAATAAGAAAATCATTCCTGAGGGCGTCCGTACGTATAGATCCTGAATTTCATTTTTCTTAAAATGTCTATGTTTATGACTTTCATATGTGAAACGTACTATTCCAGGACGGTCCTATAACTGAGCCTAACAAATAAAAACAAAATTTTTGAATAAAATGGGGATTTAGTACTTCACCGCATTGTCTCCCTTAATTCGATACACTTGAAACGATATTTCAGTATCTTAAAGTGGTCTGAAAAATAAGTTTTATAAAGGTAAAGATGACCTCTTCATTCGTCTCATAATTCTCCCCAACGTTTAACTTCTTTAAGTTTGGCTGAAAAAAAGTATTGTCGTGAGGACGGATCTGGAGATTACGCGGTATGGATCAGCAGTCTGAAGCCTACTCCGATCAATTAACGCTTCTTTAGTTATGGTAAAATACTTCGACTAGTATTGAGTTTTTCGCAGCAGGTTCGTAAAGTTATCCAAGTAAAGGAACTTTTTTCAGTCGCCTTTTTTTGACAGCGCTTGAGTCGTATCAAGCTGTAGTATTGCTGGCATTTCATCGTGGAAAGACTTATGCCTCAACACTATTTACAAATCGTTCAACTATGCTACAAAACTTCACGATCTGTAAAGAATATGTTTCGGGCGCTTCGCTCAATTCGTAGTCAACATAATCGGCCTGCCGAGCGTACTATTCGCAACACCATCAGAAAAGTTCCAAGAAGATCCGACGTTTTCGGATAAAATTTTGTTTAGCAATCAAGCCAATTTCTGGTTCAATGAGTATGAGAACAAGCAAAATTTCTGGATTTGGGACAAAAGGCAACTTGAATAGATTCAAGAGCTGTCATTTTATCCAGAAAAAACAAGGATTTTTTATGGTTTGTGGGTTGGTGGAATCATCGATTCATATTCCTTTAAAAATGATGCCTGTGAGAATGTAGCCGCCAATGGCGACTGTTATCGTGCCGACTATTTGATGCCTAAAATTGAAGCTGGTGATCTCGGGGACATTTGGTTTCAACAAGAAGGCGCCACTTCCCACGTATCGCATCAATCAATGGACTTGTTGAGCAAACGCTTCGGTGAGCAGATAATTTCACGTTTTGAACCGGTCGATTGGCCACCAAGATCCTGTGATGTTACACTGTTAGACTTCTTTCTGTGAGGATTTGTAAAGTCTAAAGTATACGCGGACAATCAAGCTTCGACTCCGGTCTTGGGGCAAAACATTACTCGTGTCATTCGCCAGTTATCAGTCAAAATGCTCGAACGAGTTATCAAAAACTGTAGTCAACAGATGATCCAACATTTGAAAGAAATAATATTCAAACAATGAATTCCAAAAAATGTTCTTTCGAATGATAATAAACACTTCCCAATTGATTTGATGTTTGTGTGTTTTAAAAATGTGGGGAACCTTGAAATGGGTCACCCTTTATGTAAGCCCATCTTTTGTACTAATGTGCTCGTATTATTCTCCACACAGTCATTTATTGAATACGACATAGAGTGCTCCACATTATGGTAAACCGTTTCTTTTGATTCGTGTCCAGCTGAATAGCAACAGCAATTGTTGTTATACAACAACAAAGGCTTGCTGCTGTCAATGAAATTGGTTTAGAATATTCGAGTGAACTCATTTCCTCATTTACATATTTATTAAAAATCTACAATTTTTAATTGCACACACTGCGATGGCTGCGGCCTGCTTGGCTCCGGGTGCTGTGCTATAACTGCGGAGCATATGCTGGTGATCAACTCATTTGCATTACATTATGATAATAAAATTGACATTAACAATATATTACGCATAATTTGGCGGCAACTAAACAAAATGACTGCCTAAATCTGATGTTTGCCGAAATATTTGATCTATTTTGAATTTCAATTCGATTTATGCGCGCGAGTGTTGGGTCAGAAATAATGAAATATCATAAACCGTCTATACAATGCTTATATAAACTACGCTGATGTGGTTGGCAGCATAAATTAAATTTCAATTTTATTTTTAATATAACAAATTGCAGTGTTGGGGCATGTAATTTCATATTTATTTGCAAATATTATTTAAATGATATTTTATATCTTCCTTTTATTATAATAAAATAATTAAATTTGTCATATGGCTGTACGCGTTTTAGTAAGATTTCATATCTGCGTTCGCGATCGCTTCTTAAGGTTGGTCGAAAATTATGATCCGACCTTTGGTTACAAACTGGTTATCAAAATAACCCATTTTCCTCGACGCAACCCCAATTAAAGCAGTACATTTTGGCGTCCAGGCCCCTTTCTTGTTATAATTCGATCGAAAGTTTCCTCTAATGAAGTTCAGGCGCTGATACTAGAAGCATTCAGAAATAGGTATACTGACTTTTTCGTGGATGACCAAGATATTATCGGTCTGTGGCTCTTAACATTGATGGTAACGTTGCCTCCACCTTCCAAGCAGTAACTTTGGGATACAAGAGCACTTGGCAAGCCTCCATAATATTGCTCACAATGCAGATATTAACGGGTGATCCGAACTGAGGTACTTTCTTCAATAGTCTTTTTTTTAAGAAACAACGTTCAACTTTGTTAAGAAGATTCAGGTTCTGTAAAGAATTTGTTTCGTGCGCTTCGCTCGCTTTAAGGTCAATATAAACGGCTTTCGGATCGTCCTATTCGACACACCAACACCCATCTTTAGTGTACACGAAGATTATGAAGTGTTAATTCGACGACGTTCGTAGCCACTTGAACTGACGTATGGAACGACTTGGCACATTTTACGTCGAGAGCTTAAATTGAAAGCGTACAAATGCAGCTCGTGTAACAAGTGAAACCGCTCGCCCTTCCCAAGCGACTTCGCTTTGCTCTATGGCCTCTGATTTTCGAGCCAGATTTTATTCAGCGATGAGGGCCATTTCTGGCTCAATGGATATGTAAACGACAAAATTGCTAGGATCACCTCTTACAATCTAGACGGATACTGTGGAAATTTCATTAATGTTCCAAACTGTAACTGTAATATACGTCTCGGTATTCAAACTCTCTGGTTATTTTCGACAGAAATGCGTTTTTAACTTATCTGCTCTCTTTATCTATATGTGTGTATCCTTCACCTATTCTCACTATAAAACTCTCCCACTGGCAAGGCACTATAAGTCCAGGTGCCACGAACTGCGCTTTGTTGGTGCGCCTACAAAGCTTCTACTATAAAAGCAACAACAATTAGCGATTATTCGTTTGCAATTTACTGCGGTTATGCGGACATAATTTGATTATATGCGTACGCTTGGCAAATGCTCCGAATTAGCGTGCAGCTTTATGCAACCAAACACGCACACAGAGACAAATTCATTTAAATGATGGACTGCAGCTACCCAAATATAGCTGCGCTAATCAAATTCAGTTAATTACGCGCACAATATTGACCACAAAATACCAAATGCATTCGCTTGTTTATTGGCACGTTTTTATGGAAATCTGCATGCGGTTTCGTTTATCGCGCCGAGCAAGCGAAAATCACGGCATTAAGGTGGGCGTCGATTAAGCAGTTCAGCTTTAAACGATTGTTAATGTAGTGTTGAAAAGAAATTGTTGAATTTTTGGAAAATTAGTGATTGTTTTTTAGGTTAATGATTTATACCAAGGCTAAAGTTTTCTACGATGATATATCCACATGTGCACGTTTGGATTTATATTACGGTATGCCTGAAATGTGGAGTGTTCTTTAAACTGTAATGCCGATGAGATTGCGAAAAAAAGGAACCCTTGCACAGATCCCAACACGATGTTATTGAGATCGGATCCCCTGTCTTCATTCCATTGGGCGTAAAAGTTTCATGGAACTCATGTAACTATTAGCATTTAACAAGGTTACCATGGCCGCAATGATAGGTATCTAACTGTCCAATTGACACTCATGCATTGAAGCTAAAGATTTTAGAGAATGCAACTTTACGAAGATGAGGTGGAAACATGTAGGTATTTTCTGCTTCACTTTCAACTTTCGTCGGAAACATCTTCGTTGGCATAATTCTACAAAGCCGGCGAATTGTCTAGAGTATACTATACTACCTCAATAACTGACTAGCTCTAGGCGTTTCTAGTTACACAAGCGGAACTATTCATGGCCTTACGAAAAATCAGCATATTTAATCAGGAGAAGTCATGTGTAGAAGTTCCCGCAAGTGAAGGAAGTTCTCTGAGCACTATTCACTTCTCAGACCAGAACTTTTACATATGGCTTAAGAAGCTCACGACTTCCGGTCTTTGACCAATTATCCTCTGGGTAACAAAAAAGCATCCGTTTGAAGCCGACCAAAACTGGCATTACTGCACTGGCCCTTTAAGGTGCGCAAATTCAGTGATGAATTCGTGGTGTTAGAGAAATACGTTTTATCTACATAGGAAAAATCATCAGGCTACCTGGCCGGATCGAAAAGCCACTAACCAGGTCCTAACATTGACTCACTATCTTGTGGCAACCATAATACGCAATAAAAACGCTGAAATATGGTTATCTGTAGTACTAGATACCAGCATATAAAAATTCACTAAGCTACCTGGCTGTCTCCGGATCGAAAAGCCACCGACCAGATCGATCTTGTTCTGATAGACGGAAGACACGTCTCCAGTGTTTTAGACGTACGTACGCTCCGATATCCCAGCATTGATTCGGACCACTATCTTATTGCAGCCACGATACCCACTCGCCTCTTTACGGCAAAAACCGCACGTCAACAAGCATAAGGAAGGTTAGACAGCGAAAAGCTGAAATCACAACAGACAGCCAAACGATTGTCTACTCGGCTTGCACTCTTGCTCTCAGAGAGCACTCGTCAACAACTCGGTATAAGGGAACTGTGGGACAGCATTTCACGCTCCTTACAGACAGCTGCAAACGAAACCATTAGTTTTCGAAAAGACAAAAGAACAGCTGCTCCGATTAGGAGCGCCGTGTCGCAGCGGAGAGAAAGCAGACTGCCTACCTCGCAACGTAACAATCGACCACAACACGTGTGTGATGGCATAGATACCGAGAGTTGAAGAGGTAAGCGAGACGCAATTGCAGACAAAACAAGAAAAAACGTTAACTTCGGTTGCACCGAAGCTAAATACCCTTCACAGGTGCATTTCTGTTAGTAACTATGTGTCCAGTTTGTATGGAAGCTATGTGCAATAGTAACCCGTTCTGAACAAGTTTTTTAGAGATTACATTGTTACCTTTAAAAATAATCTATACCAAATTTCGTGAATATATCTTGTCAAATGTGAAAGTTGTCCATACAAGAACTTGATTCCGATCGCTCAGTTTGTATGGCAGCTATATGCTATAGTTAACCGATCTGAACATTCTAGGGAGATTACATTGTTGCCTTAGAAAATAATATATACCAAATTTCGTGAATATATCTTGTCAAATGTGAAAGTTGTCCAGACAAGAACTTGATTCCGATCGTTCAGTTTGTATGGCAGCTATATGCTATAGTTAACCGATTTAAACAATTTCTTCGAAGATTACATTGTTGTCTTAGAAAATAATATATACCAAATTTCGTGAATATATCTTGTCAAATGTGAAAGTTGTCCATACAAGAACTTGATTCAGATCGTTCAGTTTATATGGCAGCTATATGTTATAGTGGTCCGATATCGGCCGTTCCGACAAATGAGCAGCTTCTTAAAGAGAAAATGACGTTTGCAAAATTTCAAAAGGATATCTTAAAAACTGAGGGACTAGTTTGTATATATACAGACAGACCGACAGACGGACAGACAGACGGACATGGCTAAATCGACTCAGCTCAACATACTGATCATTTATAAATATACTTTATAGGGTTTCCGACGCTTCCTTCTGGGTGTTACAAACATCGTGACAAACTTAATATACCCTGTTCAGGGTATAAAAAGAAAGAGACCGAAATGCGTGTGTACAAAGAGCTTGACAAGCTGACCGACAAGGGTAATGCTCGAAAATTCAATGATAAGATGCCGCGACTAACAGAAGGTTTCAAGACTGGAACATACTCTTGTAGAACCCCCAGATGTGATCTAGTGATTGATGCCTAAAACCCAGTGAAAGGATAACAACAAGAGATGATGAACCCGATTCTCCAATCGAAGACGATGGACCAGACGTTGCATTGCTCGACTAAGAAAAAGTTCGAATACCAATTTCCCGTCTGGAAAACAACAAAGCGGCGGGGGCCGGTGGATTGGCAGCCGAGCTATTCAAATACGGCGACGAAGAACTGATAAGGAGCATGTATCGGCTTCTGTGTACAATATGGTGTGTTCTGCCCAATCTATAAAAAGGGGGGCCGCACAATCTACGCCAACTACCGTGGGAAAATACTCCTTAACATCAGATATATGTAAGGTTCTATCGAGAGTATTGTGTGAAAGGTTAAAGTCAACCGTCAACAAACTGATTAGACCTCATTAGTTTGGCTTTAGGTCTGAAAAGGAAAGTAGGTGAGAAGTAAAGTCCTCTCATAATAATTATGCTAGCCACTGCAATAATTTTATTGAAATATACGTAACTATAAGCCTTTCCCAATTTTTTTATGGGATACAAAGAACTGTTTGGTTAACAAAAAAGAAATCGTTAGAATTTATCTTGGTGTTTAGCCGAATTAAATGATATTATTAAATATATAAAAGATTAATTACTTAATTTGTATTACTACATCACAAAATCCACCTTCTTCGCTCATACACTCACAATATTAATCGTCTAATCTCGTCGCAAACTAATGGTCAAGGGTTATCGCGCTTGGCTTCGAGTACTTGCTTGAGCTTACAGCTGCTGAAGCGTTTTGTCGCCTTCTCGATTTCAGTAGCAAACGGAATATCAGCAAGATTAGTGAGCTAACAAAGTTCTTGAAGTACTGAAAACTACTAGGTTATTCTAACACATCTACAACAACATCTACCTCAGAAAACTAACAACATGCGTGGTTTATCGCTCTTGCACTTGGCCTTGGGTATTTTACTCTGTCTACTTGCTGCAGATAAATCCGCTCTTGCATTACGCATCAACGTCCGTACTACTACACCGGCAACAACAACGGCTGATACTGAGGCAACTAGCACACCATCTTATCGACCCATCATTATCAACAACAACATACCAAACATTGATGCCAGCTGCATGGTACGCTATAAGTGTACCGCGAAATTGAAGGGCGTAACAGTGGCGCCCAGACCTTGTACTAAATACTGTGTGAAATTCATTGAATGTCCGAATGCAGCGAAAATTGCCGGTTCGGCTGGTCAGTGCTTCGAGCTGGATGAGACCGCACTTCGTCAAAAATATGAGGGCGCGACGAAGCAGGGCAGTACAGTGCCGCTAATGGAGGTGGCTATGATAGATTTCCCTTGCCGTCCTGGTTTTCTGCCAGATGACTTGGGCCGCTGTCGTGAAGTATGGTGAAACGTTTTCCCTAGTGTTTGTTAGAATTTTATTAACGTGCTAAAAATAAAGCCTTGAATGTTTTTGTGGTGAAAAATTATCGGTACTGTTTTAATTTTAAATCGAAGTGCATACATACGAACATAACAGATTATTTTCTGCTTCTTGCTGTTCATCAAGAGACTGGTCGAGTCTTATCGCGTCTACATATTCAAAAAAGCTCAAAAACAAACTGATTGTTCCAAAAACCCAAACAAAATTAATAATTCTTGCAGAGGAAAAGGGAGGACACAAATTTATTAAGACGAAAAAAGTTCGAAATTGTCTAACAAATAGCTGCATGTGAAAGCTTAAAATAATACTTCAGTCATTCAAAAATATATATTTTTGGAATTTGGTAAGAAAAAATAAAAGTTGCAAACATACATTTTTTATAAAATAATAGACTGTTTACTAAGCAAAACTCTATCAATCTCACTCTGATATTGTATTTACTCAACAGTCAATGATATGAGAGAAACATTTTAAGGAAGGAAGTAGAAATAAACAGATGATAGATATACAAGCATCACACGATGTACAAAGATTCAAGTCCATCAGACTTGTTAGCCAGTAACTTAACAGTTTAAACTAAAGCATGTTAAGTCCGATTGAAAGAATTCTCGAACATGCGCTTTGAATGCATTCTTTCTAGTGTCAATCCCCTTTTATATGTATGTTGATTCTCGAACAGAAAAAAAAAATAAATTCACGTTTGCGAAGACACATCTGTAGAGCGTATTTATTCCATATTTAGAGCGAAATAGAAGTAATAAATAATCTTTTGTGTGAAAAACTAGGGGTAATGTCTTATTAAATTTGATTTTAAATAAAACAAAAAAATCATCGACTTCGACCACTGGGAAGTTATAATGTCCTACACGTGTATATTTCTTATGAAAAAAAGGCTATGAAAGACACCCTGATTGATTGATCAGCTATACTATGCAATATTTGTTCACAGAAAAAAAACATTTTTTTTTTTGCACCACCGGACTTGTGGTATTTCTCGAATTCAACGAAAAAAGAGTCATAAAGCAATTCAGCCAATAAGAACTGAGAAGAATAAGGAAGAAAACAACAAAATTTTGAATTGGATCCATGCTAATATAGTTGATGTTGTAACGGTTATCAAGTCCTCTTTAGGGTGGTAAGGCTCACATAATTTTTCATGGAAAGCTTCCAACGGTAGGCCCACAAAACTTGCTATTTGACATGGGGTCGGACCATAGGGAGATAGGTATCAGATGTGTAGGGTTAGCTGGGCAGGAAAAAAGGTGTTTAGAGTTATTTTGGCACTTGTTACATGCTGGACATTTGGTATGCCGTGGTCGATTCTGTATGAGTTTAACCTACTAGAGTTACTTTCGATGCTCGCGATCTTGTTGTCTGCAGCTGGTGGTAGTTTGACTCCATGTGCGCAATTCACTTATAAGGAGTCGGTGAAAATGTTTGCGGCTCCACTGTGAATAATGCATGTGCGTGTCTGAAATTATTTGCGTCCGAAGTCTTGTCGGCATATTGTCTTATGTCCTCGACGTAGTTAAGGAAAGATCTCTTGATGTCCTTAGGAGGCGGTTCCGCTTCAAGCAGGCGACTGAAGGGATGGTTTCTACGAAAACACCTCATACCTTATGAAACGATTAGTAAATGAGCGAAATTCTTGAATACTCGGAAAAATAGGTTTTTAGTCCCCTCTAAAGAAATGTCTCCAAATATTGGCTCTGTCTAGCAGATAGACAAATTCAAATCTCGCTTTCAACAACTCGAATAAATATTTCACCTCAAACATTTTATAGGAAATTGAATTCTATTTCTTGAGCATTCAATTTCATACAAAATGTTTGAGGTGTGTATATAGTATCTCTTTAATATGCATTATCAGCTGTCTTTTTATACATACAGTGGGCGACAAAAGTCTACGTACGACCCATATTTTTGATGTATTGCTGAATGTAAAAATAGTATGGAAAAAGTAATGATGCAGTTTTATTTTAATTACATTTTTATTAGGAAATTATAAAACAAAAAGTGTACTTCAGTACAAACATAACAAACTGTTCACAAAAAACTAAAAAAAAACCATTGACAAAAGTCTACGTACGGCATGTATTATATACTTTATGTTCATGTTGCAAACTAGAAAGTAATGGGAAAGTACCGTTTACTTTTATTTTGTGTTTATGCTTTACAATAAGTTTCATGTTAAGCACATTTCGATATAATCGCGTATAGTTTACACAACGAATAGTCGTCACAATGGGTCCTCGAAAAAAAATTTCAACAGATGTGCGAAACCTGGTGGTAAAATACAAAAAAGAGAATAAATCACTTGGTGAAATATCAAAACTGCATAATTTACCTAAATCAACTGTTCAAACCATATATGAAAACTTTATAAAAATAAAAGTGTTGAAAATAAACCACGAACCGGTCGACCGAAAAAGCTTAGTAGGAGAGATGTCTCTTTTATTTTAAAAGAAGTTGATAAGAATCCACAAATTCATGCCACTAAGTTAGCCACGGAATTAACAATACGATCGGATAAAATTGTACATTCCAGAACAGTTCAAAGGGCTTTAAATGACAATGGATTGCACAGCAGAACTCCACGCAGAAAACCCCTTATCAGTGAAAAGAACCGAAAGCTTCGTTTGGAATTCGCCCACAAGTATAAAGATAAAGATCTTGATTTCTGGAAACAAGTTCTATTTACAGACGAATCCAAGTACAACATTTTTGAAAGTGATGGAAGAGCCAAAGTTTGGAGAAGAGCCAATACAGCAATGCAGCCCAAACACCTCATCCCTACTGTCGTGGCGGTGGAAATGTCATGGTTTGGGGCGCTGTGGCTGCATCTGGAGTAGGAAACTTAGTATTTGTGGAGGGGAACATGGATCGTTTTCAATATAAGAATATATTAGAACAAAATTTAAGAGCATCCGTGGATAAACTAAACCTTGGTAGGAGCTGGCTCTTCCAGCAGGATAACGATCCGAAGCACACGGCCCACATTGTAAAGGAATGGCTGCTTTACTATGCCCCACGTCAATTAAATACACCACCACAAAGCCCAGATTTAAATATTATTGAGCATGTTTGGGAGATTTTTGAACGTAAGGTGAGAAAACATGTCATTACCAGTGCGCAAACACTAAGAGAGAAACTACAGGAAGAATGGCAACATATAACACCCGTTGAGATTGAAAATTTAGTTTCTTCAATGCCTAGACGCTTACAAGCAGTTATAGATGCCCATGGTGAGCCAACAAAATACTAATTTTTAAGATTCAGTGCCTTATTGAAATGTTTTTTTATTAAAATGCTAGTCGTACGTAGACTTTTGTCAATGGTTTTTTTTAGTTTTTTGTGAACAGTTTGTTATGTTTGTATTGGGGTACACTTTTTGTTTTATAATTTCCTAATAAAAATGTAATTAAAACAAAACTGCATCATTACTTTTTCCATACTATTTTTACATTCAGCAATACATCAAAAATATGGGTCGTACGTAGACTTTTGTCGCCCACTGTATATTAAGGCACTCAAGGCGACATTTATTATTTCAATTAATAGCGAAACCTCGTTCGTGGTTTTTAAGAGAATCTGAGCTTGTCACGTGACACATGGTGAGATTGAGACAACTATAAGTTCGTGAGAAGTGTTAAAAAATTACGACAGCGGTGCTACGGGTTATGTCTTTGACATCGGGAAGGTTGATAAATCGGGGATTTACGCATAATAGGGAGGATGGAGTCGTGTGTAGAAGTTTACGCAAGTGAAGAAAGTTCTCTGATTGTCGTTTACTTGGTATAAGGGAACTGTGGAACGACATGGCTGCTCACTTACAGCTGCAACCGAAACCATTGGTTTTCGAAGAGTGCCGTGCCGCAGCAGAGAGAAATCAGACTGCCTATCTCGCAACGTAACAATCGACCACAACACGTGCATCATGGCATAGATACCGAGAGTTGAAGGGGGAAGCGAGACGCAATTGCAGACAAAAAAAGTAAGAGAGCGAAAAGTGTGAGTATGATGAGCTTGACAAACTGGCCGACAGGAGTAATGCTCGAAAATTCTACAAAAATATGCGGCGATTAACAGAAGGTTTCAAGATCGGGGCATACTGTTTTCGAATCCATAGAAATGATCTAGTGACTGATGCCCAGAGCATACTAAAATTATGAAGGGAACACTTCTCCAGCCTGAATGGCAGTGAAAACATAACACCAGGAGATGGTGAGCCTCATTCCCCAATCGATGACGATGGACCAGACGTTTCATTGCCCGACCAAAAAGAAGTTCGAATAGCAATTACCCGTCTAAAGAACAACAAAGTGGCGGGGGCCAATGAATTACCGGCCGAGCTATTCAAACACGACGGTTGGACGAAAGCATACCCAAAGATTTGTATTTAAGTGTGCTCTGTCCAATCCGCAAAACCCCACAATCTGCGCCACCTACAATGGGATAAGATAACATCGCATATAAGGTTCTATCGAGCGTTTTTAGGCGACCGGAGAAATGAAACAAAATTCCCTGCAGAAGTTGAAGTGCTTATGGAAAGTGTTTGAGGACTGGAAAAATGATTGTCATAAGTGTATCACATCTTAGCATCTGAAGGGGATTACTTTGAAGGCGACAAAATAAACATTGATGAATTATTAAATATTTCTGTGAATTTAAAAACCTGTTATTACCCAAAAGTCTATGTCCGATAACATACAGAAATCATAGATGATAATGTAATCGTCTGGCATACGCTGTGAGCGACACAAGCTTTTAAACACACTAGTTTCCCCAACTATTAATCCACTAATCGAATGATTGATTACCGGAAAGTTGCACATACAACAAATAATAAAGAAGCCACATTTCATTTACATCTATTGTGTTCTTTTATTCATGTATTTATTCATCATTTATACATACATATATATTTATATATATATACATATACTGTATATAGTATATAGCTTAAGTTTTTTTATCCGTAATCATGCTTACTTACACATACACATACATATTTATGCAATAATAGTATTAATTATAATAATAACACAATAATTTCAATATTTAAATGTAATTACTTGACTCGCTCCGTGTTGTTCTTATTAAGTAATTAATTAAATCTCTTTTCATTACATTTAATCAATCATTTCTGTATATTTGCGTGTGTGTTTTACAATACAAGATAGCTGAGACAACAACTTTGGTTCGTTTGTTTGGTTGCTGGTGCAGCTAATGGCGTCACACATGTATTTAGATACATAACTTTATATTGTATATAATGTTGCCATATTTTATTTACTTATAAAATACAGTAATTACTCGCCATATAATTATGCAAATATTTGTGTAATTACATTTCACCGCGTGTGTGTTATTACTCGGCTTTTTTCGGGTGGGGTCTCAGTGTGTATAAAAGGGGAGTGTGCATGTGTGTGTGTTTTTAAGGATATATGCGCGTCTATTTTACGGCAAAACTAATGTTGATAACTTAAATTAATGTTATTTACAGTTTGTTCGTTTTTGTTGTAATGTAAGTTAAATTACCGCTGAGTGAAATAAATGGCAAAAATAAATGCTAAAGAAAAGAACAGATTGTAATTAAAATAATTTCATTTTACTTTATTTCATTAATTTAATTAATTAATTTTATTCCTTGATTTTTATGTTATTTAATTTAAAATTACTGAATTTAATTTTGCTATATATTTTTTTTATTTTAATTTATATTTTCTATATTATTTAATTAGTTTTATTTTTAATTTAAAAATTTTTTATTAATTAAATTAATTTTAATTAAAAAATATTAAAATTTTTAAAAATTATAATTAAAATTTTATTAATTAATTACAAATTAATTATAATTAAAAAAAATAAAATTTATTTAATTAATTAGTTAAATATTTTTTATTTATTTTTGTTATAATTAAAAAAAATAAAATTAATTTAATTAATTAATTAAATAAATATTTTTTATTTTTTTTTTTTTATTAGGTTATGTTAGATTCAATGGCTGATCCAAATACCACACAGGATATCTTACGTACAATCTGGGACTAAAAGGATCTTACGGCAGCGCTTGTACCGACGGTAGCACAGTGCTGGCCAGACTCTCGTGAAGTTCAGCTGTTCAGTAGTAGAATACGCGAGATGAATACAGCACTAAACCTTTTACATTTTACTGTTAACGGAGCTTGTGTTTCTTGCCGGCTCGTCATATTTACAGTTACCTGCATGACATTAACTGCCATGTTGGTGATAGCGTTCAAGCTTCCTCGCAAATATATTTTTTTCCACAGCTCTCCACCACACAAAGTTACCATAGAATATAATAGTTTTATTGTGGTGTTGTAGAGCCAAAGGACTACTTTTGGTGTGTGACTCCACCTTTTGTTAATGACTCTTGCTCACACCTCAAAATTAGGCTTGCGCGAAGGCTTCTTATCCAGGATGAGCGCTAAATAGTTCACCGGATCTGCAGTGGAAGGATGTTTGCCAAGCACAGAAATGGTGCTTTTAGGATCTCATATCTGCTACTAAAGTTACCTTGCTAGTGGGTTATTGTCCACGACGCTGGGAAACCCCTGCGTTCACTTGTACACAGTGCGAAAGCATTTTCTTTTGACCGCAAGTGCTCATCGTCCTCAATTTTTTCATTTTATTATATGAATTTTCTTTATTCTCGGTTTTGCTTTTTTTCTCAAGTTTTAATTTATTTTTAATTTTATTTTAAAAATCTTTATTTCTATTTAATATTTTTTTATATGATTAATTAATTAATTTATATTAATAAATTATTTTATTTTAGTCTTGACACATAAAACAGGACCACATTTTTTTGCATTTACTTTTTACTTTTATTTTATATTTGTTTTTTTTAATTAATTTATTTTTTTTATTTTACCTTTTTTAATTATTTATTTTTCTTTATAATATTTAATTTTTTAATTTATTTTGTTTTATTTTATTTTATTTTTTTTTATTTTATTTTATTTTATTTTATTTCTTTTTATTTTATTTTATTTTATTTTACTTTCTTTTATTTTTTTATTTTATTTTATTTTATTTTATTTAATTTAATTTTATTTTACTTTCTTTTATTTTATTTTAGTTTATTATATACAATTTTATAATTTTTTTCAAATACTAAGTTAAAAATATTTTTTTTTTAATTATTGAAATAAAAATTAGTTCATTTTAATTTATTATTTATTTTTTATTTCATTTCACATAATAAATTTTATCATATTACATTTAAATTAATTTAATTGAAAGTCAATATAATTCCAAATTAATTTTAAGTACATAAAAAGTAAGTAAGAAAGTGCACGTTACTTTCAAAACAAAAAAACTAATGCATGCAAAATTAATTAGCAAAAATATTCCAAGCTAAAATTTTAAAATAACATAGCAGCATATGCTAGCGAATAATTATTTTATTTATATTTATTTATACAGTTTTTATAAAAATTTATAAATAAATGAAAATTATCTAATATAAATTATTTGCCATACATTTTCATTATTCACGATATCTTTCTAATGAAATATTAACCTCAACTAATTGCTGCTTTAACTTTTGTTCAATTCGGCATTAATTACATGAAATTACTTTTTCCCACGCGTGTGCTTACATTTATGATTAGTTTTTTATACAAATTTGTCTATGTTTAATTAATGATTTTTTCATCTTTGGTTTCTTTACTTTGTCTATGTTCACATTCACTATTCTAATCTGCGTTTATTACAATTTCAATATTTATAATTTCGTGTTGTTGTCTTTGTAAAATTTCTAAAGTGCATTTTAATCAAAGTGAAATGATTTTTTCTATTTTCACGCATTAATTTTGTCCGCTTTTCATATGCGTTGCCATGGGCCTAAGCAAAAACACACACCACAGTTGCCATATTCGCTTGATTTCATTTGATAAAGCGACTTTGTTTTGCGCTAAACTTTGGTTGTTGTTCTTTTTGTTTTTTTTTTTTGGTCTATAAGTATGTGTCAAAATTCACATAAAAGCGCTGCTTTTTGCGCTTCTCTGATTTTTTGTTTTTGCCTTTTTTGTTGTAAAGTTGCTTGTTTTTTGCTTATAAGTACATACTTACCGTTTCTTTTTTATATATGTATGCGCGTGTGTTAATTACTTACAAACTAGCCGCAATATACAATAATACATTAATAATTATGAGCTTTGTATGGCCGCCAACGCCGTTACTACATACATAAATAAATATAATATTTATTATTTCCATTTATTTAATATTTTTTTGGGTTTTATTATAAAACTATTTTTTTTTGTTTTGCTTTTATTTACGGTGACTTAAAATGCTATTTACAGTGTTTATTCAAATAAATTACGAGTTTGTTGAGTAAAAACTATTTCAAAGTTCATTAAATTTGCGTCTACAAGCGGAAAATGCTCCTTTTTGCTACTTTTATCAATAAAACTCTGTTTGCTGGTGGTTCGCTTTTTATCTAACTCCACGCACACACAGGCACACGCCATCATTTATGTGTGTATGTGTGTATGTGTGTTTGGTCGCGTGTGCGTCGAGTATTTTGGTTTCATTTAACTAATATTTTCATTTCTATATATGTATATGTAAGTGGTGTTCTTTTAATCGTAAAAAGTCGTGTGCATGTGTGCGGAAATTGAAATTCCCAATTCTATTTGAATAATCTCAGTGACCTTAGCTCTATGGAATATGTTTTATTTTAAAATTTATTTTATTTACAAGTTTCTACTATCTAATCTTTTTTTATTACTTAAATCAACACTCTGTATTTACAATTTATGTGGCATACTTTCAGGCCTTTCAGACCGCTGCTTAATTGAGTCAATTAACATTTTTCTGTCATGTCTTTTAGTGCAGACAATTTGTTAATTGACTAAATTGAATAATTGTCTGAAATACTTTAATATCGCATGAGATAAAAAAATAAATTATTTATGAAAAAAATGGGTCACAATGGATACAGATCGGCAATGACTTAAATTTGCAAATTAAGGCAGATATTATGAAAGAACATTTAGTTGCAATTTTAATACTTAAAAATAAAAAAATTTTGCAGATTTTATTCCCCTAAAATAGTTGTTACAATTCATAAGCCTTGAACTTTGGCCAGAAGTAGGTCTGTAACTGGATTATAGATGATTTCAAGCTATAATCCCGAAGTTTTTTTAAAAGTTACGGAGCTTCAAAACTTAAGAATCCAGTTAGACACATCTTACCCTTTTCGTAAATCCTCCTGAATTATATCAAGAGATAAACTGCTAAGTGCCCAACATGACTATATCAACAGAACGTCATTGCTGCTTTGCGCGTTGTAGTATCATGGTTAGAGAGAGCTCTTATCCACAAAGAATTTTCTGTAGTCACCACTCTCGAAATCAAGGGGATTTTCAACAATATGCGACCAGGGGCAGTGGTTAAAGTCTCCAGCAATTCATATATGGTTTTGATTGTGACAGAACGGTTGTAGCGAAGTGGTATAGTGGAAAGACATACCAGAAGGTTAACTGGGGCATTCCAATGGGCGGGGTACTTCCCCAAATGCTTTGGATCTTGGTGAATGTTCTTATGGTTAAAGTGAAATTTGTCAATACCATCCAAGAGCTAACCGAAGGGTAGCTCATTGTGATACCCAACTGGGCGAATAGTAGCGGCTTAGCCGTCAGCCCAAGTAAATCTGAAATTACTAGGAGAAATAAGTTCCCAGACGCAGCTCTCCCCTTTTTTGGAAGGTCACGTCTTCAAACTACTGATAAGTTGAAATACCTAGAATTTATTCATGATGGAAAGAGACCCATTTATAGGGAGAGAGTGAAGAAAGCAGTGATTGCTTATACTGCTGTAGAGGCGCTAAAAGAAAAGAGTGGGAACTCTCACCGAAGATCGTGTTTAGCTCCACGAAAGCGTAGTCAAGTAAATGATGTTTTATGATGCATTCATCTTGTGAAAGGCGCTTGAAATGGCTGCACTCGTGGTGAGGTATGAACTTGTTCAAAGAGCGGCTGTAGTCCGGCGGACAACTGAAATAATTGACCATTTTACACATAGCACCGGTAGCCATTGGCAGCGAGCTTTCTTAAAAGAGCTCTACGTCAATCTTACCCTTAGCCAACTTGACCTTTGTAGTGTTTTTCAGGCAGAATTGGCTGCTATAAAGTTGGGGGTAGAGGTAGGGTTACGAAGAAGAGCACTCGCTCCGACAGCAGAACGGCAATACTAGAGTTCTGCGCTCAAAGGCAGTCAATGAATTTCTTTCCAGCATCTAACACTTTAATCATCAGACTGGTTTCGGTAGCCGGTCATAGTGGAATCGCTGCCAACTGCAAAGTCGATGTGGTAGTCAGAGCGGGCACCCTTGCCACCTCGCTCACAACGGGATACATTATTTCAAAAACTTTTAATTGTCTCTCAAGGCTGATGATAACAAACTCGCCGTTGCATTGAAACTATTTTGTCTGTGTTGTTCATGCTTTGGATGGTGCTATCTAAAAATTACTTTGACTGACTCTTCAAAAAGAAAGTTACGAAAACGTATTTTACACCAATAAATCGTGTCTTCCACTATCATCTTCTGCGACAAGTAGAATATAATGTTATATGTCCAACTTCTATAGGAATACAAATCTATAAAGATAGACACAAATATTGTTGACCTCAAATATAAAAGGTATGCTTGTGATATCCATATGTTTGAGACAGCATGCCCAATTAAGTCAATTAGCAAATTCTCTACACTGTTTCATTAGTTGCTGATTGACGCAAAAAATCTGTAGTCTGAAAAGCCTGATCAATCTCATATTCACTGAAAGTATTTTATATTTAAATATACTTTGTTAATTAAATAATGAAAACTGTAAGCCGATAGTAGTCGCTTATTAATGAACCCTTTGACTTAAATTTCACTTTAGCTTCTGCTCTACGCCTCTACCGCCCTCTACCTCTCATCTCGCGAAAATAATCATTGAACAAATTAAGTAAAGAGCTCTTGACTCGCAACGATAACGTAATTGCGGTTTTAAATTTAATATTTTTTTCTGCTGATACTTTCAATCATTTGCGGTTTTTCTGCTTATCGCAATAAATTTGTTTCCTTACTTTATCTTAATCTACATTTTCCACGTTTTTGGTATCTTTCTGCTTTAACTTTTTTGTTTTTTTTTTCACTTGACCCTTTGCTTATCACTTAAATTGAAAATAAATAATCAACAAAAGCATCGAATTACATTTCTTACGTTAAATTAATTTGCCGCCCACGAAGCTGCACACATTCTCATTAAGACGCGCGCGTGTTCGTTTCGCTCGCTTATCCCACGTTGAGGCAAATTTGTCGCTGATGTCTGCGCTGCAGCAGGCAACTCGCCGCGATGGCGAAGAGCGCACACCATGCCATGGTTCGGCTATGCGTGAGCGTTGGCAATTGCGTGCTGCCGGTGGCGGCGGAATTGCTGCGCGACTTGGAGCTGGCCACCACTTCAGCGTCCTCCGGCGGTATGTCCATAGTATTGCTGGCGACGATAAATTGAAAGATATCGCTGACCTGCAATCACAAACGAAAAAAGAGTAATGAAGTAAATGGACGCGTGAGTAAGACTGAAATAATTAATCGCTGCTCTATAAGAAAAGTAGTGAAGTGAAGTGTGCCGAGAAGAAGATCTCCACACACAGCGTTTGGAAAAGACCCTCGCTACACTTTGCGGCTTGGCCACTGAGATTTGTTGCGCTGCAAGTCGAAGGCGGTGCGCGTGCTGGCGCTAGTCGAAAGATTGAGATAAAGTATTTGAGTGAAGTTTACGATGTGCGTAAATAAAATTTATGCTTTGTTAGCAGCTGCGTTGCGGTCAGGCAGTCCTCTGATGGAGAAGCGCATAGCTCAGTAAAGGAACTGGCGGGCGGGACACCAGGAATATGAGTAGTCTACGGCAGCTGAGTGCTAGTACTTCACTCTTTAGTGCATATACAGTTATATATTTGCTCTCCATGCATATGTATCCCTATAATAGACGCATATAGCGTGTTTGTATGTGTATTGTGCTTACCTCATTCCAACCGTAGCTATTTTTCGCCTGCACTATCGCTTCGTAGTAAGCGCCAGGATGTAGATTCTTTATGGTATATGACATGATGTGTGTAAGTGGCTCCGATGCGGGACGATGTTCAGGTGTCAGTATGAAGTCATGCCATCTTCCTGGCTGTTGGAATGTGTCATTCATCTGCAAAGAGTTGAGAGATAAAATGTGAAATCTTATTATATGTATATCTAGAAGTGTGTGGAGGTAAAGTTAAAACTTTATTTATTATTCCTAGAAGATGGTATACATATGTACATATATTTCACACGTTAGGGTTGTCCGCAAAAATTTTATAATTTTCGGACTTCGTAAGATCACAAATTTTCATATACAAATGTGAAATATACAACAGTGAAATGTAAATATTTTCTTCCCAGCTTAGTAACCACCCTAATGTATATTAATCCAGAAAATACTCTACTGAAGATTGAAATACCCAATGTGTCCAAATCACAAAAGCTAAATGTGAAGTAAAGTAATGAGCTGATTCTGAAGTTCTCGTTTGATTTCGCAGAAAAAATGAAATTTTTTTCATTACAAATTGAGATTTAAAGACAAGCTGCATTCTTCTGAACATAGTAGTTGATTCTACTTTTTTTTCGGAATCTATATGAGAAAAAAATAATATGAATCGCTCGTTTACAACACAAGCTTCTTTTAGATTGGCTCTGTATCTTCTGATATTGTTTTTGAGCGAAAGTTTGTTCATATTTTTAGATGCCTTTTGAAGACAAACTAGGTAATACCGTACTGAATACTTTCAGAGCAGAAGGTTGTTCAGGAATTCTAAAGAAATAGCTTAAGTACCTTCTGATCTACGAGATGGCGCACTTGGGGATAGTTAGGAACACAATTCCTGTAAGCTGCCCTAGAATAGCTCTTTCAGAAACTGTTTAAAGCTATGTACCCTAGAAGAACACCTTAAGCCTGGGAACACTAGCAACACAGAACATACGAGTATCATAAACCCTTTTGGGGTAGTTTTGATGGTCGATTGACTAAAAACATCTTATAGATCAAAGGGCTCTTAGTAGTTGTGTAAGAGTCATCACAGGTCACCTAACCTTAAGATAACCTTTAGATTCTACGAAAGCACTTTAGAAAAAACTGCTTGGAAACGAGTTCATTATGCTCCTTAACTAGAAGCTTACGGGCCTCACTATGCAGCTGTTCGATGGGAGACATCAAGAGGTATTCTGTCGGAGTTCGGAGTGAAGTAATTGTTTTCTCACATGGTTGCTGCTTCCTTGTCTGAGTTTCATCGCATTTAAGCGACCATATTTTTACAGAGTAGTTAAGGACTCGTCGGCCGATTGCTTTGTATGTTGCCAACAACGTTTTCTGTCTTTTCCTTATATGCTGCCGGTTAGCGACTTGAGGATTCAGGTACGGCTCTGTACTTTGGCAATAGTCGCGGTCGCTTGGGGAGTAAGGAAGAACAGGCAGATGAAATTCACACCTAAAATTTCAGGGTTTTTGTAAGTCGGAATATTAACGCCATCGTCTAAAATATTAGGGTCAATTATTTACTCATTCGTCCAGTTTGTGAATATGGTCGCTGTGAACTTAGTGCGGGAGACTTAGTACGTTTGAGCACATATCATCGATTCCACTGCGCGACATAATTATCAAGCAATCATCAGCGTGAGGGGTGATAGAAATTCCCTCAAGTGGTTGCGGGAGTTTCGAGATGTGGAAGTTAAACAGTAGCTGAGGGAGTACACCATCCTCTTGTTTAATTCTTCTCAGTTTGGAGATTTTACCTCAAAATCGTAGGGATGATATATGAACGCTCAGTTGGATCACAATTCACATGTTCCGTTCTGGAGGGGGCGTAGATTTTTCGATGTCGTCAAATAACGTTGTGTGATTGACTATGTCAAAAGCTTTTGACAATTCCAACCTCTCGCTGGGTGGTTTTTGATTAAGGCCATGAACTATCTGGTCGCTAAGTGCAGTGCACTTTTCGGAAGCCATACTGGCGGTTTGCTAGTTTGGAGTACAAGCAGAAGGAGTAAGTTTTGCGTCAGAATGCACTGTGTGAGCTTCATGGAACGTAAATTCTTCCCAGTTACTGGAAACTAGCCTTTCGTTAAAAGCAAAAATTGGCGCAATTGCCCAAAGACGTTTCCAGGTATAAATGTTTTTCGTTTCAGTCTTTAAAGAGTATATTATGCTGCTGATTTTGCTTAAAAAAAAGGGTGGGGTCAATTAAATTTCAGAAAGTAAACAGTATTTGATTTATTTGTATTATTGGCGACCTTAACAGCTATTTGGTAGCCCCATTTTATTAAAAAGAAAATGTAATTAATATTACAGTAGTGAAAAATGTATTTTTTAACTATTTTTTTACTTTGTTCGCTGGCGCGTAAAGTCCTCGGGCAGCTGTCAACGATGGAAAAAATACACACACCGTCACGCTGCCCAGAATAATTGTCGAGCATTAATGAAGTATGTGATTAAAATTGTATTAAAACAGCGCCTGTGAGCTTAAAAACAAGCCAACACATGCAAACATGTACACACATGCGAAAATAAATTGCACAAGCGATTTTGTGCCAGCAATATCTCAGCGACAAAACAAATGAGATTTTACGCAATCGGCGAAAACTGCAAGCGTTCCTTGCATACATATGTGTGTGAGTGCCTGAGTGCGAGTGAAGCACCTGTGTGAAAATTGCACTTAATTATGGAAAATAAAAAAATATCAGCAACATATATGTATATATGTAGGATATTTGCGCCAACGGTGTTGTTTTTTTTTTTTTTTTTTTTGTTTTTGCACACGGCAATATGAGAATTAATAACAAAATGTAAAAGAAATTAATGAGATTTTCTTTTCAAAAAGTGTGGCAGCACACATATAATGTTGTTTGCGGCATGGCACACAAACCTACAAACCTATATGCCTGCTTATATGTGTATGAATGTATGAGTATGTATGTATGTATGTGCGTGCTGATTGGAAAATCGTAAAAGGGTTGCAGTGTAATTACAAAAACACAAACATGCTCACATTTACATGTATTTTTTTTTATTAAAATTTGCTTTAAATAACCATCGTATCAATAGAAATCACACACGCACACAGCTACAACATTGCAACACCCTGTAAATGTGTGCTCATTAATAGCTTTGGCTTTGCGCTGCATGTTGTAAATCTTCCATCAGCTTCTTACTGCTTCAGCTTCTGTTCATTAGTTGGCGGTATTGCTGATTTCTTCAATTAAAAACTTGCCTGTCATCAATGTATTTACCTCAATTAACGGTATTTTAGTAACGTATAAAGCACTTGAAATCGTCGACTTCATTAGTTTATGCAAAATCTAACGGTTCAACGCCTTCTTTCGGTAAAATTATTATTATCAATTTCTTTGCGATTTTAATGAGACTTCATTAACGAATTTCATGCAATCCATTGACATCAGCTGAATATTGTTTTTAAAGAACCCACTTCGAGTGTGTCAACTTCGATTCTGAGTAAGTACTGCTGCCACAAATATTTAACGGTACTTAACAATGCTTAATCGTACTCAAAATGTATGCAACTACTGTGAGGGAATGGTTTCGGTACTTGTAAATTGTATAATTAGAGCTTAATTATGCTTAATTAATGAGAATATCTCATATTTCTACTCAATAATTGATTAATCACCATTGCTTGTCAAGTCAAATATAATAGAACTGTGATAGAAATCTTCACTTGACATAATGAAGCTTCGAGAGCATTCGAAACATATTTTGTAAAAGCTTGAGTTGAAAGCTTATGTTAAAAGTTTATCGAAAGTAGATTAATGAGAGCTTTTTAGAAGTTTTTCAAATTTATTTGCCAATAACTGAATTTAATAATTCTCTAAAACGTCTGTCCGATTCTCAAGCTCGATAACGGTAAAATGCAGTGGGATCAAATTTGATTTAGATTCGAACATTTAAAAGCTTCGAGAGTATTTCAAGTATATTTTATTAAAAGTTCATCTAAAGTAGATTAATGAGAGCTTTTTAGAAGTTTTTCAAATTTATTTGCCAATAACTGAATTTAATAATTCTCTAAAACGTCTGTCCGATTCTCAAGCTCGATAACGGTAAAATGCAGTGGGATCAAATTTGATTTAGATTCGAACATTTAAAAGCTTCGAGAGTATTTCAAGTATATTTTATTAAAAGTTCATCTAAAGAAGCTTAATGAGAGCTTTTTAGAAGCTTTTCAAAAGTTATTTGCCATTTCATTAAATTTAAGAATTCAGTAAAACGTTTGTCCAATCCTCAAACTGGATAATAGTAAAATGCAGTTGATCAAAATTGATTCGGACTCGGAATCAAACTCGTACCTTTAAACCGCGCAAACCAAATGGATACAAAAACTTTAATCACAATTTTCCAATAAGTGACAAGGTTAGGTTAATCTGGCAGGCCAATGAGCCACGCATAGAACAGTTTTGTGTCTTTGTGATACTAGATGGGGTTCAGTAAATTGGTTCATGGGAAGTAGTTATACTTTAGGATGGCTGCGCTGGACGCGAATATTAACAGACTCTGTGGCCTTACCATCGATACCTAGTTCACTGTACCCCAGATGCTTACTGGGTAGTCTTATCAATAGGAGACAAATGCAAAAGAGAGGCTCCATTTTTCTCCTGGTGCCTTGCACTGGACATTTTCTGCAGCCTTCTCCATCTGTCAGACCCATCATGGTCCTACAATCTCATCTACCGAGTGCCAATATGAATTTCGTGTACTTCTGATCTACCTGTTTGTACATGACTTTTGCAGTTTTGCATCCAAGTACCACATTCCATGAGGTTTTGCTTTTCTTTACCATGATTCTGTCCAGATCGGCGTTTATACAATGCATGGGTTTTCCAATGTTAATCACGTTTTTGGATGTTAGCCGTACATTATTCTTGACAATCTCGTCTTCTATTTCATTACCCTCTATGGCTTTGTGACTTGGCACCCATTAGAAGTGAAACTGCTTGCTTCTGTTAACATTTTGCATTGCTGCACTGTTTCTCAAGGTACTTCTGGCCGATATGCCATCCGCGGTTACCGCCTTGATTGCTGTTGGGCTGTCTACGTAGATGTTGACGCTGGTATTGCCTGCAGGCTTTCGCAATATCAAAGACCTCAGATTAAAATATACTGCAGTGATCCGTCAACTTAAAAGCCTGCCTTATGCCTAACTCTGGACAGTATATCTCCGCACAAACTCCATCTTCCATTCTCGAGCCATCAGTGTAAATGTTTAGAGTATTGCGCGTAGCTAAGTGCCAAGTTCGTTGACGACGCGCAAAGTTTGTCCGGCGAGTTTTACCACGGAAAATTAAATGATCAACGAATTTGCATAGAATTTTGTGTTTCCCAAGGACAGTGAATGAAAATCATCGTAATGGCATCAGAGAGATAGCAGATGATCTCAACATTGCTTATAACGCGCCTGAACACATTTTCGCCAATATTTGGGTATATGGTGAGCCAACTCTATCCTTGTCTCAAAAGGGCTGAACCTTTTGAAAAATTATTTCAAATAGAAGTCGCAAAAGAGTTCCTAGACATCGTAGCTGAGGCGAACGAGCCGAAGTCGAAAAAAATCACGTCAAAATCGGTTTCTTGGATTACCGCTGTGTGGTTCATCATGAATTCTGTATACAGAGTCGAAGAGTGGAAAGAGTATGTATACTACTTGGACATTTTGAAACGTTTACCACCCAATATCCGATTTGGGGACAAAAAACTCATGGATTTCTTAGCACGTTAATGCACCGTCACATTCTCTTGAATTATTGCCATTGGCTTTTCAGCCTAACACGAAGCAAGTGTCATTGCTCAGCCAGTGCTTTTGTCCGTCTTAGCTCCCTGTGACTTTTTTTATGTTCTCGAAATAAAAAAACTCGCTGCGGGGAACACACCTTGAGTCCATTGAAAAAATCAAAAGTCATTTGCTGAACTTACTAAAGCCATGCCATCCCAGCCGAGATTTATGTAGCAACTGTACAGAAAATGGAAATAAACGGTGGTTTGGTTCGAGAGAAACCAATTTAGTAGGGGGTAATGAAGATTTCAATAAAAAATATGTGAGAAGTATTTTTTTTTCAGTCCGGGTCAAATTTGATCAGTTGGTAGATGTAATAAATGCGAAATACAACAGATTATTTACAATACCTTTATTTTGATCATACAGTTGGTATGTAAGTTATACACGTATGCAATAGCGAGCCGTTCTGAAATCTATGCCCGTCAGTCTGTCGGTATATACGCGAACTAGTACCGCAATTTGTGAGACAACGATCGGAAAATGTTCACACGTGCTCTCTCTCCCAAGGAGCTGTTCATTTGTAGCTATCGTCGATATCAAACCACTATAGCATATAGCTTCCATACAAGCAGAACAATCGGAATCACGTGCTTGAATGAAATCTTTGAGTTTGTGCAGAAATCTTCATATACATACATATTAGGGTGATTAAAAAAAAATATTTTTTTTTTATTTTTTTTTCGCTTGGTACTCGAAAAATAGGTTCCTAGACACCTCTATGATAAGTTCTTAATTGTAACGGGAAGGTCCTCCTACATACAATTTTCTATTTTTTCTTATTATGAGATAGAAAAATTTATATCTCGCTTCCAACTACTTGAAAAAATATCTCCTTCTTTAGATTTGGTAGGAAATTGAATGCCCTAAAAAAAGGTCTCCACGATTTTTTCGTAAACCCAACCGTTTAAAAGACATTAACAGTTAAAGTTTGATTATTTTTAGGAACATTTTTTATTTCTTATGAATTTTATAACTCAATGAAAAAAATCATTATGAATGATGAAACTCCTAGGTTTTTGGAGAGGCTTTCTTAGAGGTGTCTAGGAACCTATTTTTCCGAGTACCAAAAGACAAAATTTTTTTTTTGAATCACCCTAATACATATGTACATGTACCATAAAAACTCACCGATCAAAATCGAGATATTGTAAAGAACCTTTTGTGTTTGTGAAGGGTGCCATCAAGTTAATGTATTTTCTTGTTTTCATTAATCTTTACTTTTTTTCGACAGCTGGCAAGGCTTCAACAAAAAAAATTAAAATCAAACATTCCTAAACATGTTGACAAAAATTCCCTTGGATCGTTTTGAAATTGTAGCGCGGAAAGTTTTTTCCTAGGTGGCACCACTATTTTGTACTTTATATTACTGTTTTTCTCAGACACTGCATTTGGACTTTCTCAAGGATATCTCACAGTGGTAATTAGTACAGTCAGTCTTAAACTTTCCTCACAAAAAAAAAAACGTTGCTCGTTGACGTTGCCAGTCAATATAAAGAGCCGATTTTTAACTGATATAAAATCAAATGTTTTATATCTAAATAAAGTATGATTAAATGCACATGAAAAGCAAGGCTTTTTAATTCGCATGCGTACTTAACCTAAATTTTTACTCGCAAAAATATTTTTAACACCCGCAATAACAATGCAAATATATTTTATTGGTAAAAATAGTACAATTTGCTAAACAAATACTGTTACCCATTTAATTACTAACATAAATCTGCATAATAAATAAACAATCAAAACCAGCTTACGGTTAGGAGAACTACACACTTATACACCACACGGACACAAACGTGCATATGTTTTAGAGCGGGTAATTTTACAGGGAGCCAAAAAGTCGAAAAAATCGAATATGCGGGAAATATACTACGGATTATTCTGAACAATTTTACATGAGGAATTTTTCATGGATCTAATACCGCTTTTGAGCCAGCGAAGATATTTAGGGATTATACAAATTTATTTGTAAGTTTTTGAGATAACCGAATAAATTTTAATCTCTAGGTGTATTTTGATATTCTATTGATCATTTGTTGCAACATCAAAGAACTATATCATATATCTTCTATACAGCCGATTATGCAGATTTTTTAAACTTCGCTTAAAAAATCGTTCGAAACCGATTTTAGACACATAGTTTCTCAGAAAAGTTGTTCAGAATGATCCACAGAACATTTCCCACATATGTGATTTTACCATTTTTTGTTTTTTGGAATAATTCCCCCATATGTGATTGTATTTTAAAACCGACCCGCTCTAACGTGCACATACACACGCATCCATTCATATGCACTTAAGCGCCGTGCCGGCTCGGATCGAGGTAAAACTAAGCTGTGCCATAAAATGCTATAAAAATGAAATCGAAAAATAACTGTACTGTGGTTAAGCGTAATATTTGTTTTAACAAAAGCATAACGGAACAAATTACATAAGGAAAAGACAAAAAATAATAATGAATGAAATAAAATCGCGTAACTAGGAAAACATTTCAAACGTTCGCCATTTTTCGAATTTCCAATATTTCCGTGTGTTTTCGCTTTTACTCGCGCAGTTTTCTCTTTTCTCTTTTTTTTGTGTTTTTTTCTCTTTTTTGATTTTTCGATATTTTTTTTTCGTCTCTTTTATCGAACCAATAAAATATTGAGAAATAAATGGGTCAACGGCGTCGCTGTCAATGCTTTCGGTTTTTTGGCGAATTGCAGCTGCAATATTTGCAATTTACAGTTACCCATTTAAAATGGCTGTGAGAGAATGTGTGTGTATGTGTGTAAAGGCTAGCATACTAGTCGCTTTTCTTTATCTCTGCTCGGAATTTATTTATTTGCACTAAAAATTTACACTCACATACACACACACCAGGCAAATATTGCAACAATTTCACTTTAGTTGCACTCTGCTATGCTGACCATTTCGCGTTTGTTTACGTTTTATTAGGGGCCTCATGTTTTATTTTTTACATTTTACACCTTTTTATGATTCGATTTTTAGCTAGTTTCGTTTATTCAACGTTCATTTCATATACAAATACACACAAGTACATAGAGATACTCACCAATACACGCCGATAGAGCAGACGCACCTCCTGCAGCGGCGGATAGCTATCTATTTTCCATGTCAGATTGTAGCTGTCCGACGAGCGACCCCATTTCGGTGAGTAGAATTCAGCTGGGCCCGGGCGCCCAGACAGCTCCATGTACTTGCGCGAGCGTCCGAGTGAGTTATCGGCTACACAGCTGCAATGTAATTGGTATTTATTATTTATTTGTTATTTGTTATTGTTGTGAGTGTTGAGTGGATTAAACGTAAAAAATAAAACGCTGCGATGAAGAGTGGAATTAAGCACAGCGCGAACAATAAGTAACTAATGTTCATAAATTTCCAGTACACTCATATGTATGTATATACCAGATATACATACATACAGATATATATTTATAGTTTCATGAAGCAAAATATTTTATACCCTTTGGTCTAGTCCTTCAAGTTTTGAGATATCGATCCGTAATCTCGTCCACCTAGTTTTGTTGTCAAAAAGCTGCTCATTTGTCGGTACTGCCATTAAGGGACCTCCATAGCATGTAGCTGTCATACAAACTGACTGAACAAAAGTCAGATCTTGTACGGAGAACGTTTTTATCTGACAATATATCTTCACGAAATTTGGCAAAACTTATCTCATAAGACAATAGTACAATCTCTGAAACGCTACTTAGATCGGATAGTTGTTGCATATAGCTAGTCATGCAGTGACCGGTTGCGAATCATGTTCTTATATAGAAACTTTTTTATTTATGTAGGGTATAACAGCTTCTGTTCAACCGCAGTTAACACTTTTTCTTTTCTTTTTTAGCTGTCAGCCTTATTAATGTTTTTGGGGACAGTAATGGCGGCGTCAGGTGTGTGCGTAAATCACGAAAATGTGCTTTTTACCTCATTTTATTTGTTTACACGTGGAAAAAGGTCACCGGTTGCCTTAATAAATTATGGCTGGAAAATTGTTTTTGGCCACATTAAAGTTGTTGGCCTTTACTGGTTAATAATATATTGTATATTCCACAAAAACAGAGATGAAATAAAATTAATAAGTTTTTGGCAAAGCAAACTACATTTTAAATACTTTTTTTTTTGTATAAAAAAGTTCGTTTAAGCATCTAAAGTGTGCAAAGTGAGTGGAAATTTTAAGGTTATATATATTTTCGTTCACAACTTTGTATTTTTTAAAATTTTATGACCGCAGTCGACATTTGGTCGAAAGCAAATGCAAAGTATGATAAATGTAGCTATCAAATTGAAAAAGTCAGTGAGAAAATTTTAATGAGACTTTAACAAAGATACATGCCTTATAAGTCTATCAACTTAGACCGTTAAAGCACATACATACGTACAAATATATTCTAATTGCACTGGTAGACACACAAACATAAAATTTTTTAAGTGTTTCTAATACAGTTTAATACCCTGAAGTCAAATCTGAAAACAGAATTTTTCTATCACCCACAGATATTCTGTAATCTGCGGCTTTAGATTTAACAATACTACTGTGATCAAATTGAAAGGTGAACTAATTTGAATTAATTTATACTTCGTGTGTTTTTCGAATTGGTAATCGGTTTTTTTCCGTAAGTTGGCAATACTGTTATTGATATCTATGCGAAATTTCACATCAAAATATTCATTAGTATTTGAGATACGCGCCGTTTTGTGAGGCTCTAAAAGTGAATTATTCGATTTTTGCTATGTCTGAATTTATTGATCAAAGAAGTGCGATAATTCGCCATCTCATAGTGCCTTGGTTTTTCGTGATCATTTCGCCACATTTTCAACTAATATCGTGCCTCAACCACGCCATCGCCAGCAAATTTACACGACCACTCCGAGCAGTGGCCAGTACGTCAGCTACTCACTCCGGGGCAAAAAAACAAAAAACGTTACCAGTGAACCTATAGTTGATCCCAAAAAGGTATTACGACCACATTTGCATATTAAATTGGGTCTAATGAAGAATTTTGTTAAGGCAATGGACAGAAATGGAAGAGGGTTCTTGTATCTGAAACAAACATTTCCAAGAGTCAGTGAAGCAAAAATTAAGGAGGGCATATTTATGGGTCCGCAAATAAGAGAACTAATGAAAGATAAACATTTAAGGAAATGCTCAATGATGTGCCTTTAAAAGCGTTGTTGAACATTTTCTTGTAAATGTGAACGCCGACAATTACAAATATCTTCTGACTGTACTACTTATTGCCTATAAAAAATTAATTGCAACATGTTCCTTAAAATTCACTTTCTGGACTCCCATCTGCGTACTCCAAAAAGAAAATATAGGCGAAAAACATCGATAGCAACATTATAAGTTACTCTTTGGTTAATAAAATAATATACCTATTTTTTTTTTAACAAAAATCTTCAATGCAAAAAACTTATATGTGATAGAAGAAATATGTAGCTATTTTATGCATTTGTGGCAATTTTTACATAATAAATACTTTGTTCTGTTTAAGTCACAAAAAAACAAGTGGATTTTTGTTTACCAGTGTTATATACGACTTTTTAGTATGGTGGCCTCTACTCCAAAGAGAAATCTCAATTGATAAGCAGTAGATATTTTTTTATTAGAATAAAAGACTTACAACTGTGCCATGTTTTTTTGCCAAAAAAACTACCGTACTTAGGATGTAATTTGGGCACTAAAGAGATATCAAGCTCTAATTATAGACTCGTTGGAAAAATTACCAACAGATACTTTTAACGCAGTTTTCAAAGGTCTTTCCTTATTCTCAAAGGGCTCAACTTTTGAAAAAAATGTCGGTCCTTATTAGTTCTTTGACAATTTCTCTTAAGTGTTTAGCTTAATTTATTCCAAATTACTTTTACAATATTGCCAGTAATATTAATTTTCATTCATCTGAGTTCGAGATCCATGAATGTTCAGAAACCCATACTGAGAAATGTCTCATTTCAGCGATGGCTCTTATGCAAAGGAACATTCGAGGCCGAAATAAGAGACCCCTATTAGGGAACTTAGTGTACACCATTTGATTACTCAGCGATATAGAAATGGAAAAACGCGATGACTTGACTAGCTCTGGCGTGGTCAAAACAGCATTCATCTGTTTAGTTGAATCAAAGATTGCTTGGTAACCCAATATAAAAAGTCAAAAATTGTAAAAAAAAAAATTTAGAGAGTTTAGATAGGTCATTATAATTTCACTTTCATAAAAGAAGAAACTCAACAATCTGAAAGGAACTAATAATTTTATAGCTGAGACCTCATTTTCAGAAATTGGCCGTTATTGGACTAATATAGCGTATAGCTGATATACAAAATAGAACAACAACAAGAATAAAATATTGTTATGGAACACTTTTTCATTTCACGAGACAATAATGCAATTCCAAAGAAATTGCTCGAGATTGCATCTCTATAGAATATAGATATAGTTACTCGTGCACATACAAGTTGATCGATCGAAATCAAATGCTTGTATGGAAACATTTTTCAGTTGACGAGATATTTCTACGAAATTTTGCATTTTTGGGTTATTGTCCAAAGCCACAGTTCAGTCTCCGAGGAATTGTTCAGATCGATTTACTATAGCATATAGCTCTCATACAAACTGACGATCAAAATTCTTGAAAGTTATCTTTAGTATTTGTGAATAGTATTATTGCTTCGACGCAACACAATTTAACTTTTTTGTTATTTTTGTTAATTGTTTTATAAGAAAAAGCTTAATCTTTCAGGAATTATAAGTCTGGAGTTGTGACTTAATACTAACTTCTGTACTTGGATACTGGATTTCGTAGTTAAAAGTTCTGACAGTCATAAGCATAATTTTCATATTATTTAAAGAAATGAGAGGAAGAGTGTTAAATGGTCGAAATATTCATGAAATGTTTTGTATGTGCCACGGTATTTAATTGCATAGTGCAATTTTTTCCGACTTTAGTATATCTCGCACGAAATGAATCTAAGACCTAAGACATAATGCTCCTACATATTATATATTAGATTTCAAAAATCATAAATGTTAACAGAAAGTAATACCACAATCCATCAACTAGAATATACTTTACAATATACTTTTACGAATATCTAAGTGGAATGAAAAATTATCTTCTTCAAATTGAAACTTGAAAAAATAAATAAGTTTGTACAATCGTACACAAGCTAGTCACAACACAGCTTGACGGTTGAATACGCTATACCAAATGCTTGGCTGAGCGGCTAGATGGCGCTGTTGGCTGTTCATTGACTTTATGAGCTTAACTGCTATTCCATATGCTATGTATATTTGTAATTTGGCAAAAACTGTTAGCTGTGAGCCAATTATCACTCACTTCAATATTACTTAAACTTTCTGTCCGCATCTAACCTCTACAGGCATAAAAAACACCTATATATGTACACGTAGTACATACCAACATTAGATATACTTCAATATTACTTAAACTTTCTGTCCGCATCTAACCTCTACAGGCATAAAAAACACCTATATATGTACACGTAGTACATACCAACATTAGATATACTCGCATATATCAATGTTCTTACAAACTCTTAAAACTTAATTTATGTTCATAATTAATTTATTGCCTTCCTCATCGACTTATCGACCAGCAGTGGACTGCACTGCTGAGTACTCAGCTAAAGGTTTACACATTCACAACTAAAAACTAATTTCATAGCGAAAATGTAATTTCCTTTTTGATTTGGCACAGACAGTCACAGCAGACGCCATCCCCTCCTCCAACTGCTCAAATGCCATCGCAGTCAAATCACAGACAGAGATAACGGAAAACACACGCTCACATGCGCACAGGTACACATATGTGAAGAATTGGGCTTACATATACATATCCAGACATATATGTTATTATATGTGTATATATAAGCTAACATACACACCCTGTATACATCAATCAGCGCATTGGCGTGTCAGAGATTTAACTTGAACTTCACATTACTTCAATAATCTCGGTGCCGTCGTCGTAGTCGTCGTCGTCGTGGTCTAACTTTCATGCGAAATGCTCAACAGCAGCCAATATGGCAACTTCCGTTGGACTTTCAACTTTGCTGCTTTATTGTTCGTCCGATTTGTGTGTTTCTTTTCCATTATTTCCTACACTTTTTTCGCCACGATTTTGTCTTTCGTTATTATGCTTTTGAAGCAGACAGTTTGACATTGATGTGAAAAAGTTGCTGCCCACACATGCATGACATGAGCACACACACACACACACCAACAGATGAGTACACATATGTACATATCTACATGCGATTTCATGCTCGTGGTGTCACCTGGCGGCATTGACTTGCGCTGACGTGCGGCAAGTCTGAATGACAAGTAAGTGGAAAGTCAGATGACGGTATCCATGATTTGGCTGCGAAAACTTTGTCCTCCTGTACGGTGAACAAAGGCGGGCAAGACACACAAAAAACAAAACCTAAAACCACCGAAAACAAACGCAACAAAAATGTATCGAACAAAACAAAAAAGTACTAACTCGATTGACTAAATCAGCGCCGTAAGCGGTAACAAGCAAATAAGCGGGCGGACCAGAGCATGAGCAATGATTTGTTGCAGAGCTGAGAGACAATGCTGCACTGCCAACGCCAGTGGCTAGTGGCTACATTTTAGTTGTTTTACTTCCCCCCCCACTGTAACCGCCTTCATACTCGTATGTTAAGTCAAACGGTTATCACAAGTCTGGCTTTGTCCCGCTGCTCTTCACACCAATTTTGGTTTTTTTCTTGATTTTTTTTATTTCCTTTATTTCGTTTTTATTTTCTTTATTTTGATGTTTTCTTTCTGCTCTCCCTTCTTTTATTTACTTTTCCATTTATTTATACGAGTTTGCCCAACTCATCACTCACCTGTAGTTGCCGAAGTCCTCCTGCTGTATGTGTCGTATGGTGAGCGTATGTCGGTTGCCTCTTGTTGACATAATTCGCCTATCGGTCGTTTGTATCGGAAATGAGTTTTGGTACCAGGACACCTGCAATCGAGCGAGTGAAACAAAAAAGTTAGGTTAGCAGAAATGTTCAAGCACAATTAGTTTATACTTGTATGGATGTGTAAAAGTTAGGTTAGAAAAGTGAGAGAAAATATATTGAGAGTAAACTGGAGTCTATTATATTAGTATTAGTGATTTACGCATACAATATTAAGGAACAAAATTAAATTTACTACATCCATTTAAAAAGTTCTACAGCCTCTCAGTATATATTGTGTCTAGCTCAAAAAAGTGAGTACTTTTTAAGTTGCTTCTGAGAAATCAACATCGGCAAAGAAACAATGAAATATGTCTGAGAATTTCGGCTCCAATACCGTCAAGTTACACCCAATCTACTCACACACACTTATATAATACATATGGTGCATATAGCTTGGTGTGCTGAAGCAAAACAGTCTAATGATATTAAGCTCGTAAAAGAAATTGACGTGTAAGGAAGAAGTTTTAATGGAAAACTGTTGAATATACAAAAACAAAAAACTTCAAAAATATGGTCTTCTCGAAAACTTGAATTCTTAGCGAAGATATAAGCTCAAATATTTATGAAAGTGTGTACGCTATATTCGTTTGGACTGAAGCTATTCGTAAGAACTTTAATAGAATTTTATTCAGCAGTTAATGAAGTCTGACTACTTTAGAACAAAATATTAGACATGTATACTATTTTGTTGCTGTTATTGTTGTACGTATCTAAATTGCTTCTAAAGGTGGGAAATTTGGTGACTTTATTGAACCGCATATTCAAAAGTAGCAAGACATTTGAAAAAGATTAGACAGAAGGGATGGAGATTTTGGATAAGTAGAATGGCGGGTAAAAGCAATGAAGGAAAACTCATATGTCTTTGGATAACTGCTAAAATTTTCACGCTATCGATTACGGAATGTACCTTTTCCTTTCCGTTATGAATTATTTGAAACAACTTGAATAGAGAATAGGGCACAATAAAGATGAAAACAAATTAATCCATCAAGCATGGAAATAAGTTGAAGAGAAGATGTTTTGTTTAAGCAAAGCGTAGGTTAGGTTTAATGATTGAGCTAAAGACCGGTTTTGTGCAGTAAAAATTTGCTTTGAATTTTAAAATCTTTCCCCACCAGTTCGGCTGGATATCTAAAAGTGTGAGCTTCAAAATGCTTGTGATTATCAATAAGGAAGTGTTGAAATACTTTCAACTCGTCAGCATTTGGAGCTGGCAACTGGTAAGATTTTCAACTTTACAGCGCGGACCACGATAGGGCTGTGGCCTATAAGAATTCCCACACTTTGGTGCGACTAAGCTTATTGAGATTTTGCGACAGCGCCTGTATCGGTATTAGCACAGCGCTGGCCAAACTTCCGTGAAGCTCAACTATCTAGTAGAACAAACACGATAAGAGCGGAGCACCAACGCCGTATAATTCTAATAACAGCCGGGCTAGGGTGCCTCCCCTTGTCAGTTCTTCAGCTCTACAGTTATTGCGATTCTCCTGTGGTCTGCAATTCATACTAATTATATGCCATTGAAAACGAGGTTAGGTATTACTTAACCAATCTGGAACGCACTGTTAATGAGTATAAATCCAGTATCGTCACTCTGCTATCATATCAGCATAGTCACTTCTCTGCAGGAGACTGCATTCCGGTACAGTAACCTACTTTAATGGCAACAGCCATGGCTAGAATAACACAACAATAGTCTGAAAGACTGAAACTAAAGTGTGAGTTCCTGACAATATAGAACTACACCAACCTTCGCGCCTATGTTTAGACTCATCCGTAAAGAAGTTTCTGAGTTTGTTTTTTGGAAATTAAGTTTAAATTCAAATTAAGTTTTTTTTAATACTAGCATTGACTAACCTAATATGAAAATGGTATAAGTATGCATCATTAGGTGATTCAAGGCGTATGAGTGACATTTTAGCTTAGTTTGAAGAGTTTAGTTTTGAGTAAAGAGGATTTGTTTCTTTTATTTGAGTAAAATTATAAAAAAGTACTGAATTTTGTATAATGTAATATTTAAAAAATGTTGTTTGAAGTAGAGTTTGAAGTAAGTGCCAGTTGAAGAAGCGAAAGTGTACTTAAAATTGTACAAAAATCTCAAAACTTTGAAAGTTCTTCTTTCTTTATTCAATTTTTTATGTATATTGTAATGAAATAATATAAAGAATTCAATAAAAAAAATATTTTATATATCATACAATGTAGTTAATTTTGCATAAGCTATACATAGGTACACCATGTCGTATGGGTAATATTTTCGTTAAGGACATAGGCCAATTTTGTGATTAGTAAAGCATATAAAAATATTTTGCGAATATTTGTACATAAATATTACGGAAAACTACATAATACCCAAACAATATACATATTTAGATACATTTTTAGAAGTGACAATGAAACTGGAAAGCATGCCTACTACGATTGGCCTGTATAAATTCGGCGCCAGCAAACTAGTTTATATAAAATGCGTTTAATTTACCTCATATAACTGTATATAATTTAATAAAATGATTAATTAATTTTTAAAATAATATTATACAATTTAAGCCTAATTTGATACTAGTATACGCATACATTAAAAATTGGGTGCCACTGCGTATGAATAATATTTAATTATTACATTTTAAATAGTTGTAAATAAGAAAATATGCGTAATAATCTAAAAATTCACAATTATGTGGAGCAACATAGTCTCAAACTCACCGTGGCCACCGGATCAGCGTAAACTATGCACACCAGCTTTGCCTCGAAACCTTCACCGGAATGTATCCATGACTTCTCCACTTGTATGTCCGGTGGATCTGCAAGAAAAGTCAAAATAAAACAATTTTAAGTGCTTAAACATTCTAGCAGAAATAACATAATTGGCTGCGTAATGAAAGAAATGTTATAATTTTCAAATTATCCTCGCATTTTCGCCAAGCCAAGCGGCAAGCACGCTCACTATGCAACTATATAGCTATATTACTAGTAAAAAGGGCATAATAAGAAGACGTAAGAAATCATTTATCTGCACACGAGAGACTCGTTAAGTGTGGAAATTGCAACGTGCGCTTATATAATACTTTTCATGCAACAAAAAGCAGTAATATTTTCAGCATTTCTTATAATATGAAGCACTGCATACAATTGCCGTTGTAACGGTGTAAAAAAACAATATAAAGAAAGCTAGCTGGCATTATGAGGGAAAATATGTACTGTTCACATGCGAGAATTCATGAAATTTCCAACTGATTTATCAAATATAAGTTTCCACTTTTCAATTTGAATGAGGCATGCAGCGTAACGAATTGTTCGCCGGAATGCATGAGAGCGAGGCCATGAGCGCGATGTGTGGCGTTGAGGGGCAAAGTGAATACACGCACACCTACACAGACGCAGACGTTTACATTTCTTGCATTATGTGTAATACATATTTTTACAAGTCTTTATGCTTCGCCTTTATTCCATTTTTTTTTTTTTTTTTGTTGCCCCCGCCAACTCAGCGCGCAAACGACCTGCTGGCTTTTTAGCATTTTCGTCTGCGCTTTGGTGTTTTTGCACTTTACGGAAAGTTATTTGCATATCGCACAATGCTGCCACTTAAAATTTTTTTAGCTATTTCGGCACTCGAACTCAACGACGGGTATTTCGCCCACACATTCTTAGAAGAACATTTTCATGCCACTGAGGTCTTACGTGTGCTGTGCGTGGGAAAATGTTTCATACACTCATACATACATTCAAACCCATATGTGTTTTCTATGCGTCTGCTGCGACTCCTTCTTCTCACCCGGCTTCTCCTTTGCATCTTTTAGCGTTGCCTTAAATTATTTGTACATTTATCTTTCGAAGCGCATAATCATTCCCGAAAGTCGCAGTAGTTGTAGCACACATTGCAAAAAACAACAAAAACAGCAAGAAAAAGTGAATTTTGAAAGTCAACGCGCTTTTGATGAATGGAAAAATGTCGGTAACGAAATGAAGTGAGGACGCCGAACTTAACTGCGCACAGAACTAAATCGAGTTGCGGCAGTGGATTTGCTTGCTTGCTGCGAGGAGTAGACTTTAATGTTTTTCTCTTCTTGGCTTACGAAATATTGTTGCAAATACAACACACAGTTTTCTTATTTCGAATTCAATGACGTAGTTTTGACTGATTCTTGTGCTACTCTTAAGATAATTAAGGAATTAAATGATTTTTTAAAGAGTTTGAGGGAGTTTAATTAACGTAGCTAGCAAGATCTTATAATCGTTGTCAAAGTATCGGTTCTGTGTAATCGGAATGAACCCGGATCGGTTTATATATTTACATATATACCGTTCGCCGTTCTTTAAAATTTTTCACTATGAAAAAGCTGTGTAATATTTAATTGACTTTTAAAATTATGGTAAAATATGCCGAATATTCAGTAATTTTCGAAATCTTAGTTTTAACTTTATCTGCCCTAATTGAAAGAATTAAATATTGCAATCAAAATAATTCATAAATGCCTACTTGTTTAAACTTGCGGTGTTCATATTTGATTTGTACACTCAACCATTAAAAATAAGCATTTTAACACATTCTAAATTTCCACTTGAATGCCTCATTTAATCTATGATTGGAAAACAAATTACTGAAATTCACTTACATAAAACATCCAAGCGCATATCGACTGTAACCGGTTCACCGACTCCATTGTCTGCGGTGCATTGATATACTCCAGCCTGTTGACGCTCGAGTTTCTCCAGTGTCAGAATTGGACCGTCGCCAATGCGAGCTGATGATTTGCCAGCGCCACTCTATGAAAGTGCAAACAAATGAAAAGTGATTTACTTTCTTTGTGTAATCAAAGATTTATTTCAATACAAATAGACATATATTTGCTAAAAATTTATGTTTTCGAGATAAATTTAAATATACGAGATTTTTGGTGTTCATACATTAGGATGAGTTTGTACTGTCGGTTTCATTATCACTACGTATAATGCCTGGAAGGATTATATACTGCATATTTATGAACAAGTTTTACCGACGCAGAGTCTACAAGTATAAGGACCGCTGGGAATTAACAATTCAGAAATGGACCCATAGAGGCGACGAAAGGGTAAGAAAAAACATGGAAATACCACACTTTCATGCCTCCATGCTTAGAGGAGATCTTTTATTCCACAAAAATAAATAAGAAAGCTTGAAGATTTGTTAATTTGATTAAAAAAATATTTTTTATTTTGTATTTTCTGCAAACATCAGTAGAAGTCTTCTGTAAATTTAGACAATACCCGATTGGTATATAAATGGGCACAGATATGTTGAAGTATTTTGAATATAGAACAATGTAGACCTTATGATAGAAAGTATAGTTAGAATTCATCTCGATAAAACAAAGTTTCCGGGTATCCACAGCAGTTGGGTCAATATAGCCTGCACGGAGACGGATGCTCATTCAACCAAAGGACAATTTTAAGACATTTCTTTAATTAATGTGTAATATGTTTGATCCGTCCTAAAACAAAATCAATACAAAGGTATTTATGAGCAGTTGAAAATAATATCGTAGATTGCAGTAATCGAGCATACTAGGTTATTCTTTATCATTATTCGAAAAGATTTTAAATTTAAGAATCCAAGCGTGAGGCAGCTTACTTCAAAATGTTATATTAAATACAATTTTTAAATTCGGTAATAGGAAAAATAAAAAAAAAAAGTAAGAAAGGGCTGTTCGAGTGCAACCGAACAGATCATATACTTGCAACTTGCCAAAACCAAAGCCTTAAGGTGCAAAACGTCAACTAAAGGATCGGAATCCAACAATCTCATAAGTTTTTTTTTTTTGAATATGGAAAATAATTACTACTTATAATTTATATCTACATGAGAATTTGGGTAATTCATAAACCAATTTCACAAATTTTTGGCACTAAACTATCGTATGTCCAATATTATACGTTGAGATAATTTTGACGTAAGATATTATATTAGGTATATATGAGATATTATCGGTATAATTATCTATATTTTCCCAAAACCACATGTAGTTAAAAGGCCAAAGACTTATACTACCAAGGTTTCATCAAGGCTCCTCACATACAGCCAACAATCTTATGAAGTAAGGTCAGACGAATGTTAGATGATACTGATATTAGTTCTATTTTGGCTAGGTCAAGTTTTCGCCCGATTTTATCCAATTTATGCCCAAAAATACACTGTGTGTTGGTAAGACACAGATGTATGAAGATAAATAACATATTGGCCAAGATATGCGGCATAAAATTATCCGGACGTTCGAAACTCTTTATTATAGGTATATGGGAGCTAAGGGAAATATTGGTCCGATTCAACCCATTTTTGGCACAGACAAACTATTATAATTTTAATTTTATTATTTAAAATAATTTTTCTGAATTTCAATTACATATATATCTCATACATCTCCTGTCCAGTGTTACGTGATTTCAGCAAAAAGTGGGCGGTGCCACGGTCCATCGTTCAAATTTGACTTAAACACGACGAGTTGGAGATCGCTACTACGAGTATAAGACCAAACTCATCTTTTCTGAAAACGAAAAAATTAAGCGATGACGAAAAGTGATACTAAGGTCATTTCAGCCAAGGCGTACAACAAGTGTATGAAAAGTTGAGTTAAGCGTTGGCATACTTCTATTGGTCTATTTCGAAGGCGATAATAAAGATTTGTATAAAAATGCAGCATTTTTTGTAAGGACGGGTCAAATTTGACCTCGTAGATGGCATATAGCCGCCGATGGTGAGGATGACTGGAATAACATACCCTTATAAATGAAAAGAAGACCGGCATATGACTGAATATATTATACTATATTTGGAAATACATTAGGGGTGGGTGTAACACTTTGACAGACGGTGAAAACTTAATAAGAAATTGGAAAATGAAACTTTATTAGTTGGGAAAAAAGAAACTGAAAGAAATCAAAGAGAATGATAAGGTTGATAGGGATTCTGATTTATTTTTCTGCGCCTCATGCGATATAAATTATTTTATTACTAAAAAATCACTCTTTAAATATATACTAAATTATACTATATATAGTCACCTGAGGAAGGCGAACACTAAATCTTGTTAAAAGCGCCAGAGAACTGACAATACACATTCTCGCACACGCTTCCAGCTGCTGAAATGCTAAACTCAGCAAGACTGTCAACCAGTTCACCTTGCCTTTCACCACACACCTGCCAAGCCACGCCACTCTACCACACATGTACATTGATAGACATTAGCGGTATATTATATGCAAGTGGACGTGCATGGCGAGGCTCTCGAGCAAGTCTTGAGATGGACGACAGCTTATCGCTGCGTTGACGTGGAATGAATGCAAATAAATCGAAAGGAAATATCGTTGGCGTAAAAGAAAAAATTGCATAGCCTCAGACAACACGTGGCATGCCACAAATGCTGCAGAGGCTTAGTGGTGTTGGTGGGACATAACGCCCCTTACTGGTTGCATGTTGGTTGAAAACTGCTGCTTCGCTTTTGATTGAATGTGTTTATGTGGAAGTATCTGCATAAAGACATATTATATGTGTGTGTGAGTTTGTGTTTGAGCAAAGCATATTGCAACGCCACGCTGCTGCACTTCATCACCTATCTTCACCTGTGAAGGCGAAATATAGACGAAAAATTAGAAAATCAGTAATCCACAACAGCTGTCGCTGGCAAGCGCTCCACTATACACACACAACCAAAAACGTACATGTATGTATGTGTGAGTGTTTACGGTTTTTCATTGTTTCCTGCACCTTGGACTCACATTAATTACAATTTGGCAGCTGCTTTATTTATTGTTGTTGCGCAAACTGCTGCTGCTACTGTCGTCAGAGAGCTGTTGCCAGTATTTTTCACTTATTTCTCGCCTCCTCCACAACACCCTCCTGCACAGCTATTTGTCTTGAGTTTTCGGTCTAGTTGTTTGTCGCTTACTAACCTCAGCTCAGGTGAGTGCAACGTTTTGTCCGGCCACATTGCCGAGCATACATCATTTGCCACAGCCACAAGTCAGCTGGTGCTATGACAGTGTCTTTGTGTGTGTGTGTGTTGGTGTGTATGTTGTTGCAATATTTGCCTCGACTTCTTTGCTGTCGTTTTGCGAACGTGGCAAAGTGTATGACATATTGACTTCATTGACATTTCTGAACCAGTTTATGCCTGACAGTGATTTAGTGTACTAAGTGCGGCATTATATCGTCGTATTGGTAAACAATATGCTTGTGTGTTAGCCCGTACATTGCGCTCTTTGTGGCTCTGTGGCAATCTACATGCGCACATATTATGCGTTGGCAGGCACACAACTTCTATGCGAGCTTCACTTTGAGTCAGCTGTAATGGAGTTGGCATTTTTCTCTGATAGCTTGACAAAGCAAAACGATGAACTGTGCCAAATTGAAAAATTTCTCAGGCGCATGCAAGGAGCGGAAGTACAAGGTTGCCTGTGTGAATACACAGAATATTAAGTATAAACTCAGTTCTGCCGCTGGTTTCAAATAGCTCAAGTTTTTTTAGTGCGATTTTGGGGTATTACACTATTCAACAAATCCGAAGAAAAGATTTCCGTATATTGTGCCAAAATGTCTGTGAGGTGTCTTGATTTCGAATTTGAGTTCAAAAATTTTCCATCACGTACAGCTATTTTTGTCATTTTAGTAAATGCTGTTGGTTTTAACCCTACACTTCTTGACTACAATGCAAATAATCATACGTTTTTTACTGTCTTTTTCGGGGTGTCTTCTCCTAGTGTAATAACATTAACCAAAATTATATTATTTAGTAGTGATGAACAAAAAATATGTAAACTACATACATATATGCCTGGAGTTAACGTAATGTAACTTAACTTAACTTAGCTTTACTTAACGTAAATGAACCAAAATTAACTTAACTTAACTGAACTTATTTTCATTTAACTCAACTTAACTAATCTGAACTTAAATTAATTTAACTGAAATTAAATTACTTAATTTAACTTAACTTAAGTTGACTTAACTTAACTTAACTTAAATAAACTAAAATTAATTTAACTTAACTTAACTTAACTTAGCTTAACTTGACTTAACTTAACTTAACTTAACTAAACTTAAATTAACTTAACATAACTTGACTTCTTTGGACTTAACTTAAACTAACTTAACCTAACTTTACTTAACTTAACTTATTTTAACTTAACTTATTTCAGCTTTACTTATTTTAACTTAACTTATTTTAACTTAACTTAATTTAACTTAACTTAGCTCAACTTGACTTAACTTAACTTAACTTAACTAAACTTAAATTAACTTAACATAACGTGACTTATTTGGACTTAACTTAAACTAACTTAACCTAACTTTACTTAACTTAACTTATTTTAACTTAACTTAATTTAACTTAACTTAACTTAACTTAACTTAACTTAACTCAACTGAACTCAACTAAACTTTAATTAACTTAACATAACTTGATTTAATTTGACTTAACTTAAACTAACTTAACTTAACTTATTTTAACTTAACTTTACTTAGCTTAACTCAAATGAAATAAACTCAACTAAACTTTAATTAACTTGACATAACTTGGCTTATTTGGGCTTAACTTAACTAAACTTAACTTAACTAATTTGGACTTAAATTAACTTAATTCATAGCTTTAAGATTGAAAAAATTCTTATTTCGAGCTTGTCTTCACTCACGTCACTACGGGCATGACTACTCGACCTTGTTAATGAACTCAAGCTAAATAGGCAATTCAACCGAGGGAAGGCGATCCACGAGGAAGATCCAGTAAAGAAAAGCTATGGTTCTTTGATTAAAACCGCCAAAGACAAAATTTAAATATTCACCATCAAGGCTATCTATAGCGTCAATATTAAGTCTTACTGCGTTAGCTTAAGCAAGCAGGCAATAACTAGACTTTCAGTAGGTAACTCGCTGAATATATCATCTGCGTGCCCACTCAGACAGGAATAGAAGGATATGCCCGCTCGCTGTGAAAACAATTCAAGAGTTATTTGAAGCAATGGACTGATACCATAATGCTGCTTTGTGGTAGTGCTAATTTTGGATTGGCATCTGCTCTTAAAAGTCACCGTTCAGGAAATTGAAAAATTAGATTCGGTGTAGTGCAGGGTATCTGCCCAGTATGATAAGACGTTGGAACATTATTTATGCGAATACCCAACCTTCAGCCAGATGAGAGAGAATATATTCCACGGCTTCCAAAGCAACATACATCTTAAGAGTCATTGGTGACTGGGGTGGAAAAATCAGAGGAGCACAATAGGCGGCAGCCAGCGGTTTTCTACATTATTTTCGATAAAAGCAGAACGTTAACTTCGGTTGTACCTAAGCTACAATACCATTCACAAATATAAAGGGTGCCTTACAAGGACTTTACTCCGAACGTTCAAATTGTATGGCCGCTATATGCTATAATGATCCGATTTGAACAATTTATTCGGATTTTGTGTTTTTCAGATAACACTCCATGTCAAAATTTCATAAAAAATACCTCTTAAATTGAAGGAGTTTTCCATGCAAGCCATTATTCACCTTATATCACCACTACATACATGCTATAACGGTCCGATTTCGCTGGTGCGGACAAATGAGCTAAGGGAAAAACGTATTGATAGATTGATATCTTAAAAACTGAGGGACTTGTTCGTGTATATACTTACAGACGGATGAACAGACAGACATCACCGAATCAAGTCAACTTATCATGGTGATCATCACTTCCTTCTGGCTGTTACAAGCTCCTATTCAGAGTACAATTAGCATCCAATAATGCATTCATCTCTTCAGACATAATGGCCATTAATGTCTAATAATTTCCACAAACGAGTATTTTCCATTACGCTAAAATGATTGGTTTTCTCCAACAGCAATCGAAACTTTATTTCACGAAGTGCAGCAAATTATATACATATATGAGTAGGAAGGATCATATACATACATATGTACACATGTGACATTTTTTGGAATGAAGTTTCGATTAAGCAACATCAAAACAGCAAACCACAAAAGGCTAATATTGCAATGTACCCAGCTGACCTTTGCTCATTCAAAACGAGAACAAAACACTCTTTGAGTCAACTCAATTTCAATGTCGTTGCATATGGCCCAGACGTATAATTTCTCAACAGTCCATAGCTATTCATTGTCCACGGTCCAATTTCCAAGACTCGATTGCATTGCAAAAGTTATATCTACGTTTCATTTGAACGCAATGAATCGATTGAGTTTTGTGTTGTCGTTTTCAGGTTTGATTTAATGGAAATTACACAGTCGAGTCTTGGGTGGTTTCCAGTAAAAGTGACTGACTTTCCGATTGTAGCACTTCAACAGAAATGTGATGCTTTCATTACGCCTTTGTGTACTCATTTGCTCAGTGCTAATGAGTGTGCGGCAATGTGAGAGCTTATGAAGATTTGTCTTCTTCTAGCAGAGTTGGCATTGAAGAGTTGAAGGAAAGTTTCCTGTTAGATTGCCACGTGAAGTGTTTAAAGCAGAGGTTAGTCTCACCATAGTTGCGGTTAATATGAAAATTTAAATAATATTAGGAAATCTTGTGCAAGTGGCATGCATTTTACATTTCCCCTAGACCTAGACTAGGATTATCTTAGAAAATGTTCCGTACAATTTAAAACAAAAAGAGAGAACCTTCAAATTGTGTATTCTTAATATTGTCTCAATCAAGGTCAACTCGAGGTACTCAACAAAATTTTCCATTTTAACCATAATAATTCTTTGTTTACGTAGAATAACCAATTCAAATGAAATCAATTATTTTTCCTTGCCTTAACCTTGTTTTGGCTTCACAATGGCTCTTGTTTTTTTTTTTTTCAATATGACGCCATTTTGCTAATTTTTGATATTTTTCAAAGATCGTAGTTCATTGTATAGGAAATATCTTTAAGTTTAATAAGCTTTTCAATGAGCTACTTATTCGGCCGGAATTGGCCAGCAGTTTGGGGCACTTTGTTTGGCACCTCCGAAGACAGCCCATAACTCCGTTATTTTTCAACATTTTTGTAAAACAAAAATCTTAAGTATAGCTGAAAATACATAGGTTGCTATATATATTTCTGGACTAGGCAACACTAAGTGTTGCCAGATGCAATCTGACATTTCCATTGGAAAGTTTGACATTTTTTAGCATAACATCACTCAGAATGTTTTGTCATTTAATCGTGAATTTTTTTATTTACAAGGAATTAAAAAATTTATCTCGGCCAAAAAATGGAATTAACTCGTGAACATTTTCGTGCGATCATTTTTCACAACTTTCGACGTGGATTATCACGACAAGAGTGCATCGATGAACTAAAATCTTTGTATGGCTTTGAAGCACCATCCTATAGCACTGTGAAAAACTGTTACAACGAATTCAATCGTGGCCGACGCTCGCTCAAAGACGAATTCCGTGAAGGTCGTCCAAAAAAAGCCGATGCCGTCCGTGAATTGATAATGCAAGACCGTTATGTAACGTACCTTCAGATAGAGGCATGCCTGTGCATTTCTCCCACCAGCATACATTCGATATTGCATGAACACCTGGCCGTAAATAATACGATCGCGGTGCTTCAAAAGACGTTTATGAGATCGTCACAGGTGACGAATCATGGATCTATGCGTATGAGCCCGAAACAAAACAGCAATCGTGTGGGTCTTCCAAGACGAGCCAAGTCCAACGAAAAAAAAAAACATTTTCGTTGATAAATATGCCTATTTTCATTATTAGGCCAGAAATATATATAGCAGCCCTCGTATACCTTATTACGTTCAAAGAAGTTCGAAATATTCCATTGCGTACTTTCTCTTACAAAAATTTACGAAAATCGCCTAATAGATGAAGCATAATTTTCAAGAGTTCAGCTATTATATATGCATAGTTTATTTGATTATTATCGGGAAAGCGGAACCAGAGGTTAAGGCACATTGCTCTACAGAAAAGTACTAAGCCCTTTGTGAAGTTTAAATATTTAAATAATAAACTAATAATAATAATAATAAAACTTTGAGAAACTCAGAAATTCACTTTCTTGATTTGATTATTTCCAAAGAACTTACTAGGCTTCCACGTCATTGTTATCTGTCATAACTTCCAAGTCATGCCAGCCTCGAAATCGAACAGATGTTACTTCGGGCTGAGTAGGCAATTCAGAAGTAAAGTCCTCTCTCGACGAAAAAAACCAAACTCTATAAGTCACTCATTATTCTCGTCTTGCTATATGGTGCAGAGGCTTGGACGATGTCAACAACGGATGAGTCGACGCTGCGAGTTTTCGAAAGAAAGGTTCTGCGAAAGATTTGTGGTCTTTTGAGCGTTGACCACAGCGAATATCGCAGAACTATGAGCGGAACTATATACGATGACATTGGCATAGTTGAACTACGCTGGTTAGGTCATGTCGTCCGAATGGATGAAATCACTCCAGCTCTGAAAGTATTCGACGCAGTACCCGCCAGGTAAAGCAGAAGAGGAAGACTTCCACTATGTTGGAAAGGCAGCGTGGAGAAGGACCTGGCTTTGCTTGGAATCTCTTAAGAAACGAATGGCGCGTAAGCTGTGTCTACGCCAGTAAAGAAGAAGAAGAAATTTTTTACATTCGTTGATATTTTATTCTAATATTCAACACTTGTTCGAGTGTAGTAAATAAAGGAAATTTAATTTCTTGTTTAGAATTATTTCCTCCCTCGTGGACTCATAATTTGATAATTGAGGTGTATGTTTAATGTTTCGTTCGAAGGTTTCTTTAACTCCAAAATTTGCTGAATTCCGATTACTCTTGGAGGATTTCAAATCTGTTTCCAAATAACTCTTCAAGCTGGATATATGTGCTTACCGGGCCACCTTGTGGAACAATTAATTATTTCGTGGACACAGTCGCAGCCAATTTTCGTTAGTTCTTTTAATAAAATTTTGTTAAGAAAGTAGGTTTCTTGAAATCTTACTTTAGATTGTATTCATAATGAAAGATTCTGTGGGCCTAACGGTAGTTGTAGATCTCGTAAACCCCAACGAATCCCCCGATCGCGATGCATCGATGATTTCATTTTAATAAGTGAAACCTCAGTAGTGCCATGCAAGCTGTTGTAGCATTAGTAGGCTTAACTAAAACTGTTACTGTCCTATATAATTCACGGTTCGTTCTGATTTTGCCAGGGGAACGTCAAAAGCAACCTGCTTCAGTTTTTTCCGAAATCTTAAAGTTTGTGCGGGAAATAGTTTCGCGTTTTTCTTGAGCCCTGCTTTCAAAGTCGGTGAGAAGAAATTGTTCCAAAAGGCTGTACCGATTTGCTTAATGCTTACACACAACCTCCTAGATATACAATTTGCTCAGGTAATGGTCGAAGTAATAGTTCGATTTTAAGGGATTACATACAGTTAGAATTTTCAAAAAATCGATTAATTTTATTTTCTTTACTTTGAAGTATAAACTTTTTGCCGAAAAGCGAGTGTTTTCTTCTACAACTACACATACAACATGCTAGTTTCCAAACAAGATCACTCTACTTGTATTATGCGATAATGCCTCAAGCAAGTTTCAGAGCAAAGATTGAGAGAAATCCCTAATCCATCACCCATCCAAATCAAAGTAGATTTCTCAAACTAAACTTCAAACAGAATTACACGTGAACTGAAATTTAGTGCAATTTTAAAAATGCACATTCAACACGATTTTACAGCGTAAGCCCCTTAAATCCCCAAAGCCCTTGCAGAAAGGACTTGCCAATACATTGTTGTAACAAAAGCGTTCATATGCAATTTACAAGCATTAATGCACAACCATGGAAAACCAAATCGCATAATTATAACGATCTCTCCAACACACTCACGCACACACACACCCGCACTCACGGTCAAAACGCACTCAACCCAAGCCAGCCCACATATGCAAACTTCAATTCAAGCACGCATAAAACCCATCAAGGATTTGCGGTTGTCTTTATTATTGTTTTGCGTGTCTCGGCTATAGTGAAGCTTAGGACCTCAGTGGCTTGGACCAAGCACACTCGAAGAGCAGCACACCAACACACGCATACGTTTTACTTTATACATGTATGAGTGTCGGTATTTATGAGTGTGTGCATATAGAGAGCTGTGGCAAGACCGAGGCGTTTATGTATGCCGACCACATTAATGTATGCATACGCCTGCAAACGGGGGGCATATAAAACACACATACACACACATACACACAACCAGAAGTTTGCACTAATGCATGTAGCATAATATATAGGTGCTCATATCTGGCAGTTGTTGCTTCCAGGAACTGCAATCCCGATAGAAATTACAATATTATTTTGGGCGTGTGTGTCAGACACGCACACACATACCTACACACATATATGTGGTCCGTGTGTAGCAAATGCTTGTGTGTTAGTAATTTCGTATGCCACAATATTGATGTCCTTGTTGTTGCCTCAAGTGCGATAGTTACTTGAAGTGTGCTATGTTTTTGTATTTGATATGAGTGTATGCGTGTGTGTGTGTGTGATCGTTTAACTGGCAGTGCACTTGTGTGTTTGTGGTCATTCAACGTTTGCTTACACACGTAAAATGCTTAAGTGATTACGTTATTACATTGTCTTTTGGTTGTGAACTAAGTCAACAGTGTCCTACTTGAGTGTTCATAGCACAGCACATAAGCGCACACACGCACACACATGCGCATTTCTATATAAGTAAATGCCCACCAATATATGTTCTTTTGTGGCATTTAGAGCGCAGTAAATTCAATGAAATCATTGAGGTGTATTAGTTGGGGTTGAGTGCGCCATTGAGTAACAGTTATATTTGTTACCTCTAGTTATTGATACCACCGTTCTTTATATGGACTTATTTTTCATTTTTTTTTTAATTCCGTTTTTTCTGTTTTCCAAACAATAAAGATTAATAACAAGCACTAAAAACTTGCTATGGGTGTAGGGTATGCTCTATTTTATTTTAATACCCTGAGTAGGGTATATTAAATTTGCCACGTGGCTTGTACCACAACGAAGACTACTTTTGAGACCCTATAAAATACATACATTTATTATCGGCATGACGATCTGAGCCGATTTAGCTATCTGTCCGTATATATGAGAACTAGTCACTCACAGTTAGATACAGTTCTGAAGTCTTGCACACATCCTTTCCACCCCAAGAAGCTGCTCATGTGTCGGACCATTGAAGCATATAGGCACACAAACTGACGGATCAAAGTCAAGTAAGTAGTTTTTTGTATTTTTGAAGGTTAGCTTCGGTGCAACCGAAATTCATATTTTTTCTTGTTTTCCGTGAATATTGAATAATTTGAAACAACAAGTAAGAACGGCTTAAATTCGGACGTAATTGAACATTTTATACTTCTGTTGCTTACAAAGTTATCTTTATACATATTTTGCTCTGAAAATTGTTGTACTTGGCCTAACAGATTGACCGTTATATTAATCTGAGTTCTTAATATAAACATTAAGGACTGGGCCAAGGCATTGAAAAATTAATAATTCAAAAAAAAAAAAAAAAAAAACTCTAATATTTATATACGGAGGCTGCTCTATATATTTCTGGCCTAGGCAACACTAAGTTGGAAAGTTTGACATTTTTTAGCATAACATCACTCAGAACGTTTTGTCATTTAATCGTGAATTGTTTTATTTAAAGGGAATTAAAAAATTCATCTCGACCATAAAATGGAATTAACTCGTGAACATTTTCGTGCGATCATTTTTCACAACATTCGACGTGGATTATCACGACAAGAGTGCATTGATGAACTAAAATCTTTGTATGGCTATGAAGCACCATCCTATAGCACTGTGAAAAACTGGTACAAAGAATTCAATCGTGGCCGACGCTCGCTCAAAGACGAATTCCGTGAAGGTCGTAAAAAAACAGCCGTTGTGCCAGAAAACATCGATGCCGTTCGTGAACTGATAATGCAAGACCGTCATGTAACATACCTTCAGATAGAGGCATGCCTATGATTTCTCCCACCAGCATACATTCGATATTGCATGAACACCTGGCCGTAAGAAAGGTTTGTTCTCGTTGGATCCCGCACACAATTTGACAATCGCTCAAAAAAAGGCTCGTGTGGATTGGTGTAAAGAAATGCTGAATAAATACGATCGCGGTGCTTCAAAAGACGTTTATAAGATCGGCACAGGTGACGAATCATGGATCCATGCGTATGAGCCCGAAACAAAACAGCAGTCGACCGTGTGGGTCTTCCAAGACGAGCCAAATCCAACGAAAGTTGTCCGTGTAAGAAGCACTTCGAAGCAAATGGTCGCCTGTTTCTTCGGCAAAACTTGTCGTGTGGCGACTGTTCCGCTTGAGCAACGTAGGACGGTCAATTCTGAGTGGTACACCACCATTTGTTTGTCTGAAGTCTTCGGAGAAATTTGAAAAACGAACAAGAGAAGACGAATCATTGTGCACCATGACAATGCGAGCTCTCACACATCAGCTCAAACCAGCACCTTTTTACCGGCCAAAACGTCGAATTGATGGGTCATCCGCCGTACAGCCCTGACTTGGCACCCAATGACTTCTCTTTATTCCCACACATCAAGAAAATAATGCGTGGTTAACGATTTTCGTCGCCAGAAGATGCTGTTGAAGCATTCAAAAACCATATTTTGGAGGTGTCTCAATCGGAGTGGAAAAAGTGCTTCGAAAATTGGTTTGAGCGCATGCAAAAGTGTATAAATCTTGATGGAGAATATTTTGAAAACAATAAAACCATTTTCGTTGATAAATATTCCTATTTTCATTATTAGGCCAGAAATATATATAGCAGCCCTCGTATACATTCTTGATTCAGTTAGTTAAAATTATATAGCGCGTTATTATAACGTTTGATTTGACTTCTTAGAGAATTTAAGTAATTTACATGCAAATATCTAGTTATGTTATTTGTAGCTGGAAAAGATTTTGAGAATTACTTACCTTCTTTGTCCAATAAATGGATGGTACGGGATTTCCAGAGCCTTTGCACTCCAAAGTGATTGGGCCACCCTTGCGTGCTTGCAATTGGCCAGAGGTGGGTATAGCGCGTACGCTCGGTGGAACTAAAAAGTATAAATGAACCAAAATTATCTACGCTGTAAGACAAGATTTTATTACATATATTAATTTAATTTAGCTAAAAATTTTTTGCCACGTCCACCACCTATTTTTTTTTTTTAAGGTATAGCAACCAAATACGCTCATGGCAAAATTTATCCATAACCACTTTGTGCAAATATAGTGCGTTCAAGCTATAAATAAATTCACCATAGATATAAAATTTGACATCCGATATGGTACCAGAGAGCTGTTCAGTAGCTTGTATCAAGTTTGAACTATAGGCCTGGCACGGCGCGTCGTGATCTACTCGACCGATTTCAAGGAAATTCGTTAGGCATAATTTTTCTGACATTCCTACAAGTTCGAAAATAGGCAAGATCAGGCAAAAACCCCGCCTACTTCCCATAAAGTACAACTTTAAATTCCAACTGATTCTTTGACTTACTAGTGTACAAATCAAGAAATGGAACGAGATAAAACTTTTCACAAAAAAAAGCCGCCACATGTCGAATATGGGGACACCAGTTCTTATTGCAAACTTTTCTAGAAAATATCGATAAAATATTATAGCGAATCGGTGGGAATCCTTTTCTGATAATATTATGTCTGTACGTTAAAAATGGGTTGAAACGGAGCTATAACTACCTTAGCCCCCATATATCTTACCCCTTTTATGTTGATTACGGTATGTAAGGTGCCTTAATGAAACTCAGAGGGCATCTATTTCTGTTAACAATACTTAGCAATTCAAAATATGGTTAAAATCTGGTCAATAGGGGCTGCATTCTATTCTATTCCACTTCATTTTACTATCGAAAGGCCACATTAATTTCAAAAAATTATTCAATTAACTTTAAAGACACGCAACAACAAACATTTTGCCATTTTCAAATAAATTTTCGCATTAATTAATTCTGCTAGAAATTAAATGCGCAAAAAAATTGTTTAATATTTGTATCTTCTTCGAAATAAATATTAGCTTGCAGCCTCCAATGGCAATATTCTTTGTTAAGGTCAAGCCGAACCACAAAAACGAATTGCTTTTCACTCGCTTGTTTATGTGTGCGATGGCATTAGAGATAGCACTACAGCAGCAACAAGAAATTATTTGAGCACACTACAACAATGGGCAATTGTATGTTGTTGTAACAGATTGCTCACCACACAATTCTCGCATGCGATATTATAATGGCATTGTTGTTGCTAATATTGCCACAAGGCATAATGTTCACAACCTCTACTTCTTTATGTGTGTATTATATATATGTATATTTGTATGTATGTACGTATGTATGTGTGTAAGTGTTGGTGTGTGGCACATAAGTAAGTGGCTGGCCATTGTGCGCTGACTTACCCAATATTTCCACAGTGTGCACTTGATCACGATTTATTTTGTCACTGATTTGACATACATAATCCCCAGCATCTTGTGGCTCTAAATCTGATATCTCTAAATTATAACCGTCTATCAGTCTTATGCGCTCATCCCTTGTCACCATTATATTGGAGGCAGTGAGCACGTTGATGCCGCGTCGCCACAACAAAACGAAATTTCCTGTAATGATACGAAAAAGAAGAGCAAAAACACACACAAAATTTAGTGAATAAGTAAAGACATTGTTATTAGATATATTTATTAGGGTGGTACTTAAATGTATGCTGTTAAGATTTTATTTTAAATAAAACTTAGTAATACTTTTTCATATAAGTTACAGCTTTGAACAAAACAATAAGCGCACTGCATATATAAATAACTAATTTTTTACTTTTATGAATTAGGGTGGTACTTAAATTTAGCTCGAAAATATATTTATTAAAATCTTAATCTTTTAATTGAAAATATTGCAAGCGAAGAATTTGCAGCACATTTTGAATTTTCAATCTGGAAATGTAAGACTTCACCTCTGATCCACAGTCATACAAATTTTTATTTCAAAAATGTAACCTTCGTAAAGCTGACAGAGGAGCAAAGACTTGATAAATGTTAATTAAACTTTTTAAGTACATCCCTAACTGTTGGAAAAAGGGTGCTTTGTAAGAGGTGTAGAACTTTTATTTCACATAAGAGACAAACCAAAGGTCTACGCGTCGCATTTGCCGACGCGCCACTCGACCAAGACGAGGTAAAAACTGCTCTAAAGCGGTTTAAGAACAACAAGACCCCAATTACCGCCTGATCTCTTCAAAGCCGACAGTGAAGAGCTGCAAAGCATGATTTCATCGGATCAACGCAGCCCCAATGATTGAAATGTGAGTGTACTCTGCCTTATCCGCTAACTATAACTGGATCAGCCTTCTAAATATCACATCGAACAGTATTACGAGAAAAACTTAAGATTATTATAAATAAACTGATTGAACCTAATCAGTGTGGCTTTAGACCTGACCAATCCACCAGAGACCACATTTACTCAATATGTCAAATCTTGAAGAAAACTCTTGACAAACAGACAGACCCACTTTTTGTGGATTTCATAGCCGCTTTTGACTCCACGGCTGCCTACTTTAACCTTGTCTAAATTTGGTATCTTTGCGAACACGTACGGTTCTTTAGAGTGACACCGATTACAACAAACAACTCCATCAAAATCCGGGAAGGACCTCTCAGCGCCGTTCAATACCATACGAGGTTTTAGACAGCGCCCTGCTCTCACGTGCGTCTTTTTCAAAATAACGCAGAAAAGTGATAGGTACCGCTAACCTGATCCGCAGTGACATTGTCTGCGCAGAGACATGGACGATGACGAGCCGAGATGAAAAAAAAAAACTCTTAGACCTTTCGAGAGGACTGTACTTTGCGAGATACTTGGAGCCGTCCGCGTTAGCGATAAATATTGAAGAAGTTGGAACCATGAACTGTATGAGCACTATCCAACGAATGCAAGATAGATCATATTATTCGCATGAAAGGAGATAATCCAGCGAAATGCTCCTACGACTCGAAACCCATGGGTGGGTAATGGAAGCGAGGGCATCGTCAAATTCAATGGATGACCACTGGCGTGACATCGCAAAATACATCTATCCTTGGCTAACTGGCTATGTTTCGTGTTCTCGGCCTAGACCGACCCACGGTTGTAGTGCCAAAGAAGAAGAAAAAGTTTTTATTGTGTAATTTTCATAGTACCCTGAACATAACTGTCAAACACATGTCAATACTTTGACTGCCAGTTTGACAGCTACCCTTCTTAGAAATTTTATACGTCTAGTAAAACACCCTATATGAGTATATATACAAATATCTATACATAACCTTAAAAAAATATGTTATTTATGTAAATAAGAATCTAAATGATCACAGTTTACAAGTGAGGCTCGCTTCGCGTTCACACAAAAAAAAAAAATTTGTTGTCGAAGGAAAGGCAAAAAATGCTTTTGTAGAAGTAACAAGCGTCTCTACTCGAGTGCACACCAAAAAGGCCAAACCAAATTTAAGCAGCTACAAAAGCTCATTCATAAATAAAAAGCGAGCGCACACAGTCAAAACGGAAGTATGATAAATTCGCGCATTAGCAGGGGGCGGCAAGGAGGGTGGATAAATGAAATGCTGAAATATGCCCATTGAAAAGTGACGTTGATGAGCGCGCGTTGTGTACAAAAGCGCTAAAGAAAAGTTGTTTTCAAATTGTTGCTACATTATGACTTCCTCACCGCAGCAATGTAGCCCTGCCTCGCAGTTCCGCTTTATCCAGCCGCCTCTCAACATGCCATAAGTAACGGTTTAACTGTCGCTTTGCGGAATTGCGCTTGCTTTTAGTTTTCTTCTTTGACAAAATATACGCTTTTGCTCCGACTGCTTGACAAACTAACCGCGATTGTGGTTTGTGAATATGTTTCACACATGTGATTTCAGCGCTATTTGTGTGTACGTGTAAGTGTGCGTATGAGTGTATGAGTGTAAATAAAGTTCTCATGTGTGGACGTGGTTTATGAAAGGAAAATTGTCGCATAAACACAAATGTTGATTTGCTGATGTTTATTGGTGTGTGTTTGCTTTGCAGAAAGGATATGATTTATGCAAATTTATGAATGACAAGAGCACCTGTTAGGCTCAAAAAAGTATTTTTCGTTATCACATTCTTTTATACGTTCAACTTTAATGTTTTGCTTTGATTTGTGGTTGCTTCTTGAATAAAATATGCAGATATTTGAGACTCCCTTTAAAGTTGGTGCTTAATTTGCTGCACTTTAGGCTGTATCCTTATCAATTTTCTATACTTGCTTACATTTGAATAGCAGAAGAGTGGCTTGATAAGCTGTATATAGTACTATTAAAGGGTGCTTTGTTATGCTTTCAAGAATTTTTCAAACTGAGGTCAATGCCATTGGCTAACTTTCCGAGGTTATTCTAAAGAAAAACTAACACATGGAAGGAATTTCAATAGGTAAGCGGCACTTCAGGCAAATTCATTCATTGAAATCAAGTAAAAAATGGTACTGGAGTGCATAAGAATTATTAACAAAGTCGTCACTAAAAATAACATCTTACTGGAATGAATCCCTGGGCATAGTGGCATCAATGAAAATGAGCTGGCGAATGAAAATGCGGCAACCAGTTCAATAGGACCGGAAACGTTTTTCTCTGTGGGCGACAACATTTTACGAGAGATGCTACGAAATGATGAAAGGCCCAATAGAGAACGCCATTGGCAAAATGCGCCTGAAGTTCGACAGTCGAGATTTTCCTGAGAAAGATCAATAAAAAACGTTTCAAGAAACTAGGCGCTCTTCCCAGAAGCAACCAATTCTGTGACTAACGAGCAGAGACATCAGAGCACATACTCCTTGATTGTCTCACAACATAGAGAAGTCATACGTTTGGCAAACAAATCCATTGAACTTAGTATTTTAGTAAGCTTCTTTGATTTGACTAGGTTGAACGAAGTGTTAGATGGCACCATAGACTGGAATATGTGGTCTATTGTACATTCCTCCTCTTACAATCTAACTAATAAAAAATAAAGTTTGGACAATGTTAAGAAATATCTATCACTAGATTTAGCTTAATCTTAGTATTAAAAAATGCAAAATTATTTTTCTACTAAACCCTCCAAAACTCTAAAGAAATTTAATGTGAAATTTATAAATATATGAGGAGATCATATAACGATACCAATTGAAAGCGGATAAAGCATTGTTAATAAATAATAATATAATGAAAAATATGATTATACTGGATTTCTTAGACTAATGTAAGCTCGAAATATTTATTTTATATAGATGAAGATATTTCAAACATTGATACGTAAACCACGGACAATAATCTCCTACTGCGTTCCAATGCCTCCTAAACCAGCATTAGAAAACTTTTAGTAAGAATTAATTTGGGAGAAATTAAAAATGAAGCAATCTACATTATATGCATTCTACATAACCTCAGTCAGTTTCTTGTGTTGCTCAGGAAGTTATAGATAGAAAGAATAGTCAATTACATCCATAGTGATTTTTGATATTCTCTCTGCTTCTAAATTCTGTAAAATGCTTATAAAGGAAGCCCTAATATTCAATAACAACACCAATAATTATTCAAATTACACTATTATTGCATATGTGTAACCAAAATCAGTCTAAATTTTGAAAAGGCGGATTAATTATTTATATAAAAGAATTAAAAAACACAACTCCTCTCGAACTTACTACATCACTAAGAACCAAGTAAAGTTTATCGTAAACTAAAACTATACCGCCATTATTGCAAGTCCTCTTAATCTTCGAATTTTCAAATAAATATTGTATTACCCGAATATGAAATCGTTAGTTTAAGCCGCTTTAAGTGGCAAGTATATAATTTTATTAAGTCGTATTTAGGTTGTGACCGTCGAATAAAGTGCTTAAAGTGTTTAGCAAAGGAATAAAGCAACCTTTTTGAATTACCTGCCTGCAAAGAGTCGACAATACGGCATTACAAGTGGCACTCATAAAAAATTATACGCAAAAAATGTGCTGTGACCGCAAAAGGGAGGCACGAACGCACAGAAGAACAACTGGCAGACGCACAACACTAGTAACGGGTGATTTTTTAAGAGCTTGATAACTTTTTTAAAAAAAAAAAACGCATAAAATTTGCAAAATCTCATCGGTTCTTTATTTGAAACGTTAGATTGGTTCATGACATTTACTTTTTGAAGATAATTTCATTTAAATGTTGACCGCGGCTGCGTCTTAGGTGGTCCATTCGGAAAGTCCAATTTTGGGCAACTTTTTCGAGCATTTCGGCCGGAATAGCCCGAATTTCTTCGGAAATGTTGTCTTCCAAAGCTGGAATAGTTGCTGGCTTATTTCTGTAGACTTTAGACTTGACGTAGCCCCACAAAAAATAGTCTAAAGGCGTTAAATCGCATGATCTTGGTGGCCAACTTACGGGTCCATTTCTTGAGATGAATTGTTGTCCGAAGTTTTCCCTCAAAATGGCCATAGAATCGCGAGCTGTGTGGCATGTAGCGCCATTTTGTTGAAACCACATGTCAACCAAGTTCAGTTCTTCCATTTTTGGCAACAAAAAGTTTGTTAGCATCGAACGATAGCGATCGCCATTCACCGTAACGTTGCGTCCAACAGCATCTTTGAAAAAATACGGTCCAATGATTCCACCAGCGTACAAACCACACCAAACAGTGCATTTTTCGGGATGCATGGGCAGTTCTTGAACGGCTTCTGGTTGCTCTTCACCCCAAATGCGGCAATTTTGCTTATTTACGTAGCCATTCAACCAGAAATGAGCCTCATCGCTCATCGGACACGGACGCGAAACACATTTCGAACCGAACACTGATTTTGGTAATAAAATTCAATGATTTGCAAGCGTTGCTCGTTAGTAAGTCTATTCATGATGAAATGTCAAAGCATACTGAGCATCTTTCTCTTTGACACCATGTCTGACATCCCACGTGATCTGTCAAATACTACTGCATGAAAATCCTAACCTCAAAAAAATCACCCGTTACAACAACAGCATATTTCCAGCTCAATGAGCAGCAGAAAAAACTCGGTAGGTGAAGGCAGTGAAACAATGTGGCAGCGCCCAGTTTGGCTTTTCATAATGCCAGCGCACAGGTTATACGGGGCGTATACGTGATCTGCCTGCACGACATGTATCGAAAAACAAAGGTATGTATGTGTGGGAGAGTGTGTATTTATAAGTGTGTGTGTATGATGCATACATGCGTGTTATGTTATACGGGGTGTGTACGCAACTACCAATGTTGCATGCCATACCACTGATACGCCACTCATACATACATATGTACAAGTGTGTCTGCATATAGTACTATGCGTGCCAATGTGTTTATTTTGTCAGTGTATATTTTTATTGTTTTCGATTATTATTGAATGTTTATCATCGTAAAATAAATTCTTATTTTATTTTTTATTTTTATCTGCGCTTGTTTCGTATTACTCGCGTTGTAAATATTTTCATTCGCATCGCTCTCCGCTACATACATACATATATTCATATGTATTTATTCTTCTGTCGATGTGGTTGCTGAGTTAAGTGCACTTCATTTCACTTGACTTCTTTTCAATTCATTCGTTTGCCGAGTGCCGATATATTCACACACTCACACATGTATAGTGATATTCATCTCTATTAGCCATAAAAAGCTCAATTTTATTGCTCAATTATTATTTTCTTCACATAACAGCCACTCTTAAGCGAACAGCAGACGGTTAATGCTTAAGTTTGCAATTTGAATGATTTCCTGTTTGATTGCGAATTTTTAATATGCGTTTATTTGTTATTGTTATTAAATGAATTATTTCATTTGAGGTGTCTAAATTGCTTATGAGTAAGACCGGCCTATTTTTGAGAGCGTAAGAGAACGATCAAAATGCTTTTAATTTGCTTAAGACTTTATAGCTCATATTTGTTGCTTTAAGTATGGTATTATTTCTTAATTCCTATATCAATTAACTTAATAATTCACTTATTTCAATAATCAAGTAAATATTTTCATATTTAATTAAATTTTTTGCTTATAACCTATAAACAAATGTTGACATTATTGTAGATTTAAATATTATTAAGCACGGCGTTTAATAAAGTTTCCACTGTTGCAATGATGGCGGCCTTCTCCGTTCGTGAAAGCATTAAAAACGAACATTGAATTTTGAATATTACGCATAAGTGTTTATACCTGAGTATCCTACACGTGGATCAATAAGTCCTGGGACTAAATAAGAAAAACACATTTTTTTTTTGGCAAAATTCGACTTTATTCATCAACATAGTTTCCTTCAAGAGCAACATAATCAGTCCAGCGCTTATCTAACATTTCAATACCTTTCTTATAGAACGATTTATCTTTGGCCTCTAAATAAGCGTTCGTTTCGGTGATGACTTCCTCGTTGGAGTAGAATCTTTTTCCTTGGAGCATTTTTTTGAGGTAGTATTTTTTTAACAGGTAGTAGTCGCTGGGGGCCAGATCCGGTAAATATCGACGCAAAAAATCTGGTTTGTTCCGGCGAAACAGCTTCAAACAGCGCTCAGAATCAACGACACGTTGATTCTTTTTGGTCCACCGTGAGCAAACGCGGCATCCATTTTGACAACAGCTTCCTCATAGACAAATGTTCATGCAAAATAGTGTACACACTGCCGTATGATATCTTTAAAGTGTCAGCTATTTTACGCAATTTCAATTTACGCTTTTTAAAAACGATTTGGTGGACTCTCTTGATGATTTCGGGTGTGATTGCCTCATTGCCAATCTTACGGAACTTTTGTTGGCAGCGCCATCTATGCGTCAGTCCCGGGACTTATTGATCCACGTGTTATATCCGATTTCGATGAAGACAGCCGCCTAGCCTCCAGTCAGAGTGTAGCAACAAAATTACACTAAGATATGGTACTGTCTACCTATAAAACTCAAAGTTAACTGCGGAAAAGCCGGTAACAGAGAGCTTTGTATTCCGAAAATTAGCCGAGGACCAGGCTACGGACACATCTGTTGACGAAGAAGAGATAAAACGACAGAGACAAATTGTGAAAGAGGAAACAATGGTTTCAGGCTTGAAAGCATCTGTGAAGCAAGTATGCGCTTATCTTATATCGCAAGAAGCTGGAAAAGAGTTACAAAAATCAGGATGTATAGCATATGAAAATGCTAAATAGATCAGACTTTATTCTTCCAAGGGAAGATTTCAATAGTGACCTCTAGGTGAGAAAAACGTCTAGACGAGAAAAGATCTATTATGGGAGGACCTCAATATTTATGGACGAATAAAAACTGAACTGCGGAGTAAGTGCGGGGGTATACTCGAGGTTCTTGATATCTCTCCCATCTTCCGAATACCAAACTCAGATAGCTTTGCAATGAAGAAGTACTAGGCACTGTGAATCGTAATTCTTTACTCACGGATACAAACTGGACTGCGGTGTAGGAACGCGCAAATTCTCCAAGGATGTTGATATCTTTTTTGTTGGTCGAACTGTCTGCATATTGAAAAGATAACTCGTTACGAATTTATGGATATTTATAAAATTAAATACGTTGTTTTTTACCAACTGTGGTAAACATAAGAATGAATATGGACGGAATCAGACCATTACCACGCCCACATATCAGTTTTATTTGAAAAGCTGCTACGACTTTTTCAAACTTTAAGCTACAAAATTTAGTTTTGAAAGAGCGAGTCATAGCAGGAAAACCTAACTGTTCAAACAGCATTGTTAAGCAGGTCAAAATTAAGGGAGGAAAAGGGTTAAGAGAGAGAAAAGATATGAACAATACTTTGCAAAATTTGTGCGAACCATTATTGGCAACTCTGATCTAAACGTAGTCGCTATGAGTCTTTCACCTTCACTAGTCTATAAATGCTGAGGAAATTCGCTTTTCCAATGGACTTTATGCTGCATATACGAAGTGGCAAAAAATTGTAAACCTTACGAACCACATCCAGCAAGGCCATCAACATTAACTGGTGATCAACATGTCAACAAAATGGAATTGGTGCTTGAGAATGAGTCCAGTTATCAGTCAGGAATCTTGCTGGCATCATTGGAATATTTGAAGAATTGGTGAAAACCAGTTCGACAGATCATTTGGGCTTAAGAAAAGCATTGTGTTAACGTCTGTAAAGCAATGATTTTCGACTACCAGTATGTCATGAAATATATTACTACTGGCGATGACCCAAAAACAGAGATCAACCAGCCGAATATCGTGAAATAGATGAATCGAACTGAAAAACCCACGTCAAAACAGGTTATGTTAACAGTTTTCTACGACTATTAAGGTATGGGTCCTTCCGACCAGTCAAACGGTCAACAAGGAATACTATTTGAGTGATATGCTCGAAACTATTCGTAAAAAAAGATCGAAACTATGGGCCGAAAACTCGTAGTTTTTTGCACCACGATAGTGCATTGATTTTTCGGCAAAGTTTCAACCTACAAGTATATAGTGCCACGTGATTTAGCTCCGTGTCACTTCTAGCTATTCAGTAAACTCAAACGACCGCTTCAGGGAAACCGGTTTAGGTCAATAAATGCTATGAAACGCAAATGGCTATGTGTATTGAAGGTTAGTTCGGAAATTGTCTTTAACAACTATTTCGAGGGTAAGACATAGATTTTGAAGACTAAATTGAGAAATTTGAAATTGTGAAAAAAGTTTTACTATTTTTTGCTCATATCAATACAAATATAGAGGTTATTATGAGAAATATATTTATCGAATTGAAGTGGAAATCAGCTTTGGAACACAATATGATTATGGCCATTTTTATATGAAAACTGCCATCTCTTTCCTTCATAACTACTTACGAATCAATTAATTCATGACATCGTATGAATTTCAGCTTAGCAATCCCTACAAAAAGAGCACCCTGATATAAATGAGATGAGATTAAGGCTAAACCTCAGCAGCTCCATAGAATACCACAGCTCACCTAAGAGCAAAACTATTTTTGCTAAGGTTAACTATCTAAGAAGCCCTCCACTAATTACACGATTGGACTCGCTCTGGCATTACTGATTTTGTTTTCAATGCTCATTCGCACAGCAATAGTCACGTAATCACAGTGACTAAGCAAAAACAAAACAAAAAAACAAAACACAAAGCATGAAGTGAAAATAACTTTATTGCAACAAATGCAAGAAAAATACCGTTATAAATTGCTAATAGTGAATGCTGGCAGCCAAGCAAACTCGCAACTAAATACAATTAGCAACAGCGCCTGAAGAAGCGTGTAAATAAGTGCTACTTTTGTATGAGTGTGTGTGTGTGCTTTTATGTATTTATTTGTATGTGTGCGCCTGCTTACATCGCCATTAACAACCGGCATGACAAGTGAAACAGCAATAAAATGTAATTAATCTGCAATAATAAATCCCTGCTGCCGGCTCAGCAGTAAGCGGAGAGCGAGGTGGAGAACAACGCTGCATTATCGGGAGCGAACTTAAAGCCGCCAGTTAAGCTGCGGCAAAAAAAAAGTGAATTAAAAACTACAAAAAACTCAAAAGTATTTTCCAACAATAAAATATGAAAAGGATATGTATGTGCGTGAGCGGAATGCGGGAGATGAGGTGAAAGGTGAAAAGGAAGCCTTGCAGCTGCGCGATTAAATATCATTAAATTCCAATTTGTAAACGGTCAGTAGCCAAGTGAGCTAGTGGAGGGGTGCCCAGCGGAGTGAGCCCGCAGTAAATAGTGCATTGTTTACTAATTTGCGCTGCTGTTGCAATTGTTGTTGTTTTTCTTTGATTTGTTTTTACATTTCATTGCGCTCCTGCGTTGTGTTTTCGCCCTTTTTGCAGTCTATTTACAAATCGTATCAGCAATCAATCTGCGCGGAGTGTAAATAAAATCACACTCGCACACACACACACACATGCTTACTTAACACTGGGCCGCTGATTGCGCTCTTCGTTGACTCTTGTGTTGCGAATGGTGGCGTCGCCTGTCGGACGTTGAAAAGTGCAGTTTTTTGCACGTAATTTCATTTATTGGATTAACTGTGTCCGGCAGCAAAGAACAATAGCAAACAATAACACGTTTGTTTCTCTCTCTTTATATGAATTTGCGCTTTGATTTATACGAGTGAGTCTTGATAAGTCCTAGATGTTTTGCTTAAATGTTGTGCTTAAAATTAAAATAAAAAAAAAGCATGTTAACTATGGTTGCACCGAAACTATAATACCCTTCAAATACAAAAGGCTTCTTCATTCAAATCGTTCAGTTTGTATGGCAGCTCAAATTAAGAAGCTCTACATACAATAGCTTGTCAATCAGCGATCGGTCATTTTATATGGCAGCTATAGGTTATATTGATCTAATCTGAACAATTTCTTTTAAGATTATACAGATGCTTCGTACAATAATCAGTGTCAAATTTCGTGAAGTTGTCAAATGAAACAGTTTTCCCTACTAAAATTTGATTCGGATTGTTCAGTTTGTAAATCGGCAGCTATGTGCTGTAGTGGATGATATCAACCATTGCGACAAATGAGCAGCTCTTGATGAGAAAAGGACGGTTGTAAAATTTCAGAAAGGTATCTCAAAAACTGAGGGACTAGTTCTCATATACATATACAGACAGACGAACATGGCTGAATTGGCTTACCTGGCTTACTTATATATCTACTTATATATTTTATTTTATACTATAGGTCATTGATAACTCCTTTTGGATGTTGAAAACATTTTTTTCTTTTTATTAAAAAGTTCCGTTTGAATGCCTGAGTTTCCAAAAATATATTTTCTCCTCTTCATATTACCAGAATTGTTAATATTCTAGAGAACAAAGATTTGCGAAATCTAACATAGAAAAATTCTATAGATTGTGAAGGATACCAGAAGCATCCATAATTTGGCAATAATCCTAAACCCTCGCCGAGGAGAGGCTATATTGTAGTTTGATAACTTCGACACAAACTCGATAAAACGTCAATCGAAATCTTCGAAACAAAGTCGATAGAATACGTTATAATGTGGGCCGATACCCCCAAAGCAAGTGCGTTAAAATGTGGATCGATACCTTCCAGATACAGTCGATAAATGTTAATCGATATCTTCAAAAAAAGTAACACGGTTACATCGATTTCTTCGAATCAAAGTCGATAGAGCGTGGTTCAATATCTTCAAAATAAAGTTAAAGTTTGGTTCGACACCCTCGCAGTAAAGACATTACAATGAAATTGGTTAAAAAAATCGATAATTCACCTGAATCAATATATTAAATTTTTGGCAATAGCTGTAATTATCGATTTTGTATCGAATAACAATCTATCGACTTTATCTTCCTTACGTTCAACTCTTTAGAAGGATGTTTTTATTTTCAAGCAATATTGATGTGATTAAATGTACATAATAATGTGTATATAAATCTAAAACAATAATTTGTCGTGAGAACCAAAACAGTTTCAATTTTTCAAAGACGAGCGAAGAGCGCGCCGCTTCCAATTTGCTGCGCTTTTCCACTCCATTCAATACTACAGCTTCCTGAGCACCGGTACATTTTTGACCTATTACTTAGAGAAGATAACTTTTGTTCTCTCTTGGAAACAAGTTGTGATCAAAGTTGCAAAAGCTTGAAAATAGAAGTACTGCCAAAGAGAACCTCTTATTTGTCTAAAAAGCTATTATGGCGGAAGAGATAGCATGCCTAAGTCAATGAAAAGGACTCCACTTTCAACAAGTCACTTGCGACTCATATCGGTTTAGTGTACTACATAAGTTTTGTGAACAGGTTCTGGTATGAAGATCAATTTATATCCACTTTGAGGAAGTTTTTCTCTAGCGTATGCAAGCAGAAAATTGTCTCAAATACTAAAAACTTTCATGCGACTTTTCGCTATTCAACAAAGATATCGAACTACCCCCATATGAAAGTATAAAACTTTTTCCGCATAATGACAATAGACCAAATTACTCACCCAAGAACTAGAAAACCCATTTCTCCCTTTAAAAGTTGTTTTCTTTTACAGACTAAAAATGCTTTACTCTTTTTTCCATAAGACATTAAATTATTGGACTAGTTTTTTTATCTACTACAAGTACATTAAGTCTTTTGTATTATTTTTCGCATTGTCCACTTCTGGTTCAAAATAAACATGACTTTTATGATTTACCGTTACTTTTTTAATCCGTGCAATTTTTTGGCACTAAATATATCCGAGTAGTGTTTTCGAAGTGCTTATACTCGCCTTCTCACACGCATACCCATACTTTTATTGCCAGAAATCCACATTTATTGTATACGCGCGTATGTATGTGTGCGCCGGTAATTAAATTGCTATTTCAGCTCATTCTTCGCTTTTCGAATTTAGTTTTAATTTAATTGAAGAAAGGTGGTGGGGCGTCATAAAAGTGGTCTTATTTATACAGGCCTCTTATTATTTTCAATGAGTGTGTGTGTGTATGTGTGTGTGAGCTTAACAAGCACACAAATACATTAATAGTTATATGTATGGTATGTACATACTTATATAGTCATATACATAAGTATATATTTAATGCAAAGCTTTGGGTATGAGCGCTAAGTGCACTTTTATGGCTTTTCATTGGACTCCACAGGATTTACTGGTCAGTTTTAAAAGCTCCAAGGTGAGTGCTAAAATTTAAATTGAAATACGATTTTTATGGAAAGCAAAAAATTAGATTTATATTTAATATGTGTGCGTAAATTTGTTTTTCATGATGAACCATAATATTTAAGAGCTAGTTTTAAACCACTTAAATGTTCTACTGGATGATTCACATTGAGGTACTTTTTTCAATAGCCTTTTTTGTCAGATCACTCGTGAGTCGAGTCAAATTGTTATTTTTGTTCAGTGTTGTTAACATTTCATCGTGAAATGACTTACGTCTGCACAAAGTTTACAAATCGTTCAACTTTATTATGAAAATTCACGCTCTGTAAAGAATGTGTTTCACGCCTTTCACTCAACTTATGGTAAACATAATAGGCCTGCCGAGCGTACTATTGACAACACCATCAACCACCTTGAGACTCAGCATTCATTTTTGGATAATACTGGACCGAATACACCACGTCCAGCACGCAGTGAAAAAAAAACTTAGAAACCGTAGCTGAGAGTGTGCTTGACGTCCGTGGAGAGTCGATTTGGCGCCGTTCGCAGCAACTCGGACTGACGTCGTCATCTTAAGGGGTTACATGGGTAAACAACAACCTTTTTCAACAAATTTTCTCATATGAAGAATTCGATTTTATTACAATTTTTTATTGTTACAAACATACACTATTAATAAAGAAATTCTGAAATGTTTGGAAAAATATATTTTAAACTCTGACAGTGGGACGCCATTTCCGGTGACCCCTCGGAAAAAAGATGCGCCTACGTTGGCAGGATAACTCCTTATAGGCTCATCTAAAGTGAAAAATACGTATTTCAGTTAAAACCCTAACTTAGGACTTATACGAAGAAAAGAAACTGAAAAGTGAATTTTTGGCAGATATTTTAAGAAAAAAATTAAAATTTCAGTAAAAATTTCCCAAAATTTTTTTCAAATAGTTGTAACCTAAAAAAATAAATCCTTCGTCCAAGTGTTTAGGAATTGTATCTGTAAGACCTGTGCAAATTTTCATGAAGAGCGGTTGAGTAGTTCTTGATAAATCTTTCGAAACGACTTCAAAAACACAGTTTCGGGGAAAACGCGTTTAGCCTAGCCAGCCTGGAGCGCACAAGTTCTTAAGGCTGTATCTTCGAAACTATACTTTGAATCAACTTGAAGGTTTAGGACAATATATTAGAGAAATTTGAATTTTTGAAATCCGTAAACCCATGTAACCTTTAAAATAATACACTGTCATTTTCAAGCCTTTCTTCCAAATATTCACTAATAACGAAGAATTGAATTCTTAAATTAATCCAGTATATTGCCTTCATAAGCGCAGCAACTGATTTTACTCACTCAAGCATTAACTCGCCTAAGTATTAGTATTTAGTATGAAAACATGTAAAGCGCAAGAAGAAAAACACTTTTACCACAAACACAGATTAGGCGGCTTAGAATATTTGATCGCTTACATGAGCTATTACAGTTGGCCAAAGTCAAGCATGCACAAATCTTACGACAAAATCTACTCAATCTGCTCAATCCGCAAAGTTGTAGCTGATGAATTATTTATATATTTGCATACAATATGGCCTGGCTATGACGGCCGGATATGCAGGATTTGCTGCTAATTTCGTATGCTGCTTGCCAGGACGTATGTATATGTGTATGTGCATTCATTGGCGATATGTATACATGTGTGTGTGCCCCATGAGCACAAATAAACATTTGGATATGTTGGTGTAAATGTGTGTTTTCGGATAGTATTAGAAACACAATAATATTCTATTTCCGTTGAGACAGGAAAGTAAGCGAAAGAAATACACCAACAACAAAAATTGTAAATGTTTTGACAGCAGATGTTCACAAATATACATATGTATGTGTGTATATAAATATCCTTTTTTACATATTTACTGTCAACGATGGCAATTTAGTGCACGTGGCGCCACCTGCTGAGCGAAATAATACCAATAAGGAAATGACATTTATTGGTAGTCAATAAATAATGTTATACATATATATGTAAGGTTGTCAAATATGTCCTCCCCGGTTTTTTGCTCTTTATTCAATGCTTTATAAAAAGTGTTTCAGTGATCGGACTTAGTTCAAATATGCGCCGTTTCGTTCGTTAATATGTTTCCATCTTGACGGCAACTACATAATAACCCCCTCATAGATGCCACCCTCCTTATTTGCGAAGAACTGGGACAGCCACTTTTCACAAGCCTCTTTTCAGTTCAACTTTATACCAACAAGGGCGTTCGCCATGGACAGGAACAGGTGGTAATCACTTGCCACTATATCCGGGCTATACGGTGGATGCTATAAAACCTCCCGTCAGAGCTTCCGTAACTTCTGACTAGTCACCAACGAAGTGTGTGGTCTGGCGTTGTCTTGGTGGAACACTACACCCTTCCTGTTGGCCAATTCTGTACGTTTCTGGTCTATCGACAGCTTCATGCAGTCCAGTTGTTCGTAGTAGATGGTAGAATTAAGCGTCTGGCCATATGGGAGCAGCTCATAGTCGTTCTTTTTCAGCTCCAATCCAGCCAAACACGCAGCAAAACCTTCCTGGCCGTCAGTCCCGGCTTGGCCACTGTTTGGGACGATTCACCGGCCTTCGACCACGACCGTTTTCGCTTGATGTTGTCGTATGTGATCCATTTTTCGTCGCCAGTCGCCATCCGCTTCAAAAATGAGTCGAATTCGTTCCGTTTCAGCAGCATATCGCAAGCGTTGATTTGGTCCAGAAGTTTGTTTTTTGCGTCAAATCATGCAGCACCCAAACATCAAGCTTTTTTGAGTATTCAGTCTTCTGCAGATGGTTTAAAATGGTTTGGTGACTAACTTGGATTTTCTGGGCGATGTCACGAGATGCCACATGCCGGTCTAACTCGATGTTTTCCATGATTTGATCGGTGTTCGTCGTCACAGATCTTCCGCCGGGTGGCTTATCCATTATCTAAATCGTCGAAACCATTCCTCCGCAGTTCAAAGTGATAGAGTATACTCCCCCAAAACACCATTAATCTCACGGAACGTTTCTCTAGCGGATTTGCCTTTAACGAAGGAAAAATTTAAATAGCGCAAATTTCGGCGTTAGTGAGCTTCATGTTTACACGTCTATAACTGTTGAACGCAATATCCAAACTAATTATGCATAGCGTCGTTTTGTAGGTTATGTCAAGACCTTTCAAAGATGTATAGTATTGCCAGTTACGAGCTCTGTAGCGCTTTATATAATACATAGCCGGGAATTTCAAAAGACAAAAAGGAAGAAGGGAGATATTTGACAACCTACTATTTATATGTAAGCATGGTATAGTTGTGTGGGATTTTTGACATTCGAAGATAAATTGTGTGTAGAATGAGTTCCAAACCAATATTTCCTTAAATCTTATCGAATATTTATACTAAATATTAAATTTGTCTTTAATCTCATTATGATTCTTGTTCTTAATGACAACCTTCTACTGTACCTTGGAGACCTTATAAAGTGTTTAGTGTATAATGACTGAAAGAGAGCTTGAGCTCGCAGACAATTCCTCCCGGACACGGAGCTCCCAGGGCGACACGATGCCAGCAACAATTTTTTGCACATTTTTCTCTGCCAAAATTGATGAACCCATATCCCTGGGAGCCGGTTTTCTCTTTCTGACCCTGTACAGAAATGATCAGCGTAACGAGCTGAGTCGTGCCTGACTGTCATTCTGAGTGTATATACGCGTAAGAGTCCCAAGTCCCTTCCTCCCATGCTGCTTATTTGTTGAAACTGCCGATATCAGATCACTATAGCACATATAGCTAGGCCTACAGCGAGAGCTACATATTTCCGAAGTTCATTCTCAACAACCGCTACTCCAGCAGCACTCCTCATGCTCAATATCAATATTTACCGCCAATAGCAATAACGGAAATACAAGTGAAGCACTACCTGCCACTCCGCTCTGTACCGGCAGCTCTGCAATCACTCATTTTATTAATTTTCATTCGTAGATTTAACGCTGACTCATAAAGCATCATGTTATCAATATAAATTTTATACGTGTACTTAACACAATTACCAATTAATTGCGAATGGCTTTTCAATAAAGCTCAACCGACTAAGTGGCGTCGTGCCTGACACACAGAAAAAGGATAAATTGTAACCGCCCGTAGCAACAACAACGCTTACAGCCTAAAGAACAGCCGAGGCAATAAAAATGAAATGGGTAAAAATTAAAAAATTAATCAGCAATATGATGACAATATGAGCGCACTCACACACCTGAACACACAGCCATACAACGGCATTAAAGTGGCTTGCCGCACTTAGTACATACTCACATACATATGTACTTGTGTGGGAGAAGCAATATCGTTACAAAGGCACTTAATGCTTATTGAAAGCCCTATAATGCGCACGTCAATTATGGAAATTAAGTTTCGCAGATTTTCTTTCGTCACTCAATGTTGGAGCCAATTTGTTGGAATTGTACTAGCAATAAAATAAAAAAAAGGTTTTACAGGAAATCGATTGGTTTGTCCATGAACTGATTGTTTATTTCTGTACTTAATTTATAAGTGACATATGACAGAATTATTACCAAAATTCTGAATCAAGCCTACGGCGAATTACGTGCAACTGTATACGTTCAGCAGAAAAATGTAGTAGTAATGGTAAATTTTCCGCTTAAATGTGTTATATTTGCAGTAACGTCTATATCGGTTAATTGAAAAGAACCCTTGAATTCTTTTGAACACTCTCTCTTCTTTACATATCTAGATTTTTACAAAATCGCAAATAGGTACTTAACCATTAAATTCTCTCACTCTCCCATTATGAAGTGAATGTCTTAATTTTTGATCCTCAGTAATGACCGCAGAATCCGCAAATACTCACGTAACGATCGGATTCGCAACATTTCGGTTTAAGCCTCTCTTTAAACTTTAGAGTTCGAAGTCTCATTTTTTGTGACGGCAAAATTGTCGACTTTTGGAAAGCATTTTCAAATACTTTAATTAAATATATTGGTCGGCGAAAACTCTTCTTAGCTGTATCCTCCGGGCGGGTGTCGACTGGTCAATGGGTGTCGCTGGTTCCAAAGTCATGATCTCAAGTTGGCTCCTGTCTTATTTGTGTAATAACTCGGATTCAGCTTATGCTAATCGCATTTAGGAGCATATCGCTGGAAAGTGGCAGGGTTCGACGGAGAGCGAACCTGAGGTGCCTCTAAAGAGAGGAAGTGCAAAGACGAGGCCAGGAAGCTAGATATCAAGCCCAAGGAGCGTCGGCAGACAATAAGATTGCGAAACGGCATTTGACCGTCCCGCTGATACACCGCAGTGGACCTGCTGGGTCACAAATGTCACAGTAGCGTTGGAAAATAGTGGAAATGAAGCTATTGAAAGCCCTCTTCTTAAGTATGGACGCCGAGCAAGGCGCACCCATGCGGGATGAAACAAGGCGGCTTTGCGGAGTCAACAACTTAACGGTTGCAAACTTGTAAAAAGGAGCGAAACTGGAGGTGGGGGATTACAGCAGTATTCCATCGGTGCCCAAAGCGAAGGTGGACCCGGGACATGATCTGCAGCTGCTACAACAACAGAATCCGGACGTGCCAACTAACGACTGGAGAGTGTTAACGGTGGCGAAATCAATCAAAGAAGATGGAGGTCAAAGCTGTATCCTCCGGATCAATAAAACGGCAGAGGATATTCTGCACGCGATGTTCGGGAAGATGGCGTGAACCGTTGGAATCGTGTTCCTTCGCCTCAAGAAGCGCATCCCCGCGGACGTCAACAAAAACACGTTGGACATGGGTGAAGTAGAAAAGTATCTCGGTATAGAAGAGATCATGGCTACTTCACTTGTTCTACAAGAGGTGGAGATGGAGAAAGAACCCAATCGGCGGTCTGAGAGCTTATTCTCAATTTAGAGGAGGTTGGCTTCGTCGAGGCTATAGTCCAGGAATCATGGAATGCATCGGGTAATGTGCCCACTGGACTGAAGTCACAAAATTACCCAAAAAACACCCCGAGCGTAAATAACGAGGTAAGATCAGTGATATTGGTGAAGTCAATAAATAAAATTGTCGCATTTGGAGTGGTATTAATTTACAAGTCATTGTTGAAACGTCATTAAATCTCTGCGAAACTGAAACCGGCCTTAACGTTTGAGTCAAGGGCAAACACTACAGAGCCATGATTGGTGACTGTTTGAAGAATGTTGACGTGTATGAACTTTTTATTCCAACGAGCGGGTGATAAATGCCAACGAATCTATTACTGAGTACATAATTTCGCATCACGGGCTTGGACTGTGGCCTCCAAAAACGTGCAATTCAGCACCGCCTGAGACAACTGACGCTATGAAAAAGAATTTTCGCTGACGATATGAGCAGTTCGCTCAAAGAATCTGTTTCTGAAAGAAAGAGAGGAGTGTGACAAATATGAGATTGATAAATTAAAAAACGCATGGACTTGTTCGGATATATACAAACATTCATATATACGGTTAAATTCTGTTTCATAGAAAAGCAAGAAGTAAACAAACAAATATTCTTGTGTGAGTACTAAAAGCGAAACGCTTGCCTCGTGTCAACTGCTGCAATGCATTTAAAACGCAAGAAAATTGCGCATTTTACTTTAACAACATTTGCATTCACGTTAGCAAACCATCCTCAGTTACTTTCAACAATTTTTTAGTATATAACTCCACGTGCAGCGGGTAAGTGAGTTGCCCATTAGATTCAACGGTCTGCAAGCGTCCTTGCCGTTTCCACCGCATTTGCACTCAAATTACACAGCAAACATAACGGTGCAACAGTAATGGCTAGAGCAGAGCCAAAGTGGCCGTCACGGCATAGAGCAGTCAGTCTGTCACTGCCATGCAGACACTAGCCTTTGTGGTCCTCTTCACAGCGCACTTTGCACATGCAACACTTTTCCATCATTTCATGTGATATGAGCCATGAACTAATTGAGTTACTTATGACACGAAATATTTATGTGTATGAAGAGCTGCGAAGGAAGGTGCGAAAAAATGCTTTTTCGCACATATGTGTAGGTGTTTAGATGTGTGGTGGTGGTGTGTGGCAAGTTAATGCTGATAGTCTCGAATAAATTGCTTGCACAATGTGTAATTTATACGCTCTATTATCTACTTAGTGAAGCTGTTGCATGCAACAAAATGCATTGCAGCGCGTTGACAAGTGTCCTCCGCCACGCTGGCTGCACCACTTGCTTGCCTCTTGCCTCACACGCTCACTTGTCGTTTTGTCCATTACACTCTAATGCCATTTATGTCTGTTATAACTGTCGTCAGCATCGTCAACGTCGTCGTCGTCGGCATCATTGTCTACGTCTTGCATGTTGTTTACACCTTTTTAGCCTTTTTTGGTTACCTTATACCTGCCACCTCCCATTTGTAGAACTTGCAACACACTTTGCTTATACAACACAATATTTCAACTTGCCACTCCTTTAAGTAAATTTCTTTGCTGTCCACATTTGTTGCAGCTCTTTCGCTCTTGAATGCACACACTTAAATATGCCATACACATACTTACTGAAACATATTTTTATATACTGAATATATGTATATATATGTTTGTATTTTTGTTTTAACATTTTCATATTTTCTTATGTACCCGCTTCGTCTGACATGTTAGCACACATTTATTTGACATTCTCTAAGGCTGTCTATCATATGTTGCCACACACATACACATGTATCTATATAAGTGTGCGTTTGTATATATGCACAGCGCATATATTAGATAAGTGCCCCGTAATGGGCAATTAGTCGTTGTTGCTGTCTCACCTAACACTTCAAGGCGCCTCTATACGCAGCCACATATACGTCTTTCACTATGCACGTATGTATATGTGAATACTTTTTTCACACATTTTCTCATAAATTCTTATAATGAAGCCTCAGCGCCTCAGCTGCATGCGCTTTCCAAATGGCAGGTGTGCCAGTCCTTGACTGTCGGCGTGTAGATGACGTTCTGCAAATATTTCTTACTCTGCCAATAGCTAATGGAATGGTGAATAGCGAGTGGCGAATGGCGAGTGAGTGACAGCCAGCTAATTGAGATATATAACACTTGTATGTTTGTATTAGCATTTATTGCGGCAAATGTCCGACATAGGTAATAAAAAAGGTATATATCCAATAACAAATCTTCTGCCATGTTTTCTCTATGCAAACCAGTTCAAAAATATTGGGTCTAACTGTATTTACATGCTTTTTTTTTAATATTTAAGAAAACTAAGAATGAATCAGCTCAAATTTTGATACCCCGTTCCAGTGTGCATTGTATTCCAGTGGCGTATCGACCGGAATAAATAGAAGTCAGTGTTCAAATTTTCCAGTCACAATTTTAGGTTAGACTTTTGTAATCCTTTCCTGATTGCAGTCGAGTTTGTTGGGACCACGCAGTCCATGTTTTTCTATGTAGTCAATCTGACTTAAGAAACTATGAAAATATACAGAGCTTCTTAAATCCCAATAATGAATAGAATAGAAAACTCATTGTCTCTTCTTGTTTTATGGATACAGCGGAGCTATACATACCTTTCAGATATATTTAGAAAAACTAAACTGGGTTTTTTCAGACAAATTCCCAAATATATGTTGTTAGAAACATTTCAGGTCGTTTTATAACAATCGGTATGCTCGGTCGAAGTATAGAAACTCTGTCCGTCATTTGTCTTCGCATGGACGATAAAGGGAATATTTCGAGATACCGAGTGAATTATTTGTTTATACTTTTTTACTTTATAGAAAAATCATTTAAAAACTTTGAATTATAAAATCAATTGTTGGGATTACACTCGGCTACTATGAATATATGTATGTATATAGAATAACTGTTTAGCAGCGATCCATATACTTTAGGCTTTGTATGCCGGCCTTGAATTTGTCTTCTTCCCATCCTAGCCTCTTTGTTATGCCAGTCCGTTCCACCTGCTCCTAGTTCTTTCTATTTGCTTACAGTCTGTTCAATCTGTCTGATTTAGAATCCACTAAAATCACTAAATTTGATTATTCCGATATCCTATTCTATCTACTATTACTTTGTAAGAAGTCATCACAACCATGAGCAGGGTGAGTTAGGTCAGGGTAGGTAAGATGGCTGATGGCCCAGTAGGATGGGGGATGATACTTTGACTGTTATATGCAGCCCACTGTGAAGCCAAACGAAAAAAAGTCCTGTAGTTGGATCTCAGCTACCGGCAAACACGCTATTTCTGCTGCTTCACCTGAATGTCTGAAAGTATGAGAACCGAGGTGTTTTGCCTTGATCTGGCAAAAATGGAGCATTCGAGGTGGAATTGTTGCGTTGATTCTATCTCATCTTCTGCTATACAGCTAATGCAGCTTGCATCTGGTAAAATATAAAAGCTTACTATATGAATCCCGATCACTCAGTATCCAATTAGAACTCCTACCACTACAGAAAGGTGGCCCCTATAGAGAGCAAAGAGAACTCTAGACCTCTTATGGTTTATCCCGGGACAGAAGGACTTTGGACTGCAGAGGTGCTGCTAGTTGACCAACGCTTGCTGATTTGGTCTAAGTCCCAACACCTGTTCCCATTCGGCAGTTATTGAGACTAAAATACCGGAACCGCTGGATCTAGGTACATAAATCATTATAATTATAAAATAACTAATGCTTAAGATAAGGAGTCTAAATATCTTTTCACTAGTCATGAGGGCAATGTTCTCACAGTCCGCTCACGGAACTCAAAGCAAAATTAATATAGCTGTATTTAGTAACAATTCTGAAGAAGGCTGCACTCCAGAGCAGTAGATCTACTGCTACCCTTAACAGCAGCCACTTACGCTCGGAAGACGCAGTAATGATCAGGAGGACTAAAACTGGAAGTAACGATTCCTCTCCGCAAGCTTTGATCCATCTGGAAAAAGGCTTACCGTTTCTCTCTTTTCATTCCTTCGAAGATATGTGAGCAGAGAAGCCATAGACGGGGTTTCGCTTGGAGACCTAGAAATTCAAGTAATTTGAAATGAAATCAAAGTGTGCGAGTTTTCCAGATTGCCCAGTCTCGCAGTTATCTATGATAAGTATCCAAATTCTTTTAGTCAGGGGACATGAACAAAAATGGAATTTTATGAAAAATGGTGGCGGTAATCTTGTCATAAATGATTTTTAAAGTATATGCTATTATGGAAAAAAAAGTCAGACGAAGCTAAATCAGGCGAATGCGGTGCTTACGGCGCGATATTGATTGAAAATTTGGGGAAAAGTTCACGAAGAATCAATTCAGTATGCAAGAGTTGTCGGCCCATATTTCTGGCTTATTTTTACGAATAGCTTCGCGCAAACCACGCATTTTCGGCCGGTCAGAAAGAACTCGGAGTGCACCACACCTCGATAACCAAAGAAAATCGTCAACATAATCTCGATTTTTAACCTTTGACGTGGTTTTTTCGGCTTCGGCTCACCTTTGCCACGATATTTGGCTGATGGGTTGTCTATTTTCGGATCACAAATATAGATCCAAGACTTATCATCAGTAATAATAAGTTGGAATCAATTGAGCTTTCAGTTCTCTCAGGCCTTCTCTTAATTATAACCGAAGCCCTTTTCCAATATTCTGTAGGTTTCGGCACCAGAAATTTGATTTTACATACAAAATTTAATGGAACTTCTTTGTTGAATAATTTCAATCATCGAAAAGATCGCCGAATGCTCTTTATGTACTTCAGAAAGAAAAGCGTACGCTAAACTCTAATGATTATTATGGTGTAACATCTAATACAGATGCCTCTGACAATCATACCCACCCACTAAAAAAATATTTCGACGAATGGGTTTTCGCGCAAAATTTAAATTAGAAAGTCTTATTATTTTTTGTATTCTTTGTTCAAAGTTGGAATTTAAAAATCGTCGACGAAAGTTAACCTAGGATTTTGTTTACGTATCGTTTTACACTGTTTTAGATCCATATGTCGGTTGGTTTCTAAGGAAGCTCGGCAGATTTATGTTTTGCTTAAGGGGGTATTCTACTCTAGAATTTTGAAAAATTCGATTTTTTTCATATATTTAAAGTTTAAACTTTCAAAAATATGACCTTGGAAGGATTTTTCAAAATTTGATTTATTTTCGGAGATACAGCCGATTTTGTGAGGTGGCGTCCGTGTTCACTAGAATTGTCTCCTAAACTTTAAACGCGTTTTTCTCGAAACTACTTTTTTCCACACGGTACCGGCATAATCTCAAGTTCTATACAACCGATTTACTTGAAATATTGTGTGAACCTTCTTTATATAATCCTTTATCGTTCCTTTCAGCATCGTATCAAAAGTTTTGTTTTTAATATTTAAAAAAAAATCAGGAATTTCAAAAAAAAAAAAGCGTAAAAAATTATTTTTATTTTCAGGCAGTCGCCCTTTTTCAAAATTTTTTTTTTCGTGTTCCCGGATTATAACAGCATCCTTACTGATTAAGAATTTCTTTAGATTTTTTGTTTTTCAGACCACCAGGAGAGTCAGGATCAATGTCACCAGGATGCACAATTTTTTTTACATCTGTCTCTCCCCCCTCTACTTATTTTAATTTTTAATATTTTTTTGTAAATTTTTTTTTCTGTATTCTTAAGATATCAACAAAAAAACCCCATAAAAAATGGGTAGTAAAAATATTTTTTTTTTTTTTTTTTTTTTAAATAAAGGGGGGTTTATAACGCTTCGTCGATCGTCGAAACTTGTTTTTTATGATTAAAAACTAAAAATAAGTTACTCTTAGTAACACAAAGTTCAATAAACATTTCAACCAGGGATTAAATTTTCATGCACAACAACAAAAACAAAATGAAAACAAAATGCAATGAACAACTCACCCAAATTCTCGACTTGGCACGGCAGCACCAGGGTGTCGCCCACCACGGCGCGATATGTGTGGCCGCGCGAGAGAAAGTGCGGTTGCACACCCGACATGGATGACGTCTGCGAAGTGCTCATGGGGCGTGTGTTGGTGCCTGAAACATGGAAAATATAGGAAAATTTAGACATTTGCCAACAGACATATATAAAGATATATATATATATATATGTACATACATATATTTATATATATGCATATGCACATATATGAAAATTACATACATATATAGTGAATATAACAGTAATTTATTTTCGTTTGCAAACTTTCTATTCATTTAGTGTTGACTTTTTTATTATCTTGCGGTTCTCGGTGGCAACGTGCAACACCAAATTACGATTATCAAACCGAATGTGATGGCATAAAGAACAGAAAAAATGCAGAGAAAATATAAAACAAAAGGTGTTAAGTGCTTGCATTGTATTTGTTGTTGGGCACGCTCACTGACATCAAATTTCAGAAAGGCCTTCGCCTCTTTTTGCTGGCTAATTTCCACTACACTTTTCTATGCGACGCACACATTTTATTTTGTTGTTGCTAAAATTCGTTTTTATTGCTAAAAAAAAAGCGGCTGCTGCGAGCCAATTGTATTATTCCCGGCACGTGTGCACCATAAAAATCATATTATTCACAGTTCGTGGAGCACACCTGCGATTTCTTAAAATTCCTTCGCAGTTATTTCTGCGAAATTAGCACATAACCTGGTTCTGTCACGGCCACACAAATAACTTCGCTGCACAACACTGACAGGCGCGCACAAATAGCGAAGGGAGCGGAAGCAAACGCCAGCTGCGAACTGGCAGCCGCTTCAACGTTGCGCTGGCAACGTCGGCACAAATCACACACACACGTAGCCACACACATGTTCATAAAATTGGAAAATATACTCAGAAATATCATATTAAGCCGAGAGCGATGAGCAGCAATGCAATGGTTTTGTTTGCCCCAACTTTCAGCGGAAACGGATGTGTGGAAAGTTTCGGAAAACAATTTTTTCAAATTCATTTTTTTTTTTAGTCTATATTGCAGCAAGTACGCCCGCAGTGCGCATCAATTTGTGTAGTTCGCTTGAATTTAGTTTTCAATTTGAACAATTTTGTAGGAGATTTTTCGTTTTGCAAATTTTGAGGTTAGTGTCAATTTCAGCTTCAATTTTGTTGCTTAATTTCACTGGAAAATAAATTTTAATTAATTTGGGCAATGAGTAAGTTGATCCATCGACCGACACTGAATTTATACCAAACATTTTTCAAAAATCTGATTTACATGTTTACTCTCGTTATGTGTAGAGCTGCATTTTCGAGGATTATAAATTTTTTTTCGAATATAATTCTTCAGATATTCGGTCAACACTATCGCCTAGCAGAGTCGGTAAGTCGGCAACCATAGATCGATTTACGGACACCATACAGTGCGCTCCGAAGACGCTATTGCTTTCGAGGAGCAGAGTACTGCAGAGACCCAAATGAGTTCGAATCTCCTGCGCCCAGCACTTAATAGAAGATTTTACGCAAGGATCTTCGTTGAGCGGGCTTACAAAAACCAACTGATACAAAAAGTTTGCGGTATCGTTAGGAATTGTAGAAGAGGCTTACGGTGATTCAGTTTTATCAAAAAAACAATGCCACGAATGGTACAAAGACAACCAAAGGTCGAGAGATCGTTTAAGGTAGAAAGATTTACTTCAACTCATAAAAATGCTCAAAAAGTGTATGTTATGCTGCTTGAAAATCTTCAGGCAAGTATTAGAGTTGCCATATCTCGCTCGACAACTCTCGCAAGTCCATTCGAATAAATTTGGTGGATATTTTGGGTATGAAACGCGTTCTTGTTCAACTCGTCCTGATAAAACTGATTTTTCGCACATTCATGCAGAGCATTTTAACTGCTGATGAGACATGGGTTTACGAGTTTGACGTGTAAACCAGTCAACTGTCTTCGAAATGGAGGGAAAAAATTAGCCGAAACTGAAAAAACTATGCCAAGGTCACTCAAAAATCAAGGTGATGCACGTTGTCTTTTTCAAAATTCGTAGTTTGGCGCAGCATGAATTTGTTTACGGAGGTCTAAAAGGACTTCTGTTTGGCTGTGTTAAGTTCTGTTTAGCATTTGCGTCGAAAGCGGCCGGAATTGTGAAAGAACAATTCAAGGATTTTACACGATGATAATCCAACATCGGATAGAACCACGATTGCAACCGAATTCGAAACCAAAAACGCATGGTATTCATCGATCAACCACCATATTCGCCAGAGTTGGTTCGTGTGATTTTTTTCTTGCTCCTCAAACTGAAATTGCCGCTCCGTGGAACCCGTTTTCCGTCGACCGCAGAGATTAAACAAACTTCGCTGAAAGAGCTGAAGGCCATCCCAAAAAATGATTAGGAAAAGTGTTCCGTGGACTGGAAAAATGCTTAGCATAAGTTTATTACATCTGGTGGGGATCACTTGAAGGCGACAAAATAAATATTGATGAATAATTAAATATTTTGCTTGGAGTCATTATCCTGGTAAAATTTAAATTTAGGCTTATTGTCGGCAATGAACCCAAATTTTTCGGCACTCTGCTTCAAATGAGTCCTGAGAATTGAGAGGTACTGCTCAGCATTCATAGTATTTTCTATAAATGCCAGCTCTTCGACCCCTTTGCTGCTGATGCATCCGACAATTTTCCAAATTTAACAGTCGGAATGATGTTGCGCTGATCCAACGCTGTTAATGCCTTGCGCCATACTCTGGTTGGTCCAACATTATAATACAGCATGATTTTAGTCTCGTCACAGAAAATGACATCATCCCAATAATCTGTCGGCATGCTGACCATGCTAACAGCAAAAGTATAAAGATTTTCAACATTTACCTGGGAAAGCAGCGGTTTCTTTCGAGCAACTCTTGAAGTGTACTTATGCCGCAGAATTGCTTGGCGTACTGTTTCGTGTGAAACGACTATGCCACACTCTTCTTCCAGCTCTTTGGCAAGGGTTCTGATAGAAATTCGGGGATTTTGGTACATCTTACGTATGATTAGGCGGTTATCCCGTTCGCAAATCTTTTTCTTACGGCCACCTCCACCATTTGCTTCAAGTCTGCCTTCATTTTCCTCGCGACTTTAAACATTATAAATAGTTTTTCTGGAGACACAAAACATTTTTGATAATTCTGCCGCAGATTTTCCCAGTTGGTGATTGTAATAAATTAATTGGACTACATCGAAGGTCAATATTTTTCCAGGCATTTTAAAAATTGCAAAAAGTCGCTTTATGACACGCGTTAATCAATATTTCACAATTAAATGAGAAATAATTCAAAAAAGCGATGACTGCAAAATCATAGATAGCGGTAAAAGTACCGTTTTTTTTTCTACAAGAAAAACAAAATACAAAATTTGTAAAGAGTTTCTTGACATACTGTATATAGTCCATATGACATAGATTATCCATAAAAGAATCATCACTTCTCTCTAAAATTTTATGATTTTACAGAATGTTTCACCTTTAAATTTGAAAATCGAATTCATAAATAAATTACAAACAATATTTACATAACTACAATGAAATATATACGCTACTAACGGTATTATTTTGCACAATTCATTCTACAACCCAAACATCGGCATTCATACGCCTCACTAATTTCCTTATGGCAACATTGAATGGATATGAATTTTATTGCACGGATAGTGGCCAAGCTGAGATCAATGGCAAAGGATAGGGAAACGGAATTACATAAAACGCAGACGAACAGAGCAAAAGCCTGAATTTTATGGTTTGTAAATACCAATACCTACATAGCTATATATGTATGTATGGGTTTATGGAGTACATGTGTATGAGAGTACATTTGTATGAGTGTATATAGGTATAAGTGTATATATGTACGAGTATATATACAATTATAAGGAAGCTTAAATACAGGCGAGCGTTCAAACAATAGAAGCTTTGCACAAGAGGTGAAGCGTAAGTTTCTTCAGCTGATTGTTAGTTTGTGTATACAAACTCATTTATGGGCGCTTGGGGAATTGAAGCGATAAGCCTGGGAGCTGAGTGCTGCGAGGAAAATCAATAGATAGGATAATGTAGGCGTCATTCACGCTTGCTACGCGCCAGATATAAAATTATCGGCAGTTGCTAGCAATACATTTATATGTGTGAGTATAGATGTATGTGTGTCTTGTGTATGTGTGTGCGTGAAAGCACGATTTCTTCAACTCAAAAGCAACAGTCTGCTTTTACACAATCTATATACATATATGTACACAACCACTGTTGCTCACATAAATATGTATGTATGTATGTATGTGTGTGTGTGTGTGTGTGTGTGTGTGTGTGCGAAAGTATTTATGTACGTGTATGTGTTTGGGTGCGTCTGCCAAGCATAGCGAATGAATGAGCGACATTTTTATGCTAATTGAAAGCAATTCGTATGGAAACAAATTGCCATCGATATGCCAGTTCGCATACTAATACCGTGACGTTGCATGAAAGCACTCACACACACACATACACATAGAACAGTAGCATGTATTTGCATACGCATAGAAATATGTGTACACACTAATATAGGCGCCACACAGCAAGTGACAAGTGCTCGGCTGTGAAGTGGCTGTGGTCATGTGTACTCGTCAGTTGGCTGCCCTGGTAACGGAAGTGGGTGGAAACGGAAACTCAGCGTTAAGCCATGAAGTGGTTATGTGATAATAATCTTTTTTTCTTTCCTCCTCGACTAAATTGATACCAAACCGAGCTGGTAGTGACAAGTGCGAGTACTATTGGTGTGGGTTTGCATTATAACGGTACATGGCCATAAAAGATAATCAAATCGCATACAAATTGCAGAGATTTGTATTGAACTTGATTGTGACATAAAGGACACGCGACGGTCAATGAAAAGCAAATGCATAAACAAACACTTATTAGCGTAAGGGCACACATACTCGTACAGACAGCTATTTGCATAAGTTTAAACTTTGCTTATATAATATATAATAAATTCATATACCAACATGGTATATACAAAACAAGTTCTATGCAAAGTACAGTTTATAGAAGACGGCACGTTTTAGTGCAAACGTCTAATACACACATACATATATACACATATACATTTCAAATCTATCGCAAATTTTTGTGTAGGCGCCGTTAGTATGCAAATCTCTTATATAAAGAGTTGACCGTAATCAAACGCAAGTTGCTAATAAATGCAAATAGGAATGATTCTCCTCCAGAGATTACAAATTTTTAATACTCCTGCCATTAATGGCATGGAATTTTCGACGTTTGGCGACTTAACGTGGCATTATACAATTTAGCATTTATTTGAAAAGTCTGAATATTATTAAAACGCCAGCGCATTCCTTACTGCTTCCTTTACTTTCCTCTGTGAACTTCGCGGAACTTTTTTTTTTCATCTACCAACCAAATGTAGGTGCCTAGATATAGAAGAAGCGTATCTTAATAGCAAGTAGTTTGTGTCATACCTAATATAAAGGTTGATCCATCCATTGAGTACAATTTATTATGACTCGTTCGAGCATTTCGACTGGTAACTGGCGAATCAATAAATCCATTGATTGATGCAATATGTGAAAAATTGCTCATAAGCTTCTATTTCAAGCTCAAGCATTAAATAGTCGGTTATAATGGCGAGATAGCGGTCGCCATTGACGGTAATGTTCTCACTGGCATCATTTTTGAAGAAGCATGGATGATGGTTGAAATGACAACCCTTCCATCTCTTCAGATTGCTCTTTGGCTCAAATGCGGCAATTTTTTCTTGTTTACATACCCATTGAGCTAGAAATGGATCTCATCGATGAACAAAATATCGCCGAAAATGTTGGATCTTCTTTGAACTTTTCAACAGATATTGACGTAAAACGCACCAAGACGTTCCATACGTCAGCCCCAGTTGCTGTGAACAGCGCCGAATCTACTCTCTACGGTTGTCGTGTACATTCTCAGCCACACCTGTTATATTTTCATCACTGCGTGCTGATGTAATCTATTCGGTCCAATATTATTCAATAACGAATGCTCATGACTCCTGCATCATCTGTCAAAAGACCCTAACAAAAAAATTTACTCTACTTAAATCACCCGTTATATCAATAAAGGATTTGTCCGAAAAGTAATAGGACTGATTTTTTTCCGCCGCGACTGTACTTCGGAGCGTGCGCGCACCGACTGAATTCGATAGATGGCGTTCATAGCTAAGGAACGAGCCCCTGTTCAGTTGTCTCCGAGCAGCTGAAGAGTCAGGACAAAAATTTTCGGGCGACGTGTTTCTGTGAGTGGTGACAGCCGAAAATGCAAAGTTCTGTATGAAACTCGGTAAATCTGCGACAGAAACGTTTGACATGAACAAGCAGGTTTACCCAGATGTTGCTTTAGCAAGAAGCGGTGTGTTTCGATGGCACTGAGCCTTTTTGGAGGGCCGGGAAGAGGTCGCTGATGACGGTGCTGGGAGACCTGCGACTTCGACAAACACCGACAATGTGACTCTTGTGCGCAAAGTTTTAAACTCAGACAGCTTGGAAATCGCGCTGGCGGTGCTGCATCGACGCAGAACTAGCCTATTTCGAAATTTTTTTAAATCGACTCAATCCTATTATCTTCCGGTCAAACACTGTATATATTACATATTAAGAAAGTCTTTAATTGCTTATTTAGCCCGTTCTTATGCTATTCATGGCATTTCCATAGAAAATATTGCCGGCTTTTTACCAGTCTTACTAAGGTTGACACGGTAGCGTAACCACATAGTCGACAAATGCTTTTTAAACTGAATTGATAATTGTGAGATAAGGTCGAGTGTGGGAATAAGAGGAGTGTTTGCCTTTTTTTAAATAAGTTGAGTTTTCGTGGGGCCAGGGATAATTCCACTTGGACATCTTGGGCAGAACTCTTGAATATGGATCCAAAAGACCATCGCTTATCGACAATACGCCTAAAGCCTGCTAGGAAATTATTAAGACGGCTAATATCAATTCCAGCCAATTCGCTGGGTTACAGCCGAGACGCTCAACTATAGTCTGGCGAGAACTGAACAATTGAGGAAAAAGTTTCTAGTTGTTTCCACCTTATTCTGTTCATTGAAAGTTTGACAAGTTGCGTTCTGCAAAATCTGAGTGATTGCTAATGGGACAGTCTATCATTGCAACGATCTGGACCTAGTTAAGAGCGGTCAGTTCAGTGAATTTCATTTCGCGAAGTCCATAGAACTAGCACCGGAATGTACGAAGACAGGAGAAGCACTGCTCGTTGCCATTATAGTGAAATTTTGTGAGGGTGCCTTTTCTCGCTTCTTCTTTTAAACTAGCTGACTTTACTAGTGACTTAGGCTTGAAAATCTTTGGAATTTGTTCTTGTTCTAGTGCACAATTCAGAGCTAATTTTAGATTTTAATTGCTGATGAACAATCTCAACATTTTCTCCTTGACTCCTCCGTTTGTGTGAGAAATATCGCATACTCTTAGACTGAACTTAGACTGGTTAAGCTGAAAGATCCCACACTTCTAGTCTTCCATGTGTGGAAAATGGAATCGGTATGAGCCGCCCATAGAAGATATAGGTTTACTTTGGCATCTTACTTATATTTATATATAATTGTCCCATTGTGATCTCTTTTTCAAGCACCTCTACCTGACTTAACCTAGCCTAAATTACATATATTAGTAATTTTGTCCGGAATCAGCTAACGACATGTTCTGAATAGTGATAGCCAATTACAAGAAAACTAAAAGGTCAAAGGCATAACTTTTGTTTTTGAAGAATATTTCGTTTGTGGTTCCAGTCATTTTTCTGAACTATATTCAATCCACCTATTGCGCTGCCATTTCATTGCAATATAATATTTCATCCAGAAGTATGAAACGCATCCACGATTGGTTGCACGATCCTTAGAATACGAATAATCAAGATTCTCTCCATTCTAGCCTATGAATGTTTGAAATAAGTAAACAAATATTTACTGCTAATTTCGGTTGAGCGCGATGATGTCTTCACTGTGTCAATTCGGATTGAGAAAAGTGTACTCACCAATTCCATAACTTTCGGATCTTAGTCCCACACTTATTCTGCTCCTCTAACATTTGAATCATACTCATGCTTGAGACCGACAATTTATTAAATTTTCCCTCTCTATCTTTAACATACACTCTGTTTCACTCTCTCTCTCTCTCTCTATCTCTCTCATTCTCTCTCTCTTTGTTCTTTATTGAATTCAGATACTAAATTTTGTTATCGAATTTTTTGAGAATACTAAAAAAGGCCAACAAATTGAAAGCCGAAGCAAGTTTTCGTACAGATAACAATGACATCTTGATAGCAACTGCAGTCAATAGCGAAGTCTTCACAGCTTCAAGGTCCTTTTTTGCCGCAACTTCCAGCCGTTTTCTTATCGTTGCCACGCAAGTATTTTCAATTAAATTACGCATAAATTTTGAATGACAATGCGTTGTTGGAGGAACTCAGGAAAAATGCCAGCAACCGAAAGCTTTACAGATTTATACGCCAGACAAGAGCATAACTGTAAATACGTACGACGCAGAGTGGTAATGTCAAGTGAGTTACGTTGTAAGCCTAAATTCGCAAATGGCTCTGGACACTAAAACAAGATTTGTTGAATAAATAACACTTCAATTTGGGACAAAAACTAAAAAAAAAAAACTCAAAAATAAACACGAAAAGTGCTTTAAAGATGAGAGCCACGACACAAGGACGAAGTGAACACGAGCAGATATAACAATTGCGGCGGGAGTTGAAGTGAAACAAATTAAAGTGAGGCTAAAGTATTAGGCAGGCAGCCACTAACGGTATTGCAAGCACGTTAACTAAACCAAATTCACTAAAATGAACAAAAATAAGGAATGCAAAAAGCAAAAAAACAATAACAAAATATCACAATGAAATTCTTGCAACTTGAACTTGAACAGAACTGCTTTGATGTGGGTTGAAAGAAAAGGAAATGCGATTAGGATAAAAGAATTTGCTTTGATCATCCTAAGACAATATATGAAATTAAAAGATAGCCTTGCGGAGAAGCAAATAATGTGCGAATAATGCATTATTCAATAATTGAATGAATAAGTAAGTGGATTTGTGTGATGCCAAGGCAAAAGGCCTGCAAGGATTGTTGCTTTTCGTTTCATTTTACGGACACTTGGAGGTTGAATCGAAAAATTTTAGTTGTGCCAAATCAAAAATCACATCAAAACAATCAGCAGTGTTTATTATACGCTTGTCTTTCTGCAGTACATAGAGCGCTTTCGATGATTTTTACGATGAGTGAAATTATTCATCAAAGAAGTTCCATTAAATTATAAGTATATATGGAATCAAATTTCTGGTGCCGAAACATTCCGAATGTTGGAAAAGGCCTTCATTGATAATTGTTTGCACCGAGCAAGCGGTTTGGATTGCTAAAAATTATTCAAAGAGGGTCGAGAATGCGTTGACGACGAACCACGTCCAAGACGGCTACCAACTTCAACTGATAATCGACAGGTCACTAAAATAAAGGTATTGGTGGTCAGAGATCTTACTGGCATCGTTGGGATATCGGAAGGATTAGTGAAAACCACTTTGAATGAACATTTGGGGCTAAGAAAAGTACATGCTCACTTCGACTTCCTTTCGACCGGCGAAACTGTCAACAAGGAATATTATTTTGGTGTTATGCGTTTGAGCGAGGCTATTCGTGAAAAGATGCCGGAATTTTGAGCCTACAACTCTTGGTTTTTGCACTACGAACACCGTCGCATACTGCATTGATTCTTCGTGAGTTTTTCGCCAAATTGTCATCCAACATCGTGCTGTGAGTGCCAAGATCTATCATAACCATGATGTAGAACTCTCGGGCTCCATCAAGTATCGAAAGTCTACCTTAAAAAAACATAATGGAGATAAGTAGTTTCATTGAGGGTGAAAAGTGGTTTGAACACAATGCTGAGACCAGATAGCAAGTTCCAAAAGCCTTACGATCTACGCTATTTGAACTCAAAGGTTCTTCTCTCCTACCTACTTGGCTCTGTAGGCCAGAATAGGCTGAGCATAGGGTTAACGATATGTAATCGACAGAATAAGGAGCGGAAGGAGAATGGCTTTTTGTTCGTTCAGGAACGGGCTTCGATTTAAATTCAGTAAAGAATTGTAAAAACTGTGAAAAATATTTCGAATTATTTGAAGAATTGATTCTGTAGTTGTGGGGGTTGCGTTATCGCGAATAAGGAACACTAGTCATTTGAACTTGTTCTTACTTCAAACTTCTGGAGAGCCAAAGTAAGTACCGTATACACGATATTTCTATCTCAGTCTTACAAAAACCGGAAAAGAGAAAAGAAAGTGAGAAGATGATCCCACATCGTCTTCCTCCGCAAAATTCTTTAGCTGCACCACGTGTTAAGCTAATGAATAAAGTCCAGTCCGAACACTTACAATTGCGGCGAAATTGTCTTTGCCGGGGAACAATCAGTTCCGCTAGCTGAGTTCACTGGATGTTCATCGGTCTCTCGTTAGAACACAAGACATCGGAAAGCGATTTCCAGCGATTCCGCTGTGACCAGGCACATGTCTACTTGTAATATGGAAAACCTTGAAGTTTTCGCTAACGAGGTCATGCACCCTTTAACAAGTTTTGAGCGCACAGTTAGCGAGCTCAAAGTCAGTCTAGGCGCTCGGTTGTCAAAGTGAATGCAATCCGCTCTGAAGGAAGTTTCACTTCTTAGCAATACATCTACTGCTAATTTGCTGGAAGCCTGAAAATATAGAGGCTGAAGAGCTCCCGACTTTGTCTACTACCGTCTCTCTTAACTTCGATTCATTCCTGGAAAAGCTCACTGCACCTCTTTTCCAAAGGTTTCGCATACAAATCGCTCGTGGATATGTGAGCGGAGAAGAAACCGCCAGAAGAAGGTTTCGCGATGCAGTGATCTAAATATTCAGGAAAGCAATCGAACTATTGTTAAATAAATTTGGCGATGAGGACCGCTTTTTGAACACCCTCCCACCGCTTAGCTATTGATGTTTTTTGAGCGCCTTCCATCAAATAACGACCCCATACAGTGAAATTTCCTTCCAAATTAATGAATTTAGAATTAAACTCACTTTGAATTTGAAATAAATGAGACACAATACTCGTTAGCGTTTAAGATTTATCACATTCTAACGCCATGAAAAAGGATTTTAGAATTCCTTTCACGCTTTTACACATTTTATCGCCTAAGTGCTGCCGAGTGCTTGAAAACTCGGAATGGAACTGCGCTAAGCCAAATACCTGTAATGGTCGCTATGCGTCATTTTATTACCGCAATGAGATAACGGAAATACTTGAATCGCAGCTTAGAGAAATGCTCAAAACTACATTTCACCAAAGAAATGGTAAGAAAATAAGAAAATTACAATAAAATGAGAGAAAGAAAAGAAATGAAAAGAATTGGTAACAAGAAAAAGCAAAGAAATGAAAATAAAATAGGAAAAAGAGGGTTGAGTGAAAATAAGAAATGGAATTAAAATAAAGTACAGTGAAGTTAAGCGAACGAATGACGAGCACACCAAGGCGCACACACGAATGCAAGTAACCCTCTCCGGACTTTAGCATTCAAGCGCCAGCAGCTCCGCAGGTGCGCAATCTAATTGCACTGTTCGCTGCTTTCTTATCTCCCACGCCCTGCTTGCTGTCGCCTTCGCCATTCATTGCTGCGCCATTATGGTCATTCGTGTCAAATTCAACGTACAAATGATAAAAATGCATCGGTTATAAAATAAAATATAAACGAGTGAATACGAAAGGCAAGTAGGTGTAAGAGCGGGATCTTGCGGTGAGCTGTCAAAAAACAACAACAACAAAGAAAAAAACAAAAATAAACGAAATGCAGCGAAAGAAACGGCAATAAAAGCGAAACAAACTAATATCAGTAGAAATAAAAATGCGAAAAAAAACAACTTTCATTTTACCGTTATAAAATGATGATCTGTGAAAATGTCTTTTCACGCTTGTTGGACATAAAGGAGCTCCTATGAAAATTTATTTACTTTTTATTTCAGTTGCTTCCACCGCACTGATAAGTAAGCAAAATATAAGGAGCAGCAGCGAAGAGAGGCAACAACAACAGCAACAATGCAACAGCAGCAGAAATGGTCAAAATGGCGCAAATTCATGAAAGCTGCATGTGCAACTTGTAAGAATTGTCCAAGCGTGCCATGAGCGCTGTGCAGCAAAGGAAGTGCAACGCCAACGCGCCACAACCGAGTACAACAACAGCAGAGTACAGCAACAACAAGCATGGCATGGTGTGGTGCAGCGCAATAGTTGAAATACAGCAAAACAGCATGAATTACACTGTCAGTGGCAGCGACTTGCGTGAAGTCTATCTTCCGGCGCTGCAGGTACAAGGACTCGCACTAGCAACAACAACAAGTAACTGCTGTTTGTGCGCTATGCACGGTTGACTTTGTCATTGTCTTTTCGGCACGTTGTTGTTGTAAACGTGGTTGTTGTTGTTATGAATGTTGTTGCGACTGTTGTTGTTGTTATTGTTATAACTGTTGTTGTTGCTATTTTTGTCACCGTTGTTCTTGATACTTTTGTTGTTGTTGCTATTGTTGTGCTCGTTCTTATTACTATTGTTGTTGTTGTTATTATTACATAATAGTTGCTGACGTTAGCGCTTCAGCTTTTATTGTTGCAACAACAACAACACACACACACACCAGCGCCATTCTGAAACTTGTTTATTTCACTATTAAAATTTTAAGGTTAAGTGCCACACTATACATACATACATACACACGATGTATATGTTGCGCGTGCGTTTATAAAAATTGTCTTTCTGCTGGTCACACCCAAAGCGGATGCGCCCCGCTGCACTTATTTGCTGCTTCGCCGCATGTGAAAACGCACAAAAGGTCGGTCAGCAATTGCACTGTGTCCGTCCGACAGTCCGTCCGTCCGCCCGTTCGTGGTAAACTTTCCACAGGGAAAACTTTTATCAAGCGCATTGTTATTGCCTTGCCGCTGGGCAGTTTGGCCTGCAACAGCGACCCGTGTTGTATTGTATTGTTGCTATGTTTGTTGTTGTTGCTGTGGTGGCGAAGGCGTGGAAATTGCAGTTATAAGTTGTGTTGCTGCAACTGACAATCTTGGCTAATAAGCTATGCCAGAGTTGGCCATTTACTAGAGAAATCAAAGTGCCAGAATGCGGAGCAGAAGCAGCAGAAGGAAGAAAACTAGAAGAAGTAGAAATGAAAGAATCATTATAAACCGTAATCATAAAGTCGCTGCGCAAAAGTTTACTGCGGATGTAGAATTTGCCATCAAATGCAGTTGGAAGCGATAAAAATGTGAAATAATGGGCAATCGTGTACTTTAGCGGGACTTTGGTTCGAGTGATTGCGGCAAATCGGAAATCGATAAGCGCGTTATCAATGAGCTTATTGTGCGTTTAGCACTGTTATGGGTGTTTATAATGAGCGAGTGGGTAGATTGTTGGTAATCATAATAAAATATAGTATGTTGAGGCTTTCATAAGAAAAATATTTAGAAATTTTCTGACTGATGATAGAGAAAAAATTCTCATTAAAAATAAAGCTGTGGAGTCCACAACCCAATGATTAACATTAAAGGACTTAGAATTAAGGAAATCAGGTTGGTACCAAGGAAATTTTATGCGAGGAAGGTATGAAACCTCTTTCTGTAAAGTAGTAATTACGTATTTAGAAGACCAATGAGAGTGACGAACTCGTACTATCGAATTTGTTATTTTGAAGAAAGGTTCTTACAGAGCAAGAGACCGATTTCTCTTAGAATATAAACACTAAGTTTCTTCAAAGAACTGCTAACTCTATAAATAAAGAGGTAACTTAACTTATATACGACTTATAAATTGACAAGATGAGGCTACATCGTCTACCTCTATAAAACTTTGGCAAAGAGCCTCCGCCAAATTATTTAGCTCCATCACGTATGAACCTATTGAATAAACTCAAGTCAGAACAGCGATATTGACTTTGTTAATGTTAAATTTTATTTTTATTTAATTTTAAAGTTTAATTATTTCAGAGAATAACCAGCGCTAGCAGGGCTGACTGGAGGTCCATGGGGCTATTGCTAGAACCCAGGACATCGGAAAGCCGACTCGCTTCCAATCGGATGAAATTGGTGTAAGGGTGATCACCCTGGCAAGAGACTTGTTTGCAGCAGTCTCTGTAACCAGGCACCCATACAAGTCTAATATGGAAAAACTCAAAGTTCTTCCTAGTGAGATCACGTATTCCTTAACGAGTCGCACAGTAAGCGAGCTCAAAGACCGTCGAGCCGCTTTCCTACCAAAGTGAACGCAACTACCGCTACCTTACTAGTAGCTCACTGCATCTCTTTTCTAAAATTGTCTCATACAAATCAGCAGCAAATGTGTGCGCCGAGAAGAAACCGCGGTTCTGCGATGCAATGGTCGAAATTGTCAGGAATGGAATCGAATTATTGTTAAATTTCAGTGACCGTTTGGGGTCCCTCATATACCCAGCTTCCCTTAGATTAATAGGAGCCTTCGCCACAAAGTACCTGTCAGCTATGTCTACAAGTAAACGTTTGCAGTGCTGTCGACGAAGCTCGCTCTTTGAACACATTCCCACTGCTTAGGTAATGTGGTTTCCTTAGCGCCCTCCATCAAACAACGTCTCTATAAAACATTAGTCGTCGCGGTTCGACGAATTTGCTTAGTTTGATAAAAAGGTAGAACGGAAGCCTCCTGAAGTATTAGAAAAAATCTAAAAGGAGCTTTTGGGTTTCAATGACATCAAAAACTACCCATCTATCGATTGAACACCGAAAACACTGTAGTTCACTATTAAGTTCGCTATTTCTTCGTATAAAAAAGTATTTTATTTTCCAATTTTCTAATATCTGCTGTCTATTCTCCTTGACACTTCTTGCACACACTTTTTCGCTATTTTCGTAGTTTTCAATGCAACCAACAGCACAATCTTCGCTGAATAGAAACCAAAACGAAAGTCGATTGTCAAAATAGCTGTGGCGCAGTGCCCATTAATGCAATACTCGCAGCTGAAATTTGCACCTGAAGTTGGGGAAAAAGGAAAGCAGCAGCCAAATAACCAAACAACCAGCGAGCAACTAAGTGCAAGGCAAAGCAATTTGGTTAAAATGTGCACAAGCGGCACTCTGATGGGTGGCGAAGCGGCGAACCCCAGCAGGAAGTTCGCGACTAACGAGTTGCTAGTGAATATTAAGCGAGCTAGAATGAGCAGTTTCATGAAGTCAGTGGTATTTGGTCGTTTTAAAGTTCTCTCATACTTTCAACGCTTCATGTTCGGTTTAAATCAGTTGAAATAGCTGATATTACTACTTTCTGTGAGATATTTCATTTTAGAAACTTTGGTATTTGTTACAGCTTTAGCTTAAAGTAGAAATTTGTCAAAAACTTCCCTTGCATCCGAATACTCAAATCACCCATTTCTCATTTACAGATGGCCCCCAAGTAACTACTATGAGAAAGCCTATGGTTTTTGAAGGATCCTTAACGTCTTCTTATATGGAATATAGACATTGTAAAAGCTATTAGACTTTTGTTAAGTCTCCATCTAATTGTCGATCAATAGCATCTGCGATAAATAAATGAGCAACTTTTGCCTGCGGAAGATTATTTTCAAGTTAATTGAAATACTATATATGTGTTCGCTGCCTTTTTGGGATATGAAAACACTTTTTCTTATAATAAAAACCAGTAAGACTGGAAAGTAGTTGGTCAATATCCACCGTTTATCTAGCTCAGCATTGAGGTGCGGAGTCTTACTATGGTTGCAAATACAGAAAGGGCTGCAACCAGGTTTCTTATAACCTGTACTGAGGATCAACCAAGCTGAGAGTCCCCAAATAACACGAGTTTACTGATGTTTAGCGTCCTCCGTATTGAGATAGCTTTACTTGCGTAGCGGGGATTATGTGCAAGCCGTATTTTTAAAAAGAAGGAGGGAACTAGTTGTTTCGAGAAGAGAGCAGCGTTTTGTAACGAGTTCGAAAACAACCAGCACAAAGACACAAGCGTAGTTTAGTCTAGGCGCAAGAGTTGTCACTGACATGGAAAATGTATTTAAATCTAACTCTAGAAGACAACAACAATAACAGCAGTAGCCAGAATCAAACACTGTAGCCAAAGTATTGCTATTAGGCAAGGAGGTGAGGGAGATGCCGGAAATGCTTCTGCTAGTAGAGCGTCTGTCACGGAATGGTCTATTTCAAAAGTCGATGACGCAGCGGAAGCAAGGCTAGCAGAGAAGCGTCCTGTTGAGAAGGGTGCAGCTGCAACCGCTAGCCAATGAGGAGAAAAGAGCTATAATAATCCATTGAATGCGCTAAAGGCGTTCTACCTGATTTTAAGCTTGAACCGTTAAAAGGCAAAGGTCAGCTGTAGAAGCAAAATCGTTTGCTATGTGACTTGACACCGAGATTTAAGATACAAGATCCTTTTGACAAAAAATGAAATATTTCATAATGAATTATGGGTTCCAAATACCCGTAAATAGTAATGTCTGACGACAACAACTAGTGGATGCACTTTTATTTTTGTATAACCGAGTCCCTTTTTATGCTGCAACGAAAACATTTTTGCGCAAAATTAAGAAATTGTTCTTGAGACCATTTGATGTCTTGATCTTCCAATATTCCTACTGCGTTCTTACACGTTAATATGAAATGTGTATGTTTATGCATGTGTATATTGATGTTTGTGATCAAATCCGAAAAGTGTTGTTGCAACTGTTGATGTGCAGCAAAATGGTGCATGGAGATTTGCTATGCAAATAATGATATGCAAATGATATGTGCATAAGAATGCGTCGGTGTGAAAATCCAACAGCCAAAAAGGAAGTAAATGCACAGTAAAACATACACACACACACACACAGAAGCGCACATCCAAGTGCCACACTTGGCAGCTCAGCACAAATTCACACCAAAACGGATGAGCTTGATGGCACAAGAGCCACACAAAACGAACAAAAAACGAGCAAATAATGGCATATGTAGAAATAACGATACTTGTAGTGGTGAAAATGCATATGCATGCACACACAAGCACCTGAGCGAACTGCAACGCGTCAAGTAGCGGCGGCGATGAATAAAAGAGATGGAGAGTAGAAGCAGAGCATAAGTTGGCGGAGCAGAAGGTGGCCGAAGAGCAAAAGTGTAAGTGCAAGTACACTTGGAATATTTCGGTATTTTGGCAAATCCATTGAGGGTTACAGATGAATAGATTGTCTATCGACAGGCAGCAGTGACAGGCGACATAAGCCAAATATATGTCAATGGCAGTGGTGGCACAACGCAATCTGTATAAGCTGCCAAGCGCTCGATATTGAAATGAGCAAAAGAAGCAGCCGAAAGCTGAGCACAACGAAAGCGTTAGCGGGTCTTAGCAAGCGCCGGCGCGGCGTGGCGGAGTGCGGTGTGGCGTCGAGGTGGCGATTGGCAGGAAATTGCTGATAGCAAGAGCTGATTTTCCAAAGTTTCGTAGCAAGGTGCGCATATGTACAGTAATACAAGTGTGCATGTGTGTGTGAGAGTACTTTGAAGCACACACCTTCCGTACATGGAAAGCAGTTTGTGCATTTATTTGCATATGAACATATTTGAGAATGAAATCTATTGCTGCAAGCGACCGGATATTTGCACGTAAAGGAAAATCTATTTGCATTTTCGGTGTGAAAACTAAAAACTATTTGTACACAGAGTTGCACAGAAATGCATAGAGACTTGTGCAAAACAAACGAGCGTAGAAAATTTCTTAGTCTAGCATGCTTTTGTGCTTATTAGGGTGGTACCTAAGTCTGGTTGAGAAAATTTTTTAACAGAATTCTGCAAATTGTATTGTTACATAGATGCGGATATAGTAGTGTAGAGAGGCTTTATGTATGTCTCACTTAAGTCGTAAGATTAATAAATTCTAGTAAGCAGTGAAGATCGTTCAGGACGTCTTCTGAATTTTGCCCCATAAAAAGACAATATTCTGACTTTGATCGGTCAGTTTGTGTGGCAGTTATAAGCAATAGCGGTCTGATCTGAACAATTTCTTCGGAGCTTATGACGATGTTTTGGGCAATGATCCTTGCGAAATTTCAAGAAGATACCTCGTGAAAGGAAAAAGTTTTCCATACAAGGGTTTGATTTCGATCGTTCAGTTTGTATGGCAGCTATATGCTAAAGTGATGCGATATCGAGGGCTCCGGCAAATGTGCAGCTTCTTTGTGAGAAAAGAACGTGTGCAAAATTTCAGAACGATATCGCAAGAACTCAAGGGCTAGTTCGCATAAGGACAGCCGTGGCCAAGGATTGTGAACTGGGCTACATTCCCCAAGAGCTTTAAACTTTTCAACACAAAAAAGGTTTCAGTGTCAGCAAAGACCTATGTTTAGCTACAGAAGATCTTCCTAAGGAGTATCTTCTTTAGGTCTCATTACAAAAAATACTATGTCTGAAGCTATTTTGGATTCGGAATCTTCATTTCCATTGGCTTGAAGTGCGGTGATTAGGACGAATGTGAGCTCCCGAGGCTCTTAGTTTCCTCAGAGCTTTCGCAATTCCAAATATTTATAAACGTATTGTCTAAGATTATATTTTTAGAGTGTCAGATATCTTAATCTGCAAAAGTTTATTGTCATCTAGAATTTTTTGGTGGGTTTTTTCGTGTGTTCGCTCTAAAGAGCAACTCTTGGACGTCCATTGTTGGTTACTGCTTACGGGGTTATAGCGGAGGGTGCGGTCATGTGTAGAAGTTCATGCAAGTGAGAAAAGTTCTCTGATCGCCATTCACTTGAGAATGACCAGAAACGATACTTTTCTGTATGGCTTAAGAAGTTCACAACTTCCGGTCTTAGTCCAAGTATACTGTGGGTGGCTAAAAAACATCCGTATGAAGGCGAGCTAAGGTGAGAAGGCGAAACATCTCTCCCAAGGATTTTTAGCTGGGGTTGGGACCCGCCACGTTAAAAACACCCCCATTGAAATGAAGAAAACAGATTCGGATGAGAGATCCCCCTTCCGATTATCTCATCCGAAACTGTGGCGTCCTCTTGAACATCCACTTAATCGAAAACGCCATCCACTTACGTTCGGAATGAAATTTGGCGAAAATTTGAGGCCGAATAATTACCAAAAAAGATCAGTCAATCAGCTATATTTTCGAACCAGTTGCCCGACTCGAGCATTTTGTAGGTTAGGTCTAACTACAAAACATACAGATCTTATTAAAGTAGCGCCCTCTCATGGATGTGATATCATTTTAACCCAGGTATATTTAATTTCCTTAGTAGACTTATGCATGAAAATACAATCCTGCTAGCTATAAACTTTCAAAGACCACCTTAATGAGCATACTTGTATTTTCCAAACCCACATCTCTAGACGTCTTCACCCAACCCCTGGCTGCCGCACAGCCAAGATGAATGTGGCGCAAAGCAAATAAATGGTTTTACGATTGTGCAACTTTCGTCAGTTCGGCCAACTGCAGCTGCGCCCGAAAATAGATTTTGATAAATGTACTAATACACTCCGTATGAATACTAGTGGTACGACGTTGGCAGCCGTAGAATAGCTTCCCTGCTTCAGTTCATAGCTAACTGTATACGCTGACTTACTGTCGGTTGGTCGGCGGCGGTCTGGCTGTATGGCCTTGAGAATAGTACGTCAGACAAAAGTACATACGAAATTGTGAATTGAGAAATTGTAGAGCATGCAAAACGAGGAACAGATTTGATGAGTGCTGTGCAGATTTTGATGGAAGAGCGCTTGCTTGCACCCACCCTCGCCACAAAGATAATAGAAAAGCAGCGATTGTACTTTCAAATATAAACAAACTCCATTGAAGTGTTTTGTGTATGAGTGAGTGCGTATATGTGTGTGTAGTAGTAGCAGTTGAGCTATGACAGCAGGAAATGCATATGTTACGGTCTCTCTTTTGCGAATTTTTAAGGAAAACAAAGGAATGTGTGCTTGAAACTGAGCTTTTCTGCTTTTTTTAATTTTTATTTTTTTGTTTTTGTATTTTGAAGAGGTACACACTCTTGCTGAGGTCTACCGAAGTTATCATTAGTTAAAACAATAGATCAACTGAAAACTGCAAACTTGCATATTATTTTTAAAATTTTCTAGCAAAATAGAGTTTGGTCTGCAAGTCCGTTTTGCTAGCATTTATGCTCCACTTACAACTTTTGTTAGTTTTTCTTCAGTTACAGTTACTAGTTGTGTGATTTTGCAACAATTTTAATAAAATGTAATATTTTTGTACCGTTATGAATGAACTAAAACAAATCTCTTTATAGAAATAAAACATTGTGTGGCAACAATGCACTCGTCTTGTGGAACAATGGTGGTTGGTGTAACATATGAAACTACGAACTCTTGGCCAAAATAAAACCAGAATTGAAACTCTACAGCTAGCTGGTAGTTCTCCAACACGTTGATACCTAACGGACATGCCATAAATATACACGACTACGAGATTATTGAATGAATAATTGAAACGCAAGCAAGGGAAATGTTGTACTGCAACAGAGGCGATGTACCGGAAACGACATGAATATTTCAAATTTTCAGCGGATTACAAGACGTAAAGTGAATACCCACAGTTATGTGCGGCGAGACGCGAAGCAGATAGTTGCAGTTGCAGGGAAAACTATGTAAAGTGAGGAAGGCAAGCAGATTCGTTAAGTTGCAAGTAAGAACTGCGTGTAAAGTCGCGAAAAATAAAATCAAAACTGGTTCTATATGGTGGAAACTGTTCATAAATGAATTATTTTGGATTAAATTTGACTAAAAATACAAAGAAGAAACAACGCAACATGAAAAAAAGAAAAATACTCGTATAGAAAGAAATCTAAATAAAATATGCCGATTTTTCAGAAAACAAAAATTCATGGATTGGATTTTGAACATACAGTTTGTATGGCAGCTATATGTTATAATGCTACGATGTGAACAAAACTGTACAAAATTATACCGTTGCATTGGTAAATAATACACACAAAATTTCGTGAATATAACTTGTCAAATAAAAAACATTTCCATACAAGGATTTTATTCCGAATATTCAGTTTGCATGGCAGCTATAAGCTATAGTAGTCCAATCTGAATAATTTTTTCGGACATTGAACCATTGTTCTGGACAATAATCCAAGCCAAGTTTCATAAAAATATATTTTTAAATAAAAAAGTTTTCCTTATAAGCACTTGACACCTATCTTTGGGTTTGTATGGTAGCTATATGCTATAGTAAATGGATATTAGTAATTTCTTTGGAAATTACAGCTTAGTCTTGGGTTATAAGTTTTGCTAAATTTGGTGAAGATATCTTATCAAATAAAAAAGTTTTCGATACAAGAATTTGATTTTGATCTTGCAGTTTGTATGGCAGCTGTATGATATAGTAGTCCGATTTAGAAAATTTCTTCAGACATTGTAGCAATATTTTTAGGTGATGAGCCATGAGAAATTTTGTGAAGATATCTTTCTGAATAAAAAGTCTCTCGATGCAAGCGTTTCATTCTAATGGTTCAGTTCGTATGACAGCTATAGGCGCTAGTGATCCGATTTCGACTAATGAGCAGCTTCTTGGAAAGAAAATTACTTGTGAAGAATTTGAAATCGATATCTCTATATATGCAGACAGATATATAATCATTAACATACCTATATGCTATACGTTGTCTTCTGGATCTTACAAACTTGGTGGCAAACTTCCAACACACTCTTCAGGATATACAAACAACTTATGAAACAAAAATAAAATAAGCTATAAATATTTTTTACACTTTATGAAAAATTCTGCAAATAGAATATTGCAACCACCCCATAGAATTTCTCAATTTCCACTAATATGAGTTGCATGTTGTTGCATCTTCAGCAAACTGCTTGTGCTGTGGTGTAAATTACAAAAACAATGCATTGCCACCTACTTCACCAGCATGTGTGCCATTCTCCAATTTATTTGCAAGTTTTGTTTATTGAGCGGATATGAGAAAATGCTCGAAGCGAAAGTGATGGATGCAACCAGATGTGGCATGGTTAATGGCGTGCTGCATGCACTTTCGTCTCGCTGTAAGTGTGTAAGCGCGAGTGTGGGTGTGAATTAGTACCGGCGGCGGCACGTAGCGGCAGCAGGTAAGTGAAAGTGCTGAAAATACTGACGAAAACAGCAGCAGGTGCGACGAAAAAAAGCGTAAACAACTGCAGGAAATTATGTTTTTAGTTACTGCACATTACAGTTGTTGTTGTGAATTGATATTGTGTAGAGTTGCATTTATTATATAGAGAGCTTGGAAGCAATAAACTTGAGAGAATTGCAAGAAAACAGAGAAAACTTAAATATTTACATGTTTAAACTTGGTTCCAGATTTAATAAATTTACTGTATGTATGTATATTTAATGAATTCTTTATAAATAAGCATAAAATCATTTGTTTTTAAATCTACTTTTGGCCTTATGTTCCATTCAGCAATTTTAAAGCATTCAAACTGCAAAAAGGATTTTCATAAATCTGTTTCTTCCCAAATCAAATCAATTTCATTCTAACTGTAATCATCTAACGAGCAAATACTACATGGACTTCTAAATGTGGCACCACGTAGGTAATACAAAGAAAATGTTTTGCAGTCAACTGAGAAACAAAGCAGCGCCGCCGCCAGTTCGGTTCTACGACGACAGATTAGGCAGACCATAGTTTTACATTAAACATATAAACTCACCTGGTGCCAATATTTTGCTAAAGTTCATTTAAGAAACGTGCGATTTTTTTAAAACAAACAAATTTCTCTGGCTTTTGTACTTAGAAACGCAGCCGGAAACTTTTCTCTGCCTGGCGATGGCTATGCAGCATCTTGGAGTTGATGCTGTTCGGATTTAGCATGTATTTTAAATTAATGTACGCACTGTAGGCAGTAACTACTGCGTAATACCTAAATTTTGTAAATAATTATTGCAAATAGAGAAAACAATCACAAATTTTTCACAAAACGTCAAAAACTTCTGCACAAAAATTGAAATGACCTCGGAAACTGCAAAAAAGCAAATTGAGTTCTCTTTGCCTCGATAGATGGCACTATTCTACTTTCCTGGAAAGTAGAAGCTAAGGGATGCCAGATTGGTGAGAAACGGTTTACAGAATTATACTATAATTTGCCTATTTCAGTCACATGCATATGTAGCATAAAATTTTCAGCTTCCATTCTCAGATATAACCAATATATAACCGAAACTAAAATTTTGTTTCAATGTCAGTGGTTTCTATTATATCGTTTTTCCTTCGCCTGTAAACTAATGAATAGTGATGCTACGATATTTTGCATTTTAGGTGACGATGTAAAAAAAATGTTAAGTTGCATGATGATATTATGATATCCAATGATTTATTTTTGTATTTATAGCGTGCCATTATTTGACCAGAAGTCGTATCATAAGCTCTGTTTTCCAAAATTAAAAATATTTACTGAGTTAATAATTAAACTAATTATCTATATAGTCTCGAAAGTAGCTTTTTTTTTAGAAAATTACTTATATATCTATGTACTACTTTTTTTTCTTATAAGTTCAATCCTCCACATTTGACAACTCTGTTTATGTCTCTATATATAATTTTTAAATGTAAAATGTAAAAAAAAAAAAAAATATTGTAAAATAGTTTTGTAAAAAAATATGGAAATACTTAAAATTTTGTAATTTATTCGACCAGAAGATATGCCATTACCTCTAAATTAGACTTTATACCATGTTCAGAACAAAAATTTGAAGGGATTAGATTACATTTACTTTATGTTACGTTGGACAGATGATAAAACAGCTGTTTTTGCCATTCAGGAATTCACATTGCGTAATATTAAAAAAAAAAAAACATTGTAATAGAGTATTTTGTAATAAAAGCAGTATATTTTAAACATTTTCCATGTAATGGAAATATTGAACTAAGGTGGCGCAAAATCAGAGTCGCACCGAGAGATTTAGAGTGGATCAGTTTCAAATCACTTCGATGACGTAGTTTTGAACTGTCATTTTGTATGGCGAAATCTTGATAAATTTATAAGATTAGTAGGATAAATCACTCAACAGCCGTGTGATTAAGTGCCGGTCTGTATTAGATATTTATGTTTTGCTACAAAAATATATTACTTTAAGTGACTCATAACAAAACTACTGCTTATAGCAATCTACTACTATTTATTATCTTAAACGCATTGGCAACTCCATATTTCTCGCTGTGTATATCAATAATATTTCTAAACTTGATAAGATATTATTATTATAAAATAATTTTACTAGAAAGCTTCAATTTTTTTACTTATTCCCCCTATTCAACTTTTAAGCTTTAATTCTGTACCGAACTTGGCAATATTTTGAAATTTCACTCACGAACCTAACATTTTGTATTTCACTTTTCTTCTTTTGTTAGCAATCCACTTCTATGTATATCTTCTCATGTCTTAAGTTTTTTATTAGCTGGCTACTCTGCTTTTCCTATTTCATAATGTTTCCCATCCACCTTAGTACTAAACACCTGAAAACTCTAATTATATAGAAATCTACTACTTTTTATTCTTACTACTAATTGTTCTTTCTGTAACTTGCAGCGTACTGGCTACTCTGTTTGCTCGCTATATACTTCATTATTAGTTTTAAATATCTGCAAAGTTATATATTGTGAAAGAACTTAAAAAAAATTTAAAAATTATAAATTTTGTATTTTAACTCCTTAAAACTCTAATTTATTATAAATCTACTACAATTTGTGTTCACATACTGGTATACTTAGTTTGTGGTCTACTGACAAGCAGCTAGATATTTATATAAATTTTTTAAATAACTTAATTAGTTTAAGACCGAGTAATAATACTATTTATAGTGAAAAATTAATTTTTATTTAGAGATTTATTCACAAGTAGTCGGAAAATTTCCTCGAAATGAAAACTTGTTTGCAAATATCATGCTATTAATTTTAATTATATTAATCTATTACGAATTTATCTCACATATGTTATTTTTCTCATACTGGCAACTCCTTTCGCTCAGCTGTTTATTCCAGTATCCGCCGCCATTTCAAACGCCGTGCAAACGTTTCCGATTCGTTTCAGAGAAATTATTGTAAAATTAGTAATTGTGTTGAAAATAAAATGTTTAATCATATCAAAAGTGGTGCTGAGTGCTTTAAGTTCAAAATAAGTCGTTTATTGCCGCAATTAGTGTGTTAAGTCAAATAATAAGCGCAGGTGGCTCAATGAAACGAGATAGTGTTTCGTAGCCGTGAAGAAAAGTGTAAGTGTTCATATTTGCATGCAAAAGTGTTCCCAAAATTGTGGTTAGTGTTAAAGTATGGCAATTTCCAGAATGGCACTGCAGTTCCACATTCCAAAGGTATGATTTTTGTTAAATTTTCCATATGTTGTAAATTTTACATGATTTGTTAATGAGTATATCATTCAGCAAAATGTAGTGTAGAAAAATTTAAAGCGCAAAGAGCTTGCGAAATTTTGCGCTGGCATGCTGAATGTTTATGTATGAGAAGGTACTATTTTTATAGCTCGCACAATTATAGTAACTAGACTGCATACTTAATATGTATGAGCTCACAATTTGTGCAACATATTTTTAGGCGATCCTTGGTGTGTCTCTTTGAGTTAGTAGAGAATATAAAAGTATAAAAGCGATGTTACATACCAATTGAATTTTAGTTTGAATATAATTTTATGTTAAATTAAGCAAATAATTTTCTTTAAATTAAATTATAAAAGACAGCGAACAAATAAAGGGCACAATTTACTGTTTTATCTGCTGTGGGCAAGAAATAGTAAGATGTTTAGTATTAGCCCATTCGTCGAAATATTTTTTTCTAGATTGTTATGACTGGTCACTACATCTGTGCCTAATATCGCATTATAATACCTGTAATCCTTAGTTTTTAGTATACGCCTGGCTTTCTGAAGTACAGAAAAAGGAACAAAGAAGTTCAATTAAATTTATTGTGCGGAAGCGTTTAGACTGTGGGACAATTTTTGTCGTGTTTCTGTTCTGATTCTGCTTATTCAAAGATGGTCGAGAACGCATTGATCTCGAACCACGTCTAGGACGGCCATCAACATCAATTTATGATCAACATGTCAAAAAAATAAAGAAATTAGCGATTGAGAATCTACGATTAACAATTAAAGATATTACTGGCATCGTTGGAACACCGGAGAGAGGATCAGTGAAAACCATTCTAGGAGATCATTTGGGCAATGAAAGCCCGATTGGTTCCAAAATCACTAAATTTTTTCGAAAAACAAAGTCGCGACTACTTTTCCGACTATCAGGATGTCACGAAACAATTTATTACTGGCGATGAGTTTTGGATCTATGCTTACGACCCGGAAACAGATGATCAATCGGTCAAATATCGTGGCAAAAGTGAGCCAAAAACAAAAAACCACGTAAAAACAGGTCAAAAATCAACAATATGTTCAAAGTTTTCTTCAATTATCGAGGTATGGTGCATTTCTACCAACCGGCCAACTGTTAACAAAGATTACTAGCTATTCGTAAAAAGAAGGTGGAATTATGTCCCACAACGTTGGCTTTGCATCACGATAATATACCGTCGCAAGCATTGGTTCTTCATGAGTTTTTCACCAAATTTTCAACCAATATTGAGCCACAACCACCGTATTCGCTTGATTTACCTTCGTGTGGCTTCTGCCTATTCAGCAAATTCAAACGATCGCTCCGAGGAAACCGATTTGAGTCAATTGAAGACATCTCTCGCGTATTGAAAGATATTCCGGACGACATAGATTTTGAAGAATAAATTAATAATTTTAAAATTATGCACAAATTCTTACTATTTTTTGCTCATAGTAATATTATCTACTTGGAAATGTACAAGTATACGAGTCAATAGCGAAATCGCCAGATAACTCACCACAAAGCGTGGCTACTCTCAAACATTTCATTGAATTGCATTTCAGCGCATAAATTACTCGAGTGTACTTCAAGCAACTCCTATTCCACTTGAATAAAATTTAATGCGCAGCAAAGCAAATGCATATTTCTACACAACAACAACTTAATTTAGATATATACATACATACGTATATAATTATATGCACTAACACTTAGAATGAGTTATTTTTAATTTATTTGAAAAGCACTCGACGCAATCGTCAAGTTGCGCTTAAAGTGCCACGTGCAACCGACGCATATTTATGTGAGAGAGAGAGAAAGAGAGCTATCTTCACTGACAAATGGTAAATTTTAACGTCGACTTAATGGGCAGCAGAGCTGTAACATTAAATTGCCGCGTTTTGTAATAAAATTGCTGAATAAGGAAATGAAGTGTGGTTTTGTGCCGCCGACGAAATACAGTACAGACACACGGACATAAATCTATAATGCCTACACTAACACATACGGGGAGAGATATCTACTTGTATATAAAAATCTATTATTTTAGGATTCTCAGATGTGATTATTGCTGCGTTTTTTAATCGTGTCGGCTCAAAAGGAGCTCAACTGTGCTTGTTGGTCTGAGTGTAACTGTATGTATTGTCATATATGTATGTATATTGTTTACATTTGGTGTTACAGGTACAGGTACAGGTATAAAAAAAAACTATTTTTACACCTGTGTATTTTATATAATATTTCCTGGGAGGGCTTCGCATACAACTTGAATTTTTGAGCAGGATTTTGAAACGATTTTTAACAAATTTTTCATGAAAATTGTTTAATTTACAATTGCCTTTACAGAATGTAATATATTTTAATAAACGAAGACTAATCTTGATAAATTTTGGTTTCCTTTTAATCCATAACTGATCTCCAAGCAGTCTGCCGGAAAAAGATGTCTAAGGGAATGAAGATTTTTCTGCTCTCAAATACAATAAATTTTATTATTACCATAGATACATTCAGTTAATGTTCGAAGAATCAGGCAAAATTTGTAGTTATTGTCTGAAATCGTATTCCTTCGACCATTCCTTGACAAATTTATCTGAGAAGGTCATGTAAAAATTTCAACTCAACCAATTCAGCCATTCCGGATATGCATTTCAGTGCTCAAATATTTTGATTTTCAAGCGAAAACTTTCCAATATAACGATTTCAGTTTGAGGTTAAGGTTTTTATGCTTTTGCAATTTCGTAAATTTTCCCGCTTACTATTTTTCGTAACTATTTCCATTAGATTCTCAAACATTTTAATTTTCTGGCAAAAATTTACATTGTAACGATTTGAGTTTGAAGTTAGGTTACAGTTTTTTATATTTCTCGCATTTTTTAGCTCCCGTTAACGCTCAGTAAATGAATGAAATCGCCGTTTCGTATTATTCTGAAAATATTTACTAATATTTATTCATACATATTCATAAAATTCAAACAACTCGTAAAAATTTGCATTTTGCTGATAACTAAAATCATGAAAGTCAACAAAAACAAAGAAAAAATACGCACAGTATGTGCCATAAATATGCGGGCAGCATAACTTTAATTTCATTTCACAGTCTAATTTCGCTTAACACACAAATACATAGTCGCCTCAGCGCTGTTGCGTCTGTATGTAGCATGAACGTATATAATAAATTATTAAATTTTATGCATTTTATTATCAACGAGTTGCAAGTAAATGTCAAAATAAATATGCGTGTAGATTTTGTGGCTGAATTTGCATGGACAACAAAAAACGCAGAACGCTATTATACAGTATTTACATGCAGTTTTACACAGAAACTTGTGTACAAACATATTTATGGCAAATGACAGACTATAAATAAAGCAAGTAAGGCGAAGCTGGGTTCGACCGGAAGCGCTGGAAAGCATAGTTAGAGAATATTTTACAAATATGAACATTTTAAACTTTTTTTGCAAGTTTAAGGTTATGTTTTTCAAAAAAAAAAATTCTTTTACAAGAATGATTTCAACACATATAGTCCATGTAAATAGCAGAAAGTTAAGTATATACAATACTCGTTACCGTCCTGCAAACTCATTTCAGTTCAAGACTAACTCATAATCTTGTGCAACACATTCTGCTTGACTATAAATTCGTATAAACTTTTGTATTGTCATTAAAGTTAACGTGAGCGCACAAAGTGTCTACATTGAGGTATTTTATGCATTCCATACACACCAAAAACCAAGTATTTATATATGCATTTATGAGTTTTACGACTGCTGTTTATAATTTATGTGGAAAAACTTCAACAAGAGCGACAACATTTACTGAGGATTTTGCTTTGCTTTTTTTCTTTATACACATGCATATACACGAACATATGTAAGCATAAATCTGATCTTTGCATTCACCAAAATTGGCAGTTCTATGTGGTTTTTGGTTTGGTAGAAACATCAGTCCATAATGAAGCTGGTGGCACCGTTAAAGTCAATGGGGAGGGGTTTAGATCGACGGTACTCAACTTTTTACAGCCGCAATTGGAAGAAGTTGCTCTTAACGACTTCTGGTTTTAAAAAAACGGGTTCGTTATGTTGAAGCATTATCTTGACAATTTAATTTAAAAATTTTAAACAGGTGGCAACCTTGTTTCAAAAACATTTTAAATTTATATTAAGTTATATATTAAGTTAAACAAATTGTACGACGCATTTTCAAATGTTTTATTGATTTTACTAACGCAATTTCTTAAAAAAAATTAAACAGGTGGCAACCTTGTTTCAAAAATATTTTAAATCTCAATTTTATATTAGGTTAAACAAATTGGACGACGCATTTTCAAATGTTATATTGATTTTAATAACGTAATTTATTAAAAAATTAAACAGGTGGCAACTTTGTTTCAAAAATATTTTAAATTACAATTTTATATTAAGCTCAACAAATTGGACGAAGTATTTTCAAATGTTATATTGATTTTAGTAACGTAATTTCTTAAAAAAATTAAACGGGTGGCAATCTTGTTTCAAAAATGTTTTAAATCTAAATTTTATATTATGTTAAACTAATTGTACGACACATTTTCAAATTTTATATTGATTTTAATAACATAATTTTTTAAAAAAATTAAACGGGGGGCAAACTTGATTTAAAAATATTTTGAATCACAGTTTTATATTAAGCTAAACAAATTGGACGACGCATTTTCAAATGTTATATTGAATTTAATAACGTAATTCCTTAAAAAAATTAAACAGGTGGCAACCTTGTTTCAAAATTATTTTTTGCTCTCTCAATATTATCTGATGATAAACAGCGCGTTTTCAAATGTTATATTGATTTTACTAACGTAATTTAAAAAAAAATTAAATAGGTGGCAACGTTTTCTTTGTGTAATGTTCACTCTAAACTATTCGAAACTTATTTAGTCTGTTATACATATTGTAATATCATGTTAAGCTTCACTTTTTGCTAATTATTCATATTTTGGTATAGCTGGCAACCCTCATATTTGCTCATTGTCAGCTGCAGGCTTTCGCAAGCATATAAATTTTACCTTGTAATTTTTTTATGTTACTGAAGAACTCCAAAAATAAATATTCAAAGCGCTTAATCTGCCATTACAATTACTTCTCACATATTTTCGTTGCAGGTGCCCAATTTTACTTTCAAGGCTCAAGAAATTTCATTTGCAAAATCAAATATTCGGCAGTAAACTCTTTAGCACGTATTATTTTCATTAAAATAGCCTAAAATATTTTTTTTTTTTATAATTTAATTGCGCATATTTTCCTCACTGCTGTGCAACTCATTGTCCGACAAACATTTTCTCTTTATTACTTTCATTCACACACATAGACAATATGAATTTATATACAAATTTGCATGCCCAAAACACTGTGGGTTCACACAACTGTTCAATGAATGATGAAATTTGAGTTGCTGCTAAAATTCACTCACATATTCACATATATGTATGTGTATATTTACAACAAAATCTAGTTTATAACTATACTAAATTTCATGTTTTCCTGTCTTAATAATATTTATTAAGCAAAATATGGGAATTTCATGATTTTACAAATACATACATACATATACATATATGTAAATATATATTTCATATTTTAATATTTAAAAATATTTTCTTTCACACTTGCGGATGTTCAGCTTGTGTGCTAGAAATAATAAAGTTGCAAATATGTTTGTTTCGAGCGAATTTTTTTTAATTTCATTTGAGGAAAAACAGTGAATTCGAGTGTACTGTGTCGAAAAAATTCTCTCTACATAAATACAGTTAGGTTTATTTGTGTGTCTGTGCATGTGAGGTGGTTATTTTTCTCTCAATTTTATTCATTTGCATTTAAATGCGTGAAATGCTCTGCTAACTATTTGATTGCATAATTGTTTGGCTTGCAGACATATCAAAGCTCACTAATACAGCAATAATTTATGCATTTAAATAAAAATTTATTCATACGCTAGTCGTCATGCCACGCCACGACAAAAAAAAATGCATGACAAATAGAAATATGATATATACACTAATACTTTCATACATAAAACCTACAAATAATATATTTACTTGCATGAGACCTTTGAGAATTAAAAAAAAAATATTTTTTCAACTAAAAAATGTGTTATTTATTTTACTTTTATTGTTAGCTAAAGCGTAATGAATTGTTCAACAAAATATGTACAAATATTTTCTAGTTTGAAATTTGTTTTAAAACCAATGAGCGGAAATTTTCAAAGAATAATTCAAATAAATTCACAATATACTGAAACCTAAATTAAATTATTGCCCATGGTGGTGTAAATATTTCAATGTTTCATTATTCAATACATTTCTGTTTAAAAAACATATTTTTGCAAATTTTTCCACTAAAACAATAAATTAAATACGCTCAACTAGAAAAATACCAATTCGTCTCAATTACACCGCATCGATTTTATTAAAATTTCTGCTAGAGAGGGTTACAATTTTTTCATTGTTCAATCAGGCAATTAAAATTTCTACTGAAACGTGTTAGCAATTGTGAAAAAAATATTTTTAAACGAATTGATGGCGACAAATTTTTTCAGAGCTTGCATAATTCTGGCGGGGGGATATTGAAATGCACAAAATTTTCACGCTGTTTACTCTCTACTTGTGGAGCGGTGCCTAGTTTCAAGTCTTGAAAGCTTAGAATAAATTTAAGAATTTGTAAGTTTCAGTTTTCGTGAAATGCTTAGCGAATACTTTAAATTTATTTACTGATAAATTGCATAAACATCCGATAAAAGTGACTGAAGCCTGAGAAACAGAAATAATTTTTTTGTAAATGAAGCAACAATCTATTAGGTGCTAGGAGAATCGTAATAGGAAATTTCAACATTTTCCACGGGGCTTTTCCTCGAGTTTTTGAATTATTTTATAAAGTGGTCGCAATCGTATTTTACCAAATCCCAATTATAATTTTCAATAATCTAAAGAGTCAGCAAAGTGTAGTTAGAGAAGAAGGTAACAATACTGCCACCATGGGCTCAATTAGCGTTGAATGCGGCATTTTGATGCACTATCGTTACACCTTATAATCTTGCTTTTTCGTTTTATCATTGCGTTCAAACCACTCGCTCCTCACAATGAAACTACTATATTCCTTATGCTTTTACTGAAGAAGCATTATAGGTTTGCAACAGTGCCGGATTAGCCACGTAGCCAAGAGAAGCAAATGCTACGGGCCCCGCGCTCAAACTGACCGTAATTAAAAAAATATCAATTTAGATCGTGCGTAAAATATCCTTGCATGCTATAAACGAGAAGCGCTTAGGCTATGCTTCACTTCCACCTGAAAATCTAAAACTCGATTTCGTCTCGTTAAATCGTAAAAATAAGGAGGCATTTTACGAAGTTCTTAACTTTAATGTTCTAAGATTTAATTATAAATATTATAATTGATATATTTAGACCAGTATCTATGCTAGGTACATTTCTATCTTTCAAGCGTCCAGATTATTATTTTTTTATTAATTTCCATTAATTTTTATATCAAAATAAAGTTAAATTTCTGCCGAATACCGCTATTGGGAATTTTTATTAATTAAATAAATATTTTCATAAAATAAAATAAAAAGAAAATCATTATCGAATATCTCTAGGTTTTGTATGCCTCATGGCCGTCAAAGGAATATAAGTATAATTATTAAGTTTTTACAATATTTTTATTGAAAATTATTGTTTAACGTTTGTGACTTTCCATGTTATAAAAAGAGGACATTATTTTATATCATAAAACACAATAATTAAAATGTTCTATCTAGTTACTTCTTTTTCCAAGCGTACGCTGACCTCTTAACAGGGCAAACATTTTTAGTGCAGTCCAGCCTTAAGAGCAAAGTGTTTCAGAATCACAAGTCATGTTCTGTCATCTAGACCAGTAAAAAGATTTGTTAAGTTCTTGGACATGGAAGGTCATACTGCTGAACAACTCGCTCAAAGTTTACTATATTTATTGAGTCATTAATATCAAAGATTGTCGTGGGCTAAGCTATTATAATACCAGCAACATGAGTGGGAAATATGTACATCGGCATACAAGCCCGAATTTAGAGAATAAATAAGTATGCAGAAGACATTCCCTGTCTTGCGCATTCATTAAATTTGGTTGCTAAGTGTGCTGCAGACTGCTGTACAGAGGCATTACTTTTATTCGATTTCATTGAAACCTTTATAAATTTTTTTCCGCTACCTATCGGTGGGGTCGACTTACAAACGCACTTAAGGATTCTACTTCAAAAATTCCGATTTTGAAACGGTTATCAGACACTAGGTGGTCAGCCCGAGCAGATGCTACGAAGGCGCTTTTATGTGGTTTGATCACTATTAAGCAAGTATTGGAAGACATTTTCAATAACGTGGATCAAAAAGCATAGTGCCGTATTAAAGCTTACGGAGTACTTTCAACGATGAATAAGTTAGAAATGGGAATAATGACAATTACGTAGAACGAAGTCCTAGAACGCTTGCAAGCGACTAGTGCTTCGCTGCAGTCGTCTGATCAAGACCTTAATAAAAGGGTACGCCCTTTATGAATCATTATATGTCTACGTCCAAGCAATGCGATCCATTTTTTCAGATATTGAGGTAAGAGTCAAAGATCTGACCTACTGTGAAAAATACCAACAACAGACATCACGACGAATCAAGCGAAATACACAATACAACCATTTCAGCGGCTCTACTACACTCGACGACTTTGTTGAAAATCAAACACCTGGGCAACGTTTCGAATTTGAGGTATTTATTGTCACTATTGTTAACGTACTGTTTGCTTTAACTAAACATATGAAAGCATATCATAAAATTACTAGTGTTTTTGAAGTATTTCGACAGCTAAAATCTCTTACAACAGAAGAGATTTTGGAAAAATCTTCTAGTATGGTCAGTGCTTAGGAAGATGGTTTAGAGAACAGCCTAGACGGCGAATTAGTGCAGTTCGCAGAGCTACTGAAAACAGATGTGGCTACTGTTATTGACAGCAAGAAACAGGAGCCTCTGGAACAGCAATATTATAAACTTTTATTAAATAATTCTTTAGAATTGTGTGTCCGAAACTTAGAAATTGCTTTGCGAATTTACTTATATCTCATGATCACTAACTGCAGTGGTGAATGTTCTTTTTCAACAATAAACATGAATTAAGGAACACGATGGATTCGTTTAGGCCTTGTTCCAGACTTTCTTCTGGTTATCTTTGCTATTCTTTGCGATAATCTCATAGATTTTCTTTTGGGATTTTTTTCTGGTGAAGTCAAAAAATTATTTAATATATAGTACATTGTCAATTAACACGAAAATATTTCGGTAAAACTTTGAAGCGGTAATAGGCTGACATACCTCTTGAGGCTAATAATAACATGACATCCAGGGTCCATATTTATATTTTGGAAAAAGCTCTACTACTTTAAGAACAGCTTTTCAGTGTTAGCTTTCAACTCAATAAAAAAATGCGAATTGTATTCTCACCAGATTCACACAAAAATATGTATCTTTTCCCCTAACCCATTTCATCTCATTGTCGTATTCGCAGCCATCGTCAATATTTGCACCGTTAGTCGGAAATAACAGTACGGGCGCAAAAGTCATAAAATCCTTCAACACATGCCAACTTTTGCTTCGACTAATGGCCAATAAATTTACTTTTTTTGACATGTGAAACGTCAGCAGGAAAAGGATTATAAAATAGGAAAATGCGAAAAGTTTCCCGAACCAAATTCGCAAATAAATAAACAGAATATGGCGCTGGCGTTTAGCGTGCCGCGGTACAGAGTGTCACAGCGCATAAATCACACACGATTTTTGACAGCCAAGCAAAAGTTATGAACACGAGTGTGCGGATGAGCATTTTTTGCAAATAATTGCCAATAACGGTAAACAGCTGCGCGGCAAATACTCGCAATATTAGGCAATAATGATTCGGAAACTATGCATTTAAGACGAGTATGTATTTTGACGCACGTAAATTGGGCATAAATTTTATTGCACCCAAAGGTGCTGATGAAGGATTCACCATTTCTGCCCACGCTTATACTTTCCGAGCAGAACTTTGCGGTTTTCATATTTATTACCTGTCATTTATTTGACATTTAATGGTAGTTTGTTTGGAGTTTTCTGTTTTTCCTTCTTTTTATATAACGTTCGCCGACTCTCAACACTTTTTCTCACATTTGGAATAAAAGGGGAGTGTTTCTGAACCGCTCAGTTCCAGGAAGGTTAGATTTAAAACTCTCACAATGACTGGCTTTATGCCTTGTGGAATTCTAAGCTTGAAAATTTATTTTTAAACTGGAAGATAATGAGAGAGCTTATTATTCTCAATGGAGAATATAAAAAGGAAAGTTATGAGATTTCCAGATAAAAAAGGATGACCTTTTAGTTTGATTGAAATCAGTCTTTATTATTTTAATGCCTTCTACAGTTGCTGAAAATGTATTCAACAGTGGTTCGTGGTGTGGATGACCCTTAAGCTTCAAATGATCCGAAAAGATCTTAGAATATCAAAGTTATGGCTTCAAAAATCTATGAGTCAAATTTTATAGTTATTTTCCGAGGCGCTAACCGTGATCTTTATTAATTGCACCTCACTTTGGTTACATGGATTTTTCCTTATGACAAAAATACTGAAATTTCTGTTTGATTCGGCTCTGACAAAGTTTATGTAGTTATGACGTATTTTCTGACGGGCTCACCACTGTTTCATAAGCTTCAAGAGAGTGCACATCAATCTTATAGCGTCTAATAAAATCATGGTCAAAAATCTATAAATTAACTCACAAAGAAACTTCGAAACTGCGGTGTAAGGTATTTCTACCGTCTTATTTTTTTAGTTTAGTTTCAAAAATTCGGTTTTTCGAGCTATATGGATGCATTTGGTAATAAAAGTACAGAATTTTCCGTTCGATTCGGTTCACTCGATGCTTTCCTTGGTTCTTTCAGTTGCTGAAGAGTAGAAAAAGAGCCGAAAATGGACTCAATAACCTGACAAACTCCACTGTTAGGGTTTGAATTGCTGTCAAGAGAACTCAATCTCAGCGCCTCTGTTAGTCTTTCGGTATCTTCGGGCAAGCGGAACTGTAGAAAACTCCTGACTTGAACCTGTACGATATGCTTGAAAATACTTCCTGCCCGCCTCCTTCTACGATAACTTGACACTTATGTGTAAGACACTGAGATATTATGATGATAAAATATTTCAAGCAAAAAACTGAAGGCAAAAAATAGCACTTCCGCCTTTAGAATCTACGCTCACTCTCACTTATATCACTTTCTAAGCCTCTTTGACCATTTTGCTTTATGATTTCATTAAAAACTGCGACAACTTAAGTGCTTATATCGCGCACGTTTGTACTTTAAGTCACTTTCTGATTAAATCTTAATGTGTTTAATGTCCTGTAACCGCATTAAGGCATTAAGGCAAAGACCAACAACAGCAACAGCAAAGCTAAGCGCACATTGCCGACCGCAGAAGTAGATCACACAATGACAATTGCACGGAAGCGACGCGATGTCTACGGAAATGGGAACTTCAACGCACGCGCCGCCATTTAAGCAAGTCACATTAATTCCGTGTATGTGTGTGTGTATGTGTGTGCCAGAACCGCAATGGCTCGTAAAATGTCGCACACGAGACAAAAAAAAGTTGAAATAAATTAATTTCTCTAAAATACGTTGAGTGTCAGTGCGTGGCCACGCCGGTGCTCAATGGCCGCTGGTCATGAAAGGCGCGCATTTAAACTGCATTATTCACAACAAATGGCGAAAGTTAATTCCACGAAACATTAAGCGCTATATTTTTAACGGCGAGTACTTTCATAAAGAATGTGCGCGGCATATTTCAATAATATGCTGAAATTTCACCGCGCATATTTGGCTTCGGAAGCAAAAACTTTTCGCGCCTGTTCGAATTAACAGCGCACTAATTATAAGCTTTCCTGGAAAAAAACCGCGTGAAGGGATAAAAAAGTAATGCAATGCTTCTACTTCTTAGATTCGATTAGTGTCACTCGCTTTGTGTAAAGTCGCCAGCTCGCTTGCCTCAGCGGCGCATTCACTGCATAACTAATGCGGCGCGCTCGCCTACCTACTAACTAACCGACCAAGCGCTGGGCGTGCTTTGCGCCCTAACAAATCGCCTTGTCCTGCAATTGTCTCCGGCGATTACCCGCGCGCAGCTGGGCATTTACATGGCGCGCATTTTTGTGGCGCCAAGCGCGCGCCTTACGACATTTTCCGCTTGCCTTACACACTGACTTGATCACGCCGCGCGGCCTCTTGCATTATGTATTTATGTGTATATATGTAAAATAGTCAGCAATTCGCACAACTTTTACAATTTTATTTGCGGTTAGCACCATTCTTTGCCAATAACGGGCTAAATGTTTTTTCATGCAACTTTCGCAATCCTTTTGCAGCGCTTTTTTAACGTATTTATTGTTTTCGGCACAACTTCATCTGCCTTGGCAAATTATTCCGTTAGACTTTTTATCTCAACGACTGCGCTGCTGTTGGCATTATTGTCTCTGGCTGCAATTGAGTTTTCCACATTGTGGTATTCGTTGCATGTCTTCGGGCGCTGGCGGCTTGCTGCGCTGCCAGTTGTGCAGTTCCGCTCGGTTTGGTGGCGCGAAAGTTCGCATAACTCGATATTCAAAGCAAGTTCGAATTGTTGTTTTTGTGTTGCTGACTTTTTTGCCGCGACAATGCGCTGGCAATACGCCGCGGCTCAGCGCCATTCGCTGTCATCCTAGCCTTGTCAGTACGCTCCACTTTTTTGTTGTTGCCTGAGTTTTTCTTCATTCTAGCTCAATCTGCAATTTATATTATTCATGGCGTCTTTTTGTTTCTGCCTTTGCATTTCAACCGCCATTCAAAGCCAACTACAAACTACCGTCTTTGCCGCGGCGGCGGCTGGCGGTGCGCGGTGCGCCACAGGCAAAAATGTCGGCCGCATAGTTTGTTCAATGAACGAATTATTTTCTCTTGAATTGATAAAATAATTATGTGCCATTAGGGATAATGCTGGCGTGATCCTTTTAAGCTGACGCTGTGTCTTGTCCGCATGGAAACCATTCGCTCTGTTCTCTCAATGTGTTATCCATTACATTCGCTGTGGACATTGATGGTGTTGCTGTCGATGGCTGGCATTAGTTTAGCATAAATTTCTTCGATTCGCTTGTGCGTTGCTGTTTCTTTGTCGAACGTTGGTGTGTATGAGTGTGTGTGCAAGCTCTATGGTTGTGTGAAAGCGTGCTTTTTAATTGCTTGACATTTGCTTTTGATAAGTTGGAGTTAATTGCATGTAATTTCCTTGGACAATATGAAAAAATTAATTTTTTTAAACTAGCGCTTTAATGGCTCATCCATAAGTTAGAATTTTATCCTGTACAGCCAATTAAAATATGTAATAATGAATTAGCTGAAACACTGAGTTTTGTGTTTTCTGTTATAAGACTGATTGCGATGAGTAGATTTGGTCATTTGTAGTATATTGACTTTTTATTTGTGTTCACATTTCCAAATGAAGAAAACAACAAAGTATTTTTTCTACATTTTGACCTTCTTAAGCGCTTATACCCATTTGTAAATTTCAATGTATCGTTTTTAGTCATGGCGTATATAGCGAGTGTATGCACATTCTGACAAAAATGTACCCGGAAATTGTAAATAAAAGGCAAAATATTTAATTGTTCATCAAAACTTATTTTTCCGCTTTCAAGTGATCCCCACCAGATGTAATACACTTGTGCTAAGGGTTTTTCCAGTCCTCGAAATATTTTTCATAAGCACTTTTTGGGATGGATTTCAACAAATTTCGTTTTATCTCTTTAAGCGACTGAAAACGGATTCCACTGAATGACAATTTCTGTTTGGGGAACAGAAAAAAAAAACACAAGGCTCTATTGTGTGTTCTTCCACAATTCCGGCCGCTTTCGACGGATGTTCTCATACAAACGCCTCAATATAGTCAAAGAGAACTCCTTATTGACCGTCTGTCCCTCCGGAATAAATTCATAATGCCCCAAACTAGGAATATCGAAAAAACAGTGAGCCCCACCTTGGCTTTTAAGCAACTTTGGCAAGGTTTTTTTTTTGGATTCTCCTCGTTTTTCCCATTCCATTCCGATGATTGTTGACTTGTATGGATTTCAAACACGTAAACCCTGGTATCATCGTCAGTTATAATGCTCTCCATGAATATGAGATCGGAACTTGCACAATCAAGTATATCCTAAAAGAAATGTTTACGGTAATCTTTTTGAAAAAATCAAAAAAAAAAAAATCAGATTTACCGGGAGGAGTCGAGCAAGAACGCATTTCATTTTCATACCCAAAATATCCACCCAAATATATTCGAACGGATTGGCGAGAGATGTTGAGCTTTCTTGTCATTTCTCTAAAACTTGTCTGACGATTTTGAAGCACCACAACCTTTCACTGTTTTAATATTTTCATTAGTTGAAGATGTTGAAGACCGTCTAGAAAGAAACATGTATTCAACGATTTCCCGATCGTTTTTAAAGGCTTCGCAGCACTCGTAGGCTTGGGTTTTTGTTGAATCGTAATCCTTTTTCAACATTCCCAACAATCTCTCAAACGAAATTTGGTTAGAAATACAAAATTTGAGACAAAATCTTTTCCAATATTTTTATCCACTGTAAAACTCGCAACGCACTACTGACCTTACTGACCTTTAACAAATTCCACAAAGGAATTTTGAGCAACCGTAAAGGGTAGTTATTTCAGATAGTAGGTACTCTAAATATGTCAACTGAACTCGTACCTCATATCACTCACGAATATTTGATGATGTGTCACCAAGCCAATGCACCGCGCTACAAGTCAATTGCGAAAACCCATGGTTTGGGCTTCGAATTTCCTCCACAACCACCGTTTTATCCATATCTCTGACTCTTTTCTGTTCTCAGATCTCAAATAGTGCTCGCAGGGAAGAAATTTTCGTCGAATGAAAATGTGATCGCCGAAACAGAGGTCTGTTTCGAAGCAAAAGACAAATTAGACCATAAAAATGATGTGAAGGGTCGCTTTAATCAGTCTACCACCCTTGTTCTTCTTTTTTTTTTCTTGAGAGACTTGTAGAGTTTGGTCTTTGTTCGTCGAGAGAGGTCTCTACTTCTCAATCACCTATTCAGTCCAAAGTATCACCTGTTGGCAAGAACTAGTCTTCGTTGGATTTCGAAGCTAGGTCAACTTCAAACGGATCTTTTTTCGTAACCATAGGATGCTTAGCCTGGGATCGAAAGTCGTGAGCTGCTTGAGCTGTATGTAAAATAATCCTTTCTGGTCACTTCCAAGTGCAAGGCGTTCAGAGAACTTACCTTTCTTGCGTGAACTTTTACATATGGATCTCCTCATCTATTAAGTAATCATATTTAATTATGACTTCAAATTTCGTTATTTTCTTGAACTGCGCGAGATTATCTAATTTTCACTAAACTTTTGCAGCAGTAAAATTCGTGACTTTTGCCTAAAAATATCTCTTTTATGAACGGAAGTGATTTTAAAAGTAGTAATAAACCGCATGGAAATAAAACGAAGCATCAATAAAGGGAAGGAGAACATTTGAATGTTAAACAACAACAAATTAAAGTATTTAAATAATGACATAAATTCAGTGAAATATAGTTTCCTTTAACAACCCATCATTAAATGCCTGAATTTCAGCGTCTCCGTTTTGACCCACTTATCAGCAACATTAAGAAAAATTAAAGAAAGCGCCAAGAACAATGAAACAATAAAACATGAAAAAAGGATAAAATTGTGCAAAGCAAAATAAGCGAAGTAGAAAGAGAAAATCATTACGCTCGAACGCGCCAACAAACAAGACATGACATTCATTTATTGTAACTAACCAACAAATAGTGGAGTAAACAAACGCTTGGCAAGTTACGACCATATACTCATATACCCTTTCTCAACTTTAATGGTGAGTGTGGTAAATGTGTAACAACTCAACAACATAGTAAGCAGCAAATTTAAACGGCTAACCGTTTCAACGCTTCCACACGTACACCCAACGAGTCAAACACTCGTTAGCAACATTCATTCATCTTCGAATTGACCTTTACTGATGCGAACTGACAAAGGCGAAGCGAAGTATTGTGTTGTTGCACATACCTATATATTAAATAAACATATATTTGGTTTTGTTGTTGTTTATTTGTAGTACATGCGGCAGCTTTTCATTTTGATATCACAGTTGGCCACCAAACCTTCAACCCAAGCGCCGCCTTGGGCGCTGTCTTCAACAATGTCCAGCCAAGAGAGTTAATCAGTTTAATTAGAAAGGCCACAAGGGTTAGACAGCGGCCAGTAGGGTCGTTGAAGGCGTTGATTTGGCAACTGGAAAATTGGATACAGATGTGTAAATGTAGATATTTTATTATAGAGAGCCACTCGGTGCTTATTTCTATATATAGGCACCTATGTGGGCTATTTATTTTATAATCCGAAGTTTTTGCTGCAATTCAGGAAACATTAAAGTGTCTTATTACTATCAGAAGGCATACTTCTAGGTGCATATAAGTGCGTATGCGTGTCTATGCTTATGTGTGTGGGCTTTAACTCTCAGCTTTCTTCTCTTACTTTAATAATTTTGCCATTACTTTGCTGTAAGCCTGTAACCTTTCAAAGTTGCAAACAAAAATCCTAGAGCGCCTAGACCTTTAATTAGTGTAAAAGTAAATACTACGCTTGTAAATGATTAACCATAAGTACTACAAAGCGCTTGTGTGTGGGTGTGTGCGCGAATTATTTTTGTATGTGTAATTAAATTCGCTTTCTCAGGCTATAATTATGCTGCCGCATCACATTAAGCCCACATAATAATAACTCAATGAGCTTAAAATGGCTTTTTTCTTAGCCTCTTCAATATAAACTACTCTTAGGCGCTTTCCAGCGCAACGCGGCTCACACTTGCATAATTGCAGCGCGCTTGCGTAAAGATGCAGCTGCAGGCGCGCTTCAAAACTTAGAAAATATATGCTGAAAGTGCTGAAATATTGAAATGCAGCTGAGCGCTAAGCTTTAAGCTGTCGTTACTGCCGCTGCTGCTTTTTGGCTATGGCGCCGCGAAGTATGCAAAGCATGCGAACGCACGTGATGGTGGTGTTGCGTAAAATCACGTGAGCTTAGCTCAACACGAAAATGTGGTTATGCCACGTGATGCCATAAGAAGTGTGCCGCTGTATGCGTGTATGTATGTATGTATTTCAATCGGAGCTGCTATGTTCAGTAGTTGAGCTGTGTGTGAGCGCCGTAAAGTATGCTTCGTTCTACGTGCATGAAAAGTTTGAGAATTTATTTAATTCCACACGCCTGCATAATCGTCAGCTGCGCACGCACACAGGTGAACAGCGGAAAACACACACAGGTTTATGTGCGCACACACATAGCCACACATCCACAGCCACAATCACCGAAGACAAATGACAAAAATTTAATACCAAACATTATTTGGCAAGTTTGCTCGGTTTTCACCCACTTGCTCTATGCACACATATGCAAACTTCTGCTGCTGAGCGCCACCATACAAATTCCTAGACTTCACACAAACACACTCACCTGCACATGTGATGTGGCTTTGGCGCTGACTTGCAATCACCTTGCCACGCTTTAAGTTGTCTAATTCTTACAGAGTTTGTAACATAACCCCACCATTTTTGCATGGAACTTGACTCCCAGCAAACCAACAACACCACAATTCTATTGCAAATATGTGTGGCGTAATCTTGAATAGAAAAGGTGTATGTACATATGTGTGTGTGTCGTTATATATGCGTCTACTTTTTGATTTCTTTAGCCAAGTGTTTGTGCATGACTTTTACTCTTTTGCGCTTAAATCCTATTATTTTATTATAATAGAGCGTGCGGTGGGGCGTAGCCGTCATTGTTGGTTGTCTTGGAATCGAAAAAGTTTGGTTAGGTCGGAAAATTTATAAGTAACTTAGACGAGTGCAATCACATGTGGTTTCATATACTTTTATATATAATATAATCTTGAGTATATTTATAAAAAGATGTGAGTGTGTATGTATTTATGAAAATATACCTTTAGTACCAAGAAGGGTTTAGACCGGGCTTCCAGTGCGAGTTTTGTTATATGTATTAGCAGACAACCTGCTTTTGAAATTTATTTATATCCAAGAGTATTGTTGCCTTCATATCAAAAAGTATCAACCAAATCCCAACTTCACATATTTATTTTGCTACTTTTGAGTTTTGAACTCAGGCACAATGAATTAGTTGTCACACATTCGCTACACTTTGACTGTTGCAGTTGATTAAATAGTTTTTATCACTTCGAATCTATTATCGCCACACACACTCAAAGGCAATTTAATATGCTTTGCCACATATTCTTCTTATTGCCGCCCAAAAACGGTATTTGTGAACTTTGCAGTATAAAGATAATGTTTGTAAGTAATCAAAGTAATGGCGATAGCACAAAAGCCATCGGAAAAAAAAAACTAAAATGAAGAGTAAGTAAAATACGTAAAAGCTCTTTCTTGAAGTCAATACAATAGAATTGCAGAGTTTTAATTATTTATTTGGTAAAAGGTTTGGGTAAACTAGATTCAGTGGGTATATAATATTGAATACCTCTGGTGAATTAGTAGCACAGTTGTTAGATTCGGTGTTTTCTGAAACTATACGGAAGCTAGCAAAAACTACAAATAAAAAAAGGGTCAAGAACTTTAATTTTATTGGTCGATTTGTATGGCAAATATATTATAGTTATCCAATCTATATTTTTTTCAAATATTTTTCAAATATTAAGGGAATGCTTTAGATATTCATCCATGCAAAATTTAGTGAAGATATCGAGTCCCATAAAAAAGTTTTCCATATAAAAACTTCATTTTGATCGCTTAAGGTAGTAGTCTGGTAACTTATGACTATTTGCATGACTTCTTTGGAGGGTGGTTTTTTATAGGATAATAAAAACGAATTATCTTGAATATTTAGAGTGTTTTTATGTACATATTGAAAATATAAAAAAATATGTATTTGAAAAAATTTAGTACTTTATTACTATTATTATTGTCCCTCGAAGTTGGAACCTCAAAAGAAAATGCACGTGGGTGGCCCGGATGATTGTGGCTCTGGATGTTATCTGAAATCAAATATTCTTGTTTGTTCTTAATCTATAGACATGTCATTCTGATCGGAACTACTGAAGTTAAATTTCAAGGGTAAATAACAAAATGGACTTTGAAAAAAATAGTTTTTTTATTTTAGCAGAGAAAGGATTGTAAAATAAAAAGTTAGGGGTGAAAAAAATTCTCGTTAGTTCCGACGAGAACTATAAGTGTGTAGTTCGAAATAAAAAATAATCGGTTCAGTAGAAAAAAAGTTAGGACCCGGCCCGACCAGAAAACCAATGTTCTGAGAAAAACGCGTTTAAAGTTCAACAACTCTGAGAGAGAGGACTCCGAGGCGCTCCAGGAAACTCGTTATAACTCTCGAAATATTTCGAAATTCTGTCTGAAATTTTCACAGTATATTCTCAAGACATTGTACTTTCACATTGAGCTGAAAAAAAATTTTCGATTTTTTGAACCCAAGTTACCACCTTCTTGAAGAGAAAGTGCAAAATTTCAGAACGATTTCTCAAAAACTCATGGATTATTTCGCGTATATAGAGGCGAACAAGGCTGAATTGATTTAGCTCGTCATGGCGATCATTTATATATATAAAATATATGATCTCCGACGAAAAATATTAGTCATCGTAGATCGTAAGAATAAATAGTTCTACCGATTTTCAATTCTAGCTCCACAATGAATTGCGTTGATCCCACTTAAAAGGCAATGAAATAATTCCAGGAAGGTAGCGAAAGTAGTCTTTGACCTACTAAACTTCATACCGCTGAAGAGAACTTCGCACTCTGTTGAAAAATAATTTTAAAATTTCGTTTGCCATACTACCAGTAGAAATGTAGCCAATCGGTAAACGGTAGGATTGGTGTCTTACCAACCTTAGACAGAAATTAGGATCGGTTCTCAGGCATGTGGGTCTACATATCTCGCTAGATTCAAAGAACTTGTTTAACTCACCACATCACAGTGTTAATACATACATACATACTACCTAAAATAGTTCCAACAGCCACATATTACGGAATATGTTACTCGCCACCAGAATACAGCATTATACCAGAAATCCAGCTTACCAACGCAAGCTCGCATTATCCTAAGGCCCTGTGGTTACATATCTTGTGCACAGGAAAAGTTTTTCAGAAATTCTAATATTGTGGGTGTAATAGATAATTATGGCATTTATATGTGTTATAATGACGGCTGACGTTACGAGTATGTGCGCCTGTGCCTACTCATATGTACATGTATACATATAAACGACTATATACTCTCAGAAGTATATGTCTTTGCTAGCTTTGGTGTGTGCTACGGCAAATACTTTAATAAAAGTTTCACTCAGCTGAGGTCGTTTAAGTGTAAATAGTTTGAATTTTCATGGCTTTTGGTCTCGTCACCTTTTGCTGACTGCTTTTGTGCGATAACGGTAATATGTGGGAATGCTGCTAGTTGTTGAAGGCAAACAGCAATCAGCTGTTATGTGTATGCTATGTACATATGTGTGCGCTCACACATTACAGTCGCATTTATTAAATATTTTCATAAACTGAAGCATCAAAACTTGGCCTTTCTAAGCGGACGATGTTTAAATAATTGCTTTTAATTACGGTTTGGACTTTGTTGGAAAATAACAAAAAAGAAAAAAACAAAAACACTGCTGCCTTATTTACTTTGAAAATGTAGTGCTAAGAGTTGTCGAGCTTTAAATTGCGGTTGGTATGGTTGCTTTGGTTGGATTAAAAAGGTTGAAGATTGAAGGAATAAAAAATAAATTACAACTCTAAAAATTCATATTTCGGATTATCTGTTAATGACCATGAAGAGTTTAGAGTTAGGCAGGGAGGAAGTTGAGTGATATTGCACAAATTCGATGGTATAACATTTACGGTAATCCTGGTATGATGAAGAGCTTACTTTAAAGTTACAGGTATGTTAAGTGACAACATTGAATTATTATACTCTGGACGTATATATGGTCAACTAGTTGAACTTACGTACTTTCAAATACAAAACCCTTAACCATCTGCAATCGTTTGAGGTTGTATCTCTCTTTGAAATCTCTGAAATATGTTTGCATATTGGCAAAACTTTTTGTCGATCACCTTTAACCTTTACCTCATTTATGGTTTTTGAGCTCACTGCATGGGTTATGCCTTGTACTGGCGATCGATTTTCATATATGAAGTTTGGTTAGTGTTTGATTAGTTGGCTGGCAGAAAATGAAGAGTAGCCAATTAAGTTTTTAAGAATTTTTTTTTTTGATGAACCGATTATGGAAGCATAGTTTAAGTACTGTTTCGATTCGCTATGAGCTAAATAATGAACCAAACGCTGTTGAAACCTTTACTAATAAGTTGAACACAAAAATTATCGCAATTGTTGGGTAGGACACTAGCTTACGCAAAGAAAACCTTACATAAATTGAATTTATCTCCGTGAATCGTTGGTAAACTGATACCCTCCTGAAGCGGCTGATGAAAAGAAGACCCCTAACGATGAAACGAAAATAGTGGCCGTGGAATGACTGTGAGCCGGCGCAAATAGTAGCCAAAAGGAGGAGGATCAGGATGCTTTTGCCTTGTGCTTAGTGGGTTTGACAAACAACTATCTACTTTGCTTCCCTATAACCACTATCTCATTTCGAGGCTTAAATGACAACAATTGGACTATGAAGTAAGCAAACGCCCAAAAGTGGCCAGCTATGGCCAATACGAGAGAAATTGTATTTCATTACGACAACGCCAAGCCACGCGCAACAATATTGAGTCGTCTAAAGCTCCGAGTGTATCGTTGGGAGGTTTTTTTTACACCCACATTTTAGTCCGGATCTGGCACCAATTGATTACTACATATTTTTGTCTCTGACGCATATTTTTACCTTTAAGAAATTAGCCTCAATAAGAGCTTGTGTAAATAGGAACCGGTTTCTAAAGTGGCACATTCTCAGTATACCAAGTAGAACCTTCAATTTTGTGCAAAAATAGTGGATTTCTGTTAACTTGAGCTTTATATTTAGACAGTAGGTCGGCTGAGGCTTTGATCCAGTGGTTTTGCTTAACAGTTTGAAAGTTCTGGGAAAAATAATATATCTGCGCAGACATTTAAGCATATGTAATTGAAGAAGATGATACAGGTACCACAGGCATCTTTTCTCTTGGTTTCTCACCGCTTTATATCTTGTTCATTTTGCAGTAGAATATATAAATATTTTATATAAAGACATGCATTTTCTTAGAAAATAAACCTCTATCTGGATTTTAGCAAACATTAAAAATTTTCAATTAAATACTTAGAAATCTCTTTAACTTCTATAATTGTTAAATATTTGCTATGTGCATAATCCAATAATTTTGCCGAGCATGAAATTACTGGCTTTCTTTGACTAGGAGTATAAACGTTGTATATATTCACATATATACTACGTACATATACTGGGTCCCACAAACTACATAAAACGACCGCAAGTCTACTACATGCTTAGTCAACCGCATGTTCGAGCCAAACCACTTGAATATCTTGAATATTACTATTTTCTCCCATTAGACCAGACTGTTGCTATGCAAATGGCTAATTAAGAGCATTTAATCACTTTTGGCACACAACTAGGGTAATGGATGTGAGTCTAGCTGGGGTAAGCTACGAACTACAAGCAGTTTGTTTATTACCAATAGCTCCCCAATGGCTTTGGGCTAGCACTTTTCTGTGTACACATTTTATATTTTGTCGTTTTTATGTTGCCACCAACGAAAGGTATGGCGACGTGAGGTGGTTTGTGCCACATAAACTCACAAATTTATTTTACATGCCGACACATAATTTTACAACTTAAGTTGTGTATGTGTACTATCTTTACGTTTTTGGCTTAAACGCCCATAACTATGCTACATAATTTTACAATGGCGCTGCCAAGTAGGTGGCAGCGATAAGTAGAATCAACCATAACTTTTTGCTATGATAACGGCAATCTGCATGCATACAATGATAGTTTTTATTTAACTTGCCACATTTAGGGGCGTGCATAAGTGTTCTTTCTATGCACTATGTTATAGTGAGCGGGTTTTTTGTGCGAGACCCTCTCTCTCTCTTTAACTACTTTATTTTCACAATTCGCGAAAAATGCGCACAAAAGAAATGAATTAATGAGAAAATAAAATGGTAGTAGCTTTTAAATTTAATGCGCCCCAACACAGCTAGCGGCATTGGCGCGGCAACAACGACGACGCTTTTAAACAGCGCTCGGTGCAGAGGGTGCGAAGCAGCCACAAATAACGAGTTTATAGCCACAGAGATTGAGGCGGAGGTGGGTTACTTGAGGGGAGGAAACTACTGAGCTTTTTTTTCGTTTTTGTTTTTGGGGTTCAAGCATATCTAAGAATTTATTTCACAGCATTCGCTGGCTAGCACCAAAAGCGCACACCATTCCGCTATTATACATTGTGCCACAGTAAAGCTAGCAGCGGCGTCGGCAGCATCAGCTTCATCCTAACAAGTTTGCTCTGGCTTTCGTTCGTGCCTTTCACTTTTTTCACCACCCCTTCCCCTTCAACGCTGTGTGTGTGTTTTGGGCAAAGTTGGCAGCTAAATAGCGCAGCACAATCGCCACAAATTTGTTGATGAGGGGCGCATTGTTGGGAGTTAAAGTGTTGCCGAGCGCAAACTACTTTTTAAATAGCCACACTCATTTGTATAGTGTCGAAATGGATTTTTGAGGGGTCGTAAGCTGGCTACAATGGCAGCTGAGTGGTGGAGGCATGCCACTGGTTTATAGCCGTAAATCTTATATATTTCGTCTGTCTGGCCATTAGCAAATACCATATACTATATATTTCTATATATAGTATATATACTATGTTAGCCTTCATTCATTCGTCCGAAAATAGCGTTTATCTGCCAACATTTTGCCTAACAAGTCAGCTGAAACTCGTAGCTTTTATGGCTTTTTGTAGCTTCTTTTGTTTTTGCTGTTAATTTGTTTATGGCAACAATTAAAAGTGAACCGAAATTTCTTGTTAAAAGTATTTTCACGTTAAATGTTCCACAGCAGAAATGAGGGAAAATGTGAGATAGATATATACCTAAGAACTACAGGTAAATGAGTTTTTATATAAACTGGTTGAGAACTTATAGCCATTTTCTAGTAGCTAAGCTAAAAATGCAGTTCAGTTTTGTAAGATAAATACAAATGTAATTATTTTACTTCAATGCTTTGATTTACAGAGTGTGCTGTTCCATGGAATTACTGAGTGTAGCTTGGTATGAAAGCATCTCAAAAGTATATCTTCTCAAATTCGAAAATCTTCACTTTATTTTCAACTATTTCATGATAATTACTTACAAAAGCTGTGAGTCAGTTAACAGTAAGTTTTAAGTTACTTCATTCGTTTCTATTACATCACTATATAGTATATATAATATTAAGTTCTGCTAGAAGAAGAGAGGTATTAAGAGGTTGGAACAAGAAAGATTGTGGTCATAGTGGTCATACTGAATCAGTTAAGCTTAAGTAAAGCAGGCCGTATGCGCCCAGATAGATTCATTTTCAAAAGCTACTTCCGGTTCCGGAAGAGATTTGGTATTGGAGAATGATATGCATATTGACGGGTCCAAAGTAGACTGCAGAGTAAGGCGAATGTATGATCAAACGTGGAAGTACCAAGTATAGAGAATACCTCTTTTGTTCTATTAAATAACTACGAGAAAGTATAGAAAACAACCATATACACAGAGCATTTTCGGCAAAGGAAACCGTTTTTTCAAATTTCTTTGTCAATGCCCAGCTCTAACACAGACTAGATACAGAATACTTGGATCTCACAGGCATCAAACGCTGTCTACAAAAAGCATACCGGATATTAGTTGTTTCATTCATAGAACCAAATGTTTTGAGCGCAATGATAAAATGAGAACCAAATGTTTTCAGCGCAAGATAAAATGAGATGGCAAGATTAAAGAGGAGCTACGATGGTGCATTAAAATGCCGCATTCAGCGCTAATTGAGCCCGAAGTGTTGAATTGAGTTCGAACAAAGGCGATTATGTGGCTAAAGAAAAATTTAATTTTAAACTTAGAGATCATCTTGATCAATTGTTATGCCTTAGCCAAAAAAAGGCTAACTATTACGAGTATTGGTTCTAGAAGCAATTTAACTTCTAGAAACTTTGATAGAACCAATATGATAATATTGAGTATACAAGAGTAAAAGCAATTAAGTGGCTCCTCACTCTGTAGCTGAAGTTTTGGCATACATATTTTCTCGAGTTTTTCTTTGCATTCCCTTTTTCAGATATATAATTAGTAAGGTTAATCGCTCAGACTATATACTGTGACCAAAAAATAGGTGACATTTGAATTTAAACTGCGCGCGTCGAAGGATTTGAAGAATTTGCAATTTTGTTTTTAGGTTGGTAGTACTGTCAGTCACATTTATGTCAAATTTCATGTCAAAATATTCATTAGTATTTGAGATACGTGTCGTTTTGTGAGCTGCTAAAAGTGAGTTTTTCGTTTTTTGCGATGTCGAAATTTGCTGCGCAAAGAATTTGCATTAAATTTTGTTTACGAAATCAATTTTCTGCTGCGGATACGTTGATGATGGTGCAGAAAGCCTTTGATGATGAGGTTATGTCTAAAAAAATGTTTACAAGTCGTATAGTGAGTTCCAATCCGGACGTGAACGTTTCGAAGACGAAGAGCGCCCAGGGTGGTGTTGAAAAACCGTCGATTAACAATTAGAGACCTTGCTGATGAAGTTGGCATATCGAAAGGCCATTTTGAAGGATGTTTTGGGCTTCAAGCGCGTCTGGTTCCGAAAACATTGAATTGTGGAACGATGCTTTCCGACTACTAGGGTGCCATGAAATGCATTATAACTGGCGATGAGACTTGGATCTATGCTTACGACCCCGAAACAACCGATCAATCGAGCGAATATCGTGCCAAAAGAGAGCCGAGACCAAAAAAATTGCGCCAAAGTCGCTCAAAAATCAAGGTCATGTTGACCGTTTTCTTCGATTATCGTGGTAATGTGCATTATAAATTCCTTCCAACTGGTCAAACAGTCAACAAGGAATATTATTTGAACGTTATGCGTCGTTTGCGTAACGCTATCCGCCTAAAAAGCCGGAATTGTGGAAAGACAATTCTTGGTTTTTACACCAAGATAATGCACCATCCCATACTGCCCTCGTAATTCGTGATCATTTCGCCAAAAACTCAACCCATATCGTTCCGCAACCACCGTATTCACCTGATCTGGCGCCGTGCGACTTCTGGCTGTTCACCAAGCTCAAAAGACCGCTCCAGAGACACCGTTTTTATACGATAGAGGAGATTCAAGGCGTAGTGAAGACGGAACTGAAGGCCATCCCGGAAAGTGACTTCAACCAGTGTTTCGAAGATTGGAAAATCCGTTGGCATAAGTGCATTGCATCGAGAGGGGATTACTTTGAAGGGGATGAAATTGAGTTGGAAGAATAAATAAAGAATTTTCAAAATAAATTCAATGCCACCTTTTTTGGGCACAGTAGTATGTATATATTTCCTCGAAAAAATATTGTATTCATTTTAAATTGTATTTCTTCCACATATGTATTACTGAGAACGCCGTATCAAACATACAGAAAGGTGTTCATATCCTTATATTTTACCACACAAAATTCAAATATTGTCGTTCCAGTAAAATTGATATTATTCGGCTCGCCGTAAATATTTCCAAAGTCCTCACATTTATCATCAACAATTCCTCGCACAATTAAATTTACGGCAAGTCTCCTTCCGTTATTTTAATTAAAGCTTCTTCGTTACTACCACTAATGCACTGCACATACATCAATTTAACTTTCAGTACAACAACAAAAATATGCTAACCTTCCCCATTCAATTATCAACTGCTTAAACTAAAATTTATTTGAATTTCACCGAAATTCCTCTTAAAATTCCTCAGCAATCCACGCCAAGCTTTGCTTATTTTTGCGGCAAACACGAAAATAAAATAAGAATTCCAAAAACACACAAGCAGAAACGCAAGCAAAAAAAGCATAGAAATGAAACAAGATTTAATGCAAAGCGAAGCGAAATAAAGTACAACAAATGAAATTGCAATGACATGAAAGTTCTCTGCTAACCATGAAATATGTTGTGAAATTTATTTGCGCTACAAATACTTAACCACAACAATAAAAGTAACAACAACAGGCGAGGACCAACGAGAGAGCGACGCACATTGAGCATGTGACAATAGCAAAAACAAAAGCAATACATAATGAAAGCAGCAGTAAACAAGCTTGAAACGAAGGCACACGCTGCAAAAACTTGCACTTGCAACAACAACAACAAAAACTGCAACACTTACGCTTGCGGCTGCATATTTTAATGTAGTTGTGCCTGTACTCAAATACATATGTTTGCTGAAATTTACAGCAATTGCAGGAAATTTCATAACTTTTTGCCTAGGAACTGTTACTGACTTGGGTTGTCACTTGAACCTAGAAGTGTAAAAACAAAATTTTCAGCTACTAGGAATAGAATTTAAAGACATGTGTATTTAACGGGTGTCCCTTTTTTGAACTGTCGGATTAATAACTGTTTTAATGCTGAAGAAATGTAATTGAAAGTTAATTTGCGTTATCTTTATCTTTATCTTTATCTTTATCTTTATCTTTATCTTTATCTTTATCTTTATCTTTATCTTTATCTTTATCTTTATCTTTATCTTTATCTTTATCTTTATCCCTATCCTTATCCTTATCTTTATCCTTATCCTTATCCTTATCCTTATCTTTATCTATATCCTTATCCTTATCCGTATCCTTACCCTTATCCTTATTCGTATCCTTATCCGTATCCTTATGCTCATCCTTATCGTTATCCTAATACTTATCCTTATCTTTATCCTTAGCTTTTCCTTATCCTTATCCTTATCCGTATCCTTATCCTTATCCTATGCCTTATCCTTATCGTTATCTTTATCCTTATCGTTTTCCTAATTTTTATCCTTATCCTTACCGTTATATTTATTTTTATCCTGATCCTTATCCTTATCATTATACTTATCCTATGCCTTATCCTTATCGTTATCCTTATCGTTTTCCTAATACTTATCCTTATCTTTATCGTGATCTTTATTTTTATCCTTATCCTTATCCTTTTCCTAGTACTTATCCTTGTCCTGAGCTTTTACTTATCCATATCCTTATCTATATTCGATTTAGAATTTCTTTTGCTCTTAATTAACACCTTCTATTACTTTTTTAAGTATTTTTCTTCGAATTGTTAGCACAAACAGACAAGGAATACATATAAACATTTAATAACAGACTGAGCAAATTGAGCAAAACAATTTTTAATTTTATTGCCATCGTTTTCTCCAACTCGATTCCTCCCAGCTCCGCATCTCTGCTAACATGATTTGCACTTGCAAGAAGGTAAAATCTTTTAAGACAAATTGCGGTTGTAGTTAGTTCAGAGATGAATATTGCAAAATCAAGTAAACGCAAAACTACAAAAATATGGTAACTGATTAAGTGAGCTCTGCGTTATTTAGTGAATCTTAGATTTTCTAGTTAAGTGTATTTTCCAATGAAGTTTATGGTTCACCCCAGAATAAAATCCAAAGGCTATGGTTGTCGTAAAGAAAGATGGTGAGCACGGAAACTTTGACTATTTGGGTATTTTATTATACACTGAATTTTATATTAGATTAATAATAAATTAAAAATATTGTTAAATCATTCTGCAATCATCTACATACACTAAAATTTGTAGATTTTAAAACTAAATTTTTATAAATAATGTTTTATATAATATAGTATTACCTATTTTCACACGGTCTGTGAAATGCTGCTCCAGTTAATTTTCTAGTTGAGCTCGAAGATTTTTTCCTATTTCCGTGAATAACTTTCAAGTGGTTCAAGTTATTCAAACATATTTTAAAATCGAAATAGGTTTTCATTCTCACATAATTATATAGGCTACTAGTATGCTCTAAATCGGGTTATTTTGCAAAAGTAGTAATGTCGCTTTATTATAGAATGTGTGGACTTGAAGTCACGAAAATTTCAAAAAAAAAAAAAAAACATTTAATTTCCAACGTTATAGTTGTTTGTGTTGACCCAGTTCCATAAAAAGGTACTTGCAGTGACAACCATAAGTCCGTAGAGATTCATCTAAAATCAATCGGACAAAAAAATTAGTTTTATAAATAGATAATCCTGGGCCTGGTCGAATGATTTTTTTTTTTTCAAAAATTAACAAAATGGCAGCCTCAGAAAATTTTTGTCTAAAGTTTTGGAAAAAAATCAACAGTTAATGGTGTTAAAAGATCGAAATTTGTGAAAAAAAAAAATTCTTCGATCAGGCCCGAGTTTATTATGTTTTTAAGCTGTATTAAAACAAAATTAATTTTTTGAAAATTCTGACTAACCCTAACCCCTTAAAGGCTATATATAGGGTGTTTTTGGTGCTATACACATTTTAATTGAAATATGACACATATTTTGGCTGTATATGTTGACAAATGTTACGAAATTTAGTATTTGAACAAAATCTCAGGCATTCCGAAATCCATATTGCGCCTTTGAAGGCTGCCTGTTATTTACATAAGATAAATAAATGAGGATTGCACCGCGACCTAGGGTCTCTTGTGCCCTCTCCTAACTCACAACGTCTGAACTAGCCGCAGCAAATTGATGAGCTATAATGTGCTATTAAGGCGATGTGATCCCTATTTGGAAACATGCATCCAAGGGCCTTGGTCTTGCGTCTGCAGACTGCTGTGCAGTCCATTAACAGGTATTCTGGAGTTTCAGGCTCCAAGTCGCTGTTGTTGTTTACATACTCGTAACTCTATATTACTTATTTCAGCAAAAAGCAAACCTTATGTCGCCTGCTAGTCTGATGTAATGATTTGACCTCTTCGAAAAGTGGTCTAATGGGTCAATGTACATGACCTAGGCCGTCAAATGACATACATCTATCTTTCTTAAGATGACTTCAACGTCAAAAGTTCATTCCAACAAAATAACGGTCCCACGAAACGAAAGGATTTTTAGCACTAAATATAAGATTAATATTGATTAAGGGAACCAAAATAATTTGCCTTTAGGACTTACCCTTGACATGAGAGCTGGCTTCATCTTTAGTTTTAAAGAAGTGTGGACCAATACAACCTTCGTAATGTAAACCGCAGAAGACAGTAACCTGGATACGAAATACTCTAGAGAGTCTATTTAGGATTCTTGTGCAATAAATATCTAATTTTTACTTAGACAACCCGTTTGACAACGAACCTTCTAGAGGATAACTGTCCTCGTGCGTCTTTTTCAGTGTAAGTCATAAATTTGACTTTGTGCTTGCCTTTTTTATTGTGCGTAGAGTATTTTTTCATTATATTAATATGAAGAGAAATCCACAGCCAAAAGTCGACGTATTTTGGTGTACCGATTTGAAAGTGGCTTAGAAGACTTAGAGGGAACTGGGCGGGCAAAAAAAATTTAAGTTAAAGAATTGGAAGCATTGCTCGATGTAGATTATTGCAAAAACCCAAGAAGAGAAAATCAGGTGATGTCATAAATGAGTAATGCTACTCTTTAAATTTAAGCGAATCGTTGCCCGGAAGTAATTTTCAACCATGAAGGCGCTCTCATGTTTCAAGACCGCTTAAAAGCTGTATGGAAAACAGCAGCTGCGAAATTTGCTTCACCCGCTTTATAGCCCAGACTTGGCCCTTTAGACTTCCACTAAATCCGTTCGATGTAGAACGCTCTTACTGGAATGGTTCACATAACAAAAATTTAAGGATAAGGAAGCTAAGAAAATGGGTCTTGTAATCAACGAGAGCAACACGAAGTATTGCCTGTAATCAAACAATCAGTCGTCGCACTCGCCACTTGGCTTCCACTTCACTGTTGAGAGTCATAACTTCGAGGTCGTACATTCGTCTATCTTGGAATCGGTATTAACAGCAACAACAATGTCAGCCTCGAAATCCAACGCATAATAACCTTTGTAAACAGGTACTACTTCGGACTGATTAGACAATTGAGAAGTAAAGTCCTCTCTGGAAGTATCTGCTGCGAGAAGCAAAGAAAGAGGAAATACCATTTGTATCAAAAAATTTACTTAATTCATTCTTGGTCGCCAAGCCGGGCCAGTGCGTTTGCGACGGAGTCCACAAATTGTCAGATATTATTGCTTCAGACGGAAAACCCCTCGAATAATACTACACCACAAGTTATTTTTAAAAAGTATTCAAGTTTTGAAACAAAAAATCGATATATTTATTTTGATATATATTATCGATTTTTTAAGTACTTATTTAATCCTGAATATGAATCACCTTGTGTGAATAAATATAATGTGAAACAGTTTAAAATATTTTAATTTATTTGCACAAGTTTGAATTAAGAATTAAGAAATCAATTTATTTAATTTATTAGCAGCTGCGGTAAGTACATAAGCCTTTCGCAGAAATCACGTGCAATTGATTGGAATTTCATTTTAGTCAGTGTCGGAATTTTATTTTTCTTTAATTTTTGTATTTATCGCCGAAAGAGCTTTGATGTTGAAATTCCAGGAATATTTAGCATTTATTCAGCTAGAAAAGTATGCCAATTGGAAAATAATTTAAAGCAAACCTAATCGCCGGCAATTTTAAATTCTTTTGCTCGGCCAGGCGTTAATTATTTGGAGAATTATTGGCCAATCACTGAAAATGAGCTTTAAGGCTCTAAGACTACTGAATAGAGTGACATCGAAAATAAGAATATTTGTGTCTAAATAATAAATTTATTTGTAAAACTTTGGTATGTTTAAATATGGAGCTTCCTTATATGATTATTTGTATCTCAAAATCAAATTTATTTCATTCAATGTTCACGTGTGTGTGTCTCCACAACTTCCGAAAGTGTTTGTAAACATTTACTCTAAATATACAGAACTAGTATATGAGGATTACATATACAGGTATAAGTACATAATATTCTGCTTGTATATACACACATACATAACTGCCGGTTTGACACCATGCCTCAGTGGCCAGCTGAGCGTTGTTGTTTTGCATTGCCTTGTTGTTGTTGCCATAATAATTGTTCTTGTTGCTGCTGTTGTCCTCACTGTCCTTGTGCCCAGTCATATCTTTAGCATATTTTATTCGCATGTGATAATATTGTGCAAAAAATATTTTTATAGTGTAATGCCGCATAAATTAAGTTGACGCAAACTTAATGGACCTCAAACCGTTAAGCCATGCAAAATTTATCTGACTGCCTGATAACCATCTAAGTGTCGCACATACATACATACATACATACTCATAAATATTTAGCAGCCTTATTGATGTGTGTGCAGATGTGTGAGTTGCTGTGTGTTGTTGCAGCATATTTCGTCAAGCGTGGCGTTGATAGGAAGCGGATGTGGCATGTGGCAAGTGGCATGTGACAAGTTGTTAGTTGCCGTTATGCAAGCTCATAATTTTATATTCGCCCATTAGGTGTTAGTGCTTATTTATTTATGTTGGCATTTGTTGTTGTTATTTGATATTCATGCCACTTCATTAAATTACCCATTTGATTATTTTTATTTTGGGCACGCATGTGCTTTGCATTTTATTTATCGCTGCTTTTATGTAATTGACATACTTCAGGGCTTCTAAGTGCAATGTCTTACAATTTGAAGAAGGAAAAGGAATATAAATTTTGGATGAGGCATAAAATGTCAGAAGAACTTAAATAACATTTCGCAGAATCTTCATGTTAGATTAAGAAATCAAGAAAGCGAGGAAGGAAATAGCTTAAGAAGCAGAAGCATGAATTACTCTATTTGTTAGTATACAAGTACTTGTATATTTATTTGTATCTCTCTCAGTACAGAATTACAGACATACAGAGTACGATTGTGCAGTTCAATAAAATATGTCAGATAATCCCCTAATCAGCAAGTCTCCTCAAAATATAGTACGAAGACCATAAGGCATGGAGATCTCATGCTGATATTATAGGGATATGTTTCATGCAGCGATGTTGGGCCTCTATTAAACACTTTAGGAACCATAGAGATTTATCTGTTAGCAACAATCTGGAAGACCAGGTTCTAGCTTACATAAAATAGTACATTCCATTGCGATAGTTCCATCGACAAGATAATGACGCAAGACATATCTAAAAAAAAACTTAGTAGTGATTTAATAGTAGAATTTTTGATGTAATGAATTGGTCGGCATGGTCCTCGGATTTGTATTCAACCCAACATCTCTGGGTGGATATGATTAGTAGTAACGAAAAAATTCATGTACCTTTCTTTACAAAACCTTTTGTTAAACGCTGTTGTATCAAAAACACAAATTTCGACAACTCCTCCGGTCATTGTTTATGTCATTATTATTCTAACTTAATGCCAGACACCTTTTTTCGACTATGGGTTCAATGAAAGCCAAATTTTATTTTAAATCAATCAATAAATCAATTAACTTTATCTTTATTTTTATCGATATCTTTATCTATATTTTTATCTTTATCTTTATCTTTATCTTTATCGTTATCTTTATCTTTATCTTTATCTTTGCATTTATCTTTATCTTTATTTTCATCTTTATCTTCATCTTTATCTCTATCTTTATCTTTATCTTTATCTTTATCTTTATCTTTATCTTTATCCTTATCTTTATGTTCATCTTTATCTTTATCTTTATATTTATCTTTATCTTTATCTTCATCTTCATCTATATCCTTATCCTTATCTTTATCCTTATTCTTATCCTTATCCTTATCCTTATCTTTATCCTAATTCTTATAATTATCTTTATCTTTATCTTTTTCTCACCCTTAGCTATTTCAAAAACCCATTGATTTCGCATTAAATTTTAGTGCAAAGCTTTGCTTTTTGCATTATTTTGCTAAACATTTGGGTCAAGTATGTAACGTCAACGCACTCCATAGCCTTAATTACATGAGTGAGCCAACGAAATAATAAAATCAAGTCAATGGTTATTAAAAGAGTTTTGTGGCAGAATCGAATTGAATGTCATCAATAGCGGCATGAGTGCAAGCGCACACAGAAACAACACTACTTGCAACCACAACCATGCACAGTTATCTAACTGGCAACGAGTGAGCAAACTTGCAATAAATTTCAATTTGATTGTAATTTCAAATGAAATTTATAATGTAGGCCAAGAACCTGCACACACACAAACACATTCAGACAGACAGACAGCAAACTACTCGCAGTGTTCTGCAACTCGAAGTGTAGTTGTTGCATACTTACAGGCTGCTGTGGCACTGCCGAGCAGAGAATTGAAATAAATTTGATGTGAAGTCATAGTTGCAGTGACGCGGAAGTGCGTCACAAGTAGCTGCGGCAGGGAGAGGCTGCATGAAAGAGAGAGTAAGCGAAGTATGTGACAGGGGGCGACGGGCTGCCGGCTCAGCAATGTGTTTTAAGTGAAATGTACAGTTGCAGCTGATGCAGTCGAGCGCAACCCAGCGTAAATGTTCTGTGTGGCAAGCAGCGCTTGCAAGTGTGTATATATGTGCATATATATGTATACTGTGCATGTGGCATGACTGCAGCTGGCTTCTGCCTGCGCATAGCTTTCGCTGCAAATCGAAATTGAAGTGGCAGTGCAAGTGTATTTGAAAACACACACACAAAAGCATTTAGTTTGCTAATCTATAGCTGTGACATTATACTTCGATCTGTCTATTTTGCAAGCTATCTATTTTGCTCTACTTATATGCATGCTACTTTAGATATACATATATTTAGATTCACCGTTGTCTTTTACTATTGATTTCTACGACCTGCAGCATTGCTGCTTTGCCACACATCCTTGCAGCTTTATTTTTCACACTGGTCCTTATGGGTTTGATTCACTTTTTAACTGCTATTTTGTATTTATATTTGCATTTGTTGTTGTTGTTATTTTGGTTTTGTGTTATTTTTCGCATTTCTACTTCAGTTTCAAGGACCTGCAAGCATTCACTTTGCAACGATGCAATATATTTTTTCTACTTTAAAGCCACTTGCCTTTTCTCTTTTCGTTATACACTCCCTTGCTCCCGCGCACATTTGTGAATTTGCAGTTGAACGTGCAACTGAGGCGAAAGTTGCAAATTATGTCACATACATCGCACAGTGCCTTTGTTACGTTAACTTTAATTTTTTTGCTATTGTTGTTGCATAAGTTTACTTTTATTATTGCTGTTGTTGTTGTTGTAAGTTACCGCCGGCCTGCTCTTTGACCAGCACAATGTCTGCCAGCTATGAATGGGGCCACTAAACTTGCTTGCCACATTTAGTTGCATGCCACACCCGCCGCCCACAAAACTATACCTGTTAGCCTACTTTCGCAAATGCTTGTGCATTTTATTTCCCTTACACAACTATGATTCCACGTCGTTATTTACCCGTTCCCTTGTTTTATTTACTGTTAGCTCAGTGCTTAGTTTGCTCGCTCTTCACATGAGCTCGCACACACACCCACACGCATGCATTTGTGCACTTGTTTTTGTTTGTTTGTTGGTTTAACTACGCACTGCTGATATTTTATTTAAAAAGGCTGGCTTCTTGCCTTCTCTCCACTCGCCACATGTCCTTGCTCTCCCGCTTTGTCCAACTGTACTTCAATGGCTCTTCACTACTGTTTGTTTTATGAGTATACAGTTGCGAGTTTTACGTTGGTCCATAACGGCGACGTTCACGTTGCAACATATAACTAAGCTGCCACTTAAATAAATACCGCATTTCTACATATGGACCCCACTTCACAGTGTATGTGCATGTGTAAGTGTGTGTGTGCTTATGTTGTAATATAGTATATTATATAATTTTCCGTAGGTATGCTTTCGCATGTGCTTCTCTGTAACTGTTGAGTAAATATGCACATTTTGTTCGCCCATTTATTTAATCATTCAATGGAGTGATTAAATGTGGCCCTCAAGCGCGCATTCGCACTCTACCACTCGTACACTCAGCCGCTTCAACGCTCCGGCGCTCAAGCTGCGCAAACAGTTTAGTATCTAACTCAGTGCAAGTGCATACTTAATTGGTATTCTTGTTGAAATGAGTCAATATTGACTCGCATACTCGCATATAATATTAATAATCGCACACCCAATGCCCAATAGATGAACTGTTAATTGTCTAATAATATTTACTCAATCCACGCCATTAACATTACTTTCATTTGCGATTAGCGCAACTATTTGTCTCTGCCACCAGCACTCGAAATTAATGCGGTGAGAGAGAGAATATATAGAATTTATTGGCGTTCGTAGAAAAGTAAAAAAAAATTATTATAAAAGGGTATGTGGATTCTACTGCTTTTTGCAGTTAAAGAAAATATATATCTTATGTGTATATATCGGTCGTACAGAGAAGTATTCCAAGTCAAATTGATCATCCGCTGTCTGTGATAGTTTGATGGAGAGCTACGTTGCCATCTCCAAGCCATATTTTTCTGAAAAAGCAGTGAAAACAGCGGCCAAAGTATATCCACAGTCTTGGAACCCATTGTGAAGCCTCTCAACTAATCCATTATTTCCAAAAAGCTGTGAAGTTTTCTACGAGACCCTGCTCCAACTCACAAGACAAAAAATAACGTTGTGGACTTCATATCAACGAATGTATGACTAGCTGATTGCCGAAACTTCAGTCTGTTGGTTTACAAGTTGTGATCTGTATTAGCGAGCATGGCTTGCTCTACTCTACATACAAATATGGAGTTGTTGAAGCGAGTTGTAATCGTGCATTGAATTTCCTCATGCAAGAAATGCGTCGAGATGGATGAGTGGTCAGTCCGTTCGGTGCTGGTAGGCAAATGAAAGTCTTTTGGAATAACTCGTTCTAATATTTGAAGCCAGTAATTAACACAATGAAAGTAAAAATAATTGTTTCTTGGATAAAAGAATCTATGTACTCGAAAGCTACTCAAATGATTCTATTAAAAATTGCAAGACAACTTTATTACGGTAAACTTGACTGCCGCTAGTTGACACTAAGGTCAAGGGTTAAAAAAAAACATGTGTTTAAGAAGTTGGTCATAATCGAAAAATATATATTTCCAAGAGTATGGGAATTAAATTTACATACAATTTCTGGAAAAGTTTAAGCTGGGATTGATTTGCATTCGTAGTGTAAACAGTTCATAACAACGATTTTAAAGCTTTGTTTGCAAAAATCTGTCACTGTGGGTCGATAGAGAACAACTATCAGAACAAAAAAAAAGTATTAGTCGAAATACAATTGTTCTACTTTATTGGCGTGCAATTAGAGCAAATAAATGATAAAGCAATAACATTTGTAGGTTAATAAGATTATCGTAGGTTGTACTTATGGGTCTTAAATAAAATTATGTTTGAAATTGAAATTTTCTGCTCATAGAAGATATTTCCATAAATTGTCGTAGAGAGGTAACTTAAATTTAAAATTTTTGGTAAGGTCTTACAATCATCGCATAATATATGTGTTGAAGAAAAAATGCCAATTTCTAACTCTAAATAAATATTGTTATTATTAATGCTAAAAAATTTTAAGAAACTTATATACGGATAGAAATTATGGAGCTCCAAAGAAGGAAAAATATTTGAGGGGGTATTCTACTCTAGAATTTTGAAAAATTCGATTTTTTTTCATATATTTAAAGTTTAGACTTTCAAAAATATGACCTTGGAATGATTTTTCAAAATTCGACTTAGTTTCGGAGATACAGCCGATTTTGTGAGGTGGCGTCTGTGTTCACTAGGATTGTCTCTTAAACTTTAAATGCGTTTTTCACGAAACTACTTTTTTCCACACGGTACCGGCATTATCTCAAGTTCTATGCAACCGATTTACTTGAAATTTTGTGTGAACCTTCTTTATATAATCCTTTATCGTTCCTACCAGCATCGTGTCAAAATTTTTAGTTTTAATATTTAAAAAAAAATTCAGGAATTTCTAAAAGAAGCATAAAAAATGTTTTTATTTTCACTCAGTCGCCATTTAAAAAAAAAAAAAAATTTTTCGTGTTCCCGGACTATAACAGCATCCTTACTGATTAAGATTTTTTTTTCCAGACCACCAGGAGAGTCAGGATCATTGTCATCAGGATGCGCCATTTTCTTACACCTGTCTCTCCCCCCCCCCCTCTAATTATTTTAATTTTTAATATTTTTTTGGAAAATTTTTTTTCTGTATTCTTAAGATATCAATAAAACCACCATAAAAAAATGGATGGTACAAATATTTTTTTTTTGTTTTAAATAAAATTCAAAAAACTGCCCAAAATTTGATTTCTAGAGTAAAATACCCCCTTAAAAGCGGTAATGTAAGTTCAACCGTTTTTTATCAGTATTTCATGACACGACAGCGCTTTAAAGTAAGAACTATGCTGAGTTTGGAAAATTTTGCAAATATTTTTCCTAGTGCTTCAATTGAAATGCTGCGAATAAAGCCGAAAAGTGTCATCAACAAAATAAAAAATATTTGTAATGATAGATTGTTGTAGAATTAATGTCAATTTTTTCCCAGATTTTTTTATTTCATTTTATTTTCAATTATTTGACCATAGACATTTTCTAGTACTATACTTTAACTATGTCACGGAGAATGTAAGGTTTTACATTTTTTTCCATGTTTTGGTGTTCGGTCTCTTCAAAAAATAAATGTGAAATAATGCTCTTTCATATGATAATGAACATTCGCTATTAAATTTGTGTTTTTCTTAAAAAAAAAATAGGGAACCTTGAAGTGTATCACCCATTAGTTGAATAAAATGTAGTTTGTTTTTGAATATGTGTGTTACTCATACGCCATAGGCTTTGGTACTGAGAATGTTTGGCAACTTTATATTAAAGCGAATCATTAAAGAAGTGTTCTTGCAAATATTTAAATATGTCAGAGTATAATTTAGTTTATAATATATGAAATTATATTGATTTGGTTATTTTCGACAAAACTAAATGCAGAATGAGATTAGGTATTTGTGTGAATGCATAGAAGATAAGTTACTCATACGCCATTTACTACAATACTTGTATTTATGTTTTAGTAAAAACTTATGCATCACCATAATCAAATGAAAATTTATGGATATAAATAGAAAAGAAAATGATATTTTCAAGCGAATATATTTCAATAGAGCAAACATTAAGTCTGCATGATTCCAAATTACTAACGAAGCAAGAGATACACATTTGGATGTTGTGTAGAACGAATCTGTAGTTTTACTAGAATATGCTTATATTGCAGCCGAATTTTGACAGATAATTGATTTTTGCCTAATTTCTTAGTACCTTTTACCAAAACGAGAATTAAACAAGGAATGTATTTTATTCGCCCCTCATATACGCTAAAATTCGATGAACGAGTCAGAGAGTAGTTTTATGAACGATTTTACACCAACAGAAGAAGACGGCTACACATATATAAATGTGTTTGATGGGAGGCTTAGACCTGATAATTGACTACACAGCAGTCTGTAGGCGCAGGATAAAAACCCTTGAATCTATGGTTCCAAATAGGGTTCACATCACCTCAATAGCATCTAGCAATATATTGTAATTTATCAATTTGCTTGTGAGTCGCTGTGACTTAGGAGTGGACACAATAGAACTTAGATCGCTGTGGAATCCTAATTTACTTATCTAATCTAATGGGATGCTAATTAATTCGAAACAGTTGTAATAATATCCAAATGACATCATGAATGGAGTTTTATTGCTAACAACAGTGGATTTTTTTGTGATAATGCACATATCTATGGAGTTTTTTGTCGTCAAAAGTTTACTCAAACGATTGCTATTAGATTTATGACAGAAATATTTTTTGAATTAGAATTAATTTAATTTAATTAGAAAAGAGCGATATAAATTAAACAAAAAATAGTAAAATATATTATTTAGTCAACTATTTTGTTTCCTAATAGCAGTTTTGCTATCTACTATAACATAGCTTACAACTAATTCAATTCCCATCAACGTACCGTTATCTTTAATAAATTGTTTCGAATCTAAGGCAATTCTTAGCAACATACGCCTTTGTATTGCTTTCTTCGTTTAAGAGAGCTACGAGATTGAGGAAAAGATGTTTAAGATCGTTAAGCAATTTAATAAATGTTGTCAAGTGACATATACGAAGACAGCTGAAGAAGATTAATAAGCCAAGCAGACTAAAAAGTACCCACGCTACTTTTATGTATATGCGCTTAGACCTCCAAGTGAGTGAACAAACGAGATTAAACTGCGAAAAATCGCTTAAAACGCTTTTAAATAAGCAAAAATATAAAAAATCTACAAAACATATTACAGAATGCAGAATGATATGTCAGCATGTATGTAGGTGCACGTGTGTGTGTGCGTACAGTGAATGTATAAATAAAACACATGCAAATAACGGAATTACGAGAGACAAAGCAACTCATTTAGCGCTAAATGAGACACGTTTTGATATATACGCTCCGTATTTTAGACATAATTTTCCTCTAGAGCTTATATATAGTACTTGTATGTATGTTTATATGTACATATGTGCCCCAAATGAATCGCTTTGATAGCCTTGCTAATGCGCAACGTCATTTGCAGAAGATATAAAATTGAGATCTCAACTGTGGCGCATGTCATTAGACTCCAAGAGTTGGAAAGCCGCGGAATTCAAGCCGCCAAATGCAAATTAACAAGAATTCGCAGAGACATTTGCTACAATTTGAATTTGCCACACATGTAGGCACACTTATATATAATGTACATATATATGTACATATGTATATATGAACTTCTCTAGAAAGTGCTTCCCATCGGCAACGATTCCGTTGAAAGCGAAAATTTGCGGTTGAACCGCCGCCACTGGTATCACAGCAACAGCGCGTACTTGCCACAAATGTTTTTATGGCTCTAACGGGTGACACGGCACAGACAGCGAATGTCTTCATTTAAGCGGCAACAACAACAACAAATGCTAAGCATGCAGTGTGAGTACAACAATAAGCACGAGTGACTGTTACCGCAAGAGCCGCAAGATTTCGTGCGAGAAATTTGTTTGTGTTGCGCCTAGGCAAGCCAGCGCCTTTTTGATTCTTTTTGGCAGTCTTTTACGCGTCAAGGGTGACAGACTTTGTCGCGAAACCCCAAAACGACGAAGTGTTTATAAATAGAATGCGCTTAAATATAAGTGTAGGAATGATAAGTGTGTGTGTGTTGGCTTGTAGCAGCGCGATTCATCGACTGACATGCCCTTCGGTTGTGTTGTTGTGCTGCCTAACGTAACATTAGATAATGTCTTTGAGAGTCATGATAAAGAAAAGAAATGAAAAAAGGCTGATAAAAGATATGCTTGCATACAGGGTGTACTATTTTAAGCGAACTTATGAATGTGTGGTGGACGTGACGGCAATACTTTAACAATTAAATTTATTTAACGAAACTAAGTTTTGAATTTTTATTAGAAGTTTTGTTGAGGCGCTAGGGGTAATAGTATATCCATATGTCCTAACTCGTGCCAAATTAAATTTTCAGGAAAATATTTGAGAGAACATTAATTCTTAAAAAGAGTTGCCACCTATAGGAAAAAATAAAAATAAAACTGTAAACTACTGAATAAAATAATATTTTAAAAATAACGTGAAACGCTTCTGCTTTTCGGTAGCTTTCCATTTCAAATTATTGATATGAAATTATTGGTATAGAGTTGCCACCCGTTGAAAATTAAATTTTTACATAGTTTCTGTCAGAGTCAGTACCTCTCAGAAAAAATAAAAAAATTAAGTATTAAAGTACATATGTATGTATGTATGTATGTGTCAAATTAAGTTTTTTGAAAAAACTGCAAAGAAATATATTAGAAATTGTTGCCACCTATTGGAAAAGTGTAATAACGAACTAACCATAGCCCATAAAATTAATGTCAAACGTTTCTGATTGTCGGAAGCTTTCGGCAAAAATTGCAAAAATTGCAAAACTTGCAAAATTTGAAATTTTTTAGTAAAGGGTCGCCACCTATTTAAAAAATTACGCTCATTTAAGTAGTACAAAAAGTAGAAGTGAAAAGTTTATAGAAATCGGCAGATTTAAATATTTACTTATTTTATGACAGAGTTGCCACCTATCGAAAAATATAAAGTTAAGCACAATATTATGAAATATACGCACGCTTAAACACATAGGCTTGTGAGAAAATAAAACAAACGTATGCTTATATTTCTAATAAAATTGAGCGAGGAAATATATGCACATATAAGTCACTTAAACACACCTGTAATTAAATCTTTCGTATACTTTAATTTAATATTTCACCACGCAAACAGCAAACCATCAGTATTTGCTGTTAAATATTTAAGAGCTGAAATTGATGGCAGCGCTTTTAATATTTTATATTTCCGCTTTTATGAGTTCATTTTTCTATCATTAATTTCAGCTTTTAGACGACAGCGCCACGCAATTTCCAATCGCCGCAGGCCACATGCCTTTTACGGCGCTACGATTATAGAGGTTCATAAAAAATCACTTGCTTTTTACAATTATTATAATTTTTTCCAACAATATCTACTTACACACTCGCGTACATGTGGAAAGGCAGCCAACGAGCACCGGTTGGCGGGACATCATATTTGGACTTACCTGCAAAAAAAGTAAAGAAAAAAATTTTAAAATATTTTGCATGAAAGTTAGTGGTACTTGTAGTGTTTGAAAGAAGTAAAGTTAATTAGTTTACATTTGGCCAAGGGCGATTTGCACAACCGAACACCTGACAAGCACAAACACACACACACATGTTCTTCACTGAGACCGAGGAGCAAGTGTTGCGCTGCAGACAGGGGTCATTGTACGTGCGCAAGCAGGTCAGTTGATTTAATATTGTCATAAAGTAAAGCCAAGCACTTAAATCGTAAAAAACGCCGAGTAAATTACAGAAAAGGATATTATAAATACACACTTAATGGCGGCGGATGCATTAAAACTTTAAACCACAATAAATTTCCATTAAGAAATGAATAATTTAATTCATTACTTTTTTCCTTGCTTTTGGAATAATGATGCTGACGCTTTAAGGGTTTGCTTAGAAAGTACTGGCCGGGTATCAGCGTGATATAAAAGGGTCAAACAGGTAATCAAGCTCTACGTAGCGCGCATGTGTGTGTGTGCTCGCTTGATTAGCGTGTGATTCGCCAACACAGCGCATTTGTTTAGTCGATTTATTTTCAAAATATTTCACTTCCTGTGACTACGCGCTTATGGCATGGGCAAAATAGTAGAAAAGTAGCAACAACAACAAAGAGCGAAATTAATTCACTTACACACGCACGCATAGGGGCAAACACACACACACGCGCTATGACAAGGCGCACAGTTGTCCTTTAAAGCAGGCCTTCCCCGGCTTGTAGAGTGACGCTGTAAGTGTTGTTCTCATTTGTTGGTGCTCTGTTATAAATTATAAGGCTTAAGCATGCAAAACTAATTTGAAAAATGGAATTTTGCATGTCACCGCACAGCAGCAACAACAAACACGCTTTATAAAACGAGTTACAAGAACAAAAAAAAAAAAATTATTTATATACTCATGCAACAAAAAACAGGCACGCACAATTGTATTTAACGTACACAAACAAATAAGCGTTAGCAAGCTTCAAATAAACATATATACATGTGTATATGCGTTCGTGTTTACGGATATGTGCGTGGGTATGAATGAGTACATACAACCATCAAAAGCACATCAAGTCAAGCTAGCCAAAGGAAAGAGTAATATGGTAGCAACAACTGCGTGCCACAAGGTAACCAACGCACTGCTAGAATGTCATTTATCAAAATTAATCGCTGTAGTTGTGTGAAGAGGAGAGGAAGAGTTAAAGTGCGTCACAATAAGGTGGAAAAAAATCAGGGCAAAAGCTTTCCTCAAACGCCCGGTGAGCCACGCATGTGTTGGCAGCCAGCTTAGAAGCTACATACGACAGCGCGGTTGGTTGAACTCTAGAACAACCACACAGTAAACGCAATTACCAACACATCCACCTTTGAGTGCAGATAGGAATATAACGGCACAGTTACCATGTCCTTCGGCACCCTGTTCCCATACAAGGCAAGCAGATGACAACGAACTTCGCCAGCGCTTTGCCGCTATGGCTATGTGTGATTATTATTTTCTGTTAACGCAGGTGTCCCCTCGATGCTTGAGTTTGCTGTACCTGGGTTCTTGTGGAGCCCATGCTGGCTCACAATGCAGCTCCTGTGGCTAATAAGTGCTGTATGTCTATTAATTAAATCCCATTGCATTCACGCGGCCTTCTGTAAACATACAATTTACTAGTAGTTTCCGTTACCCACTACAACAACAGCAACACTATAACAGTACATCACGTTGTGATTTAACGAAAGTCTATTTATGAAAAGCAATCACATTTGAGGATGGAGTCATGTGTAGAAGTTCACGCAAGTGAGGAAAGTTCTCTGATCGCCATTCACTTGGGAGTGGCCAGAAACGATTCTTTTACAAATGACTCAAGCAGCTCACGACTTCCGGTCTTTGACCAAGTATCCTCTGGGTAGCCTAAGAACATCCGTTTGAAGGCGAGCTAAAGTGAGAAGGCGAAATATCCCCTACTTAGGGTTGTGCGCTGGGTTTGGGACCCGCCACGTAAAAAAACACCCCCAATGAAAACCAACAATCAGCCTCGGATGAGAGACCCCCCTTTTGATGACGACCATGGCAAACGAAATAAGGACTACGAATTGAGGGCATGCACCTGGAATGTCCGGTCCCTTATTTGGGAAGGTGCCGCTGCCCAGCTGGTTGATGTCCTCGTGAAAATAAAGGCTGACATCACCGCCGTCCAAGAAATGCGATGGACGGGACAAGGATAGAGACGAGTAGGTCCTCGTGACATTTACTACAGTGGCCATATAAAGTAGCGCAAGTTTGGTGTTGGATTCGTGGTGGGAGAGAGACTCCGTCGCTGAGTACTATCATTCACTCCGGAGAATGAACGTCTAGCCACAATCCCCATCAAAGAGAGGTTCTTCAACATATCGCTGATTTGCGATCACCCCCCAAGGTGATCTAGCCACCGATGCCCAGAGCATGCTTAAATTATGGAGGGAACACTTCTCCAGCCTGCTGAATGGCAGTAAACGCACAACACCAGGAGAAAACGAACCCGATACCCCAATCGAAGACGATGGAGCAGATGTTCCATTGCCCGACCATGAAGAAGTTCGAATAGCAATTACCCGCCTGAAAAACAACAAAGCGGAAGGGGCCGATGGATTGCCGGCCGAGCTATTCAAACACGGCGGCGAAGAGCTGATAAGGTGCATGCATCAGCTTCTTTCTAAAATATGATCGGACGAAAGTATGCCCAACGATTGGAATTTAAGTGTGCTATGCCCAATCCATAAAAAAGGAGACACCACAATCTGCGCCAACTACCGTGGGATTAGCCTCCTCAACATCGCATATAAGGTTCTGTCGAGCGTATTGTGTGAAAGATTAAAGTCCATCGTTAACAAACTGATTGGACCTTATCAGTGTGGCTTTAGACTTGGTAAATCAACAACCGACCAGATATTCACCATGCGCCAAATCTTGGAAAAGACCCGTGAAAGAAGAATCGACACACACCACCTCTTCGTCGATTTCAAAGCTGCTTTCGATATCACGAAAAGGAGCTGCCTTTATGCCGCGATGTCTGAATTTGGTATCCCCTCAAAACTAATACGGCTGTGTAAACGTTGAGCAGCACCAAAAGCTCCGTCAGGATCAGGAAGGACCTCTCCGAGCCGTTCGATACCAAACGAAGTTTCAGACAAGGCGACTCCTTATCGTGTGACTTTTTCAATCTGCTGCTGGAGAAAATTATTCGAGCTGCAGAACTTAATCGAGCAGGTACAATCTTTTACAAGAGAGTACAGCTGCTGGCGTATGCCGATGACCTCAACGCCCGCGCCGTTAGTTCTGCTTTCTCCAGACTGGATAAGGAAGCAAAAGAAATGGGTCTGGCAGTGAACGAGGGCAAGACGAAATATCTCCTGTTATCAAACAAACAGTCGTCGCACTTGCGACTTGGCTCCCACGTCACTGTTGACAGTCATAACTTTGAAGTTGTAGATAATTTCGTCTATTTAGGAACCAGCATTAACTCCACCAACAATGTCAGCCTGGAAATCCAACGCAGGATTACTCTTGCCAACAGGTGCTACTTCGGACTGAGTAGGCAATTGAAAAGTAAAGTCCTCTCTCGACGAACAAAAACCAAACTCCATAAGTCGCTCATAATTCCCGTCCTGCTATATGGTGCAGAGGCTTGGACGATGACAACAACCGATGAGTCGGCGTTGCGAGTTTTCGAGAGAAAAGTTGTGCGAAAGATTTATGGTCCTTTGCGCGTTGGCCACGGCGAATATCGCATTTGATGGAACGATGAGCTGCACGAGATATACGACGACATTGACACAGTTCAGCGAATTAAAAGACAGCGGCTATGCTGGCTAGGTCATGTTGTCCGGATGGATGAATACACTCCAGCTCTGAAAGTATTCGACGCAGTACCCGCCGCGGGAAGCAGAGGAAGAGGAAGACCTCCACTCCGTTGGAAGGACCAAGTGGAGAGGGACCTGGCTTCGCTTGGAATATCCAATTGGCGCCACGTAGCGAAGAGAAGAAACGACTGGCGCGCTGTTGTTGACTCAGCTATAATCGCATAAGCGGTGTCTACGCCAGTAAAAAAGAAGAAGAATCACATCTGACCGCGTAAATAAGCATAAGAGAGGAGTGAGTGAAAGGTGAGAGAGTTATGATTTGAGATTTCCATGTTAATGTTAATATTAATGTTAACGTTAATGTTAATGTTAATGTTAGTGTTAAGGTTAATGTTAATGTTAATATAAGATTCCACATTGAATTTTGCTGCAATTCTATTTACTCCATTAATTCCTTTGCTGTTTAAGTATAACTCAACTGAGTACGATACTTTAAAGCAAAATAATAATAATGTAAGCCACGACAACGTTGTAAGTGAATATGAGCTACATATGTACAAGAAAAGTAAAGAGCATGAAATATTAGCAGCCAAATGGGTGAGCTGAGCAGAAGTAAAACTTGTTACAATATATCAGCACAAAATGCTTAAAGGATAAGAATCATAACTAAAGTGTTGGCACAACAAATGACGCAGCGATGAGAAACGAGAGGTAAATTTTCGACAACAAATGCAGTGTACAAGCAATTTAACAAGAAATGCTCTAGGACTTTCGAACATGTGCCAGCGGGCACTTGACCATTGGGACTAAACGAATAGTTGAATTGACTGGCTGCCAGATAGGAAATAAGAGACATACACATACGAAATAACGGTGGGGGTTGAAAAGTTGTTTATGTGTGTGTATGTGTAAATGAAATGTGTACATTTGTATATGTGTCTGTAGGTATGTGTGTAATTGCTTGTAAACACAAGTGTAAGCAGCAAGCGTATTAAGTAGCTTGTACTGTATGCTCAAAACGTAGAGAATGTAGAAATGGAAAAATATTATCGAACAACAAACGGTAAATTCCCAAAACGAATGAGTAGACATACGAAAATAAATTATAAATTTGCACAACTGAGCCAACGGAGAGTAAAGCAGAAAAAAATTGGAGAAAATAAAGCTAGCAATCAGTATACAGGCACACATCCGCAAGCCAACATACATAAATACACATACACAAACACTCACGTATACATCCGTCCATGTAATCATAGTGTATGGCCATTGCTGGCAGTTTATTCGAAGTGCAATCAATGTTGCTCATACGCCCCGCAGACCACAAATATGCTTCATGCAATCCTTGAAAGAGTTGAAAGTGCTCGTTGGATTTGAAGTGGGTCGGAAGTGGTATGACAGCTTTACGACATACACGTGAGCGTGCACACGGTTTACTCTGTCGGTTGTTGTTGTGTTTGCTTTTTTTTTTAATTCTGCTCCTAAGTAGAGGAATTACAACAACATTGCCGGCAGGGATAAAAATTGATAGCTCAAACACAAAAAATGACTGAAAACCGCAAACAAATCCTTTCCGTGTGCGCTGTTGCATAGGTGCGCCAGTAACCTGTCGTTGTACCGTTGCAGGTAGGAAAAAAATCGAAATTGCTGGCTAGCAAAAAAAATGATGGCAACGCCCGTTTGTTTTGGGAGCTAAATCTTCTGATCAGCACATATGCTACAATGGGTAGTTGTACATTTGTTACAACAACAAAAACAAACATATGTACGTGCAACATAACTATTTGCAAGAAATGCAACACGAAACAGTTACTTACATTTTAGTTGAAGCCTTAAGCGATGGATAGTGTGGCATATTGATATGAAATCGAAGTTCCACACGCACACATGCGCAGCCAAAATCCTTATAATACATATAAACATAATAACGGCACATCTCAGCTTAAGCACCATACCGCTATGCACTGCGGCACCTCTGCTGCGTTAGCGGAAAGGAAACATTGACAAGCTGACAAGTGTGCAACTCCTGGGTGTTTGTCTTCAATTTCGTAAATTGCCACATTTTAGTAATGCCACAGTACTCCGCTGTCCACCTGCCACATTGCTCGGTGATTGTCGCTCTCTTCCGCCAGCTTTGCTCTCCGTTAATCCTTTTGTTCGGAGAGAAAAATGAAAAATTTCAAATACAGCAGAATGAGCAGAACGCTAGATACTCCTCGATTAGCACGTGGCTGCCGACTCCCTCCGGCTTTGTATTGCCTTGCAATAGTCTACATAAAGCATGCCACAGCGCTGCCTCGGTTCGGCTGGCTGGCCAACTGCTATTTCGATTATTTATGTGTATTGCTCCATTTCCGATTTTACTTTGGATCATTTCGAATTTATAAATTCTTTGCTTGTGCACAAAAGTAGTCTGCTGTAGGAAAAGCATTTTTTCTCTTTACCTGGGCAAAATTGATTTATTCTATTATTTACAAGTGGAAAAAATCTTCTTTCAATTCTTGCTTGTACTTGTGAGGCTTTTGTGGGCACAGTGAACATTGCTAATTTATTTTAGCAAAAAATTTCAAACAAGTGCGCAGTCGTTTACTTCAGAAATAGTTATATTTGTATGTTCGAATAAATTTTAATATGTTTCTAAACAAGTTAATGATTCTTTTGCATCTCTCAAATAATCTTGGTTGTATTGAGAACTTTACATGAGCAAAGCTATATAGCCGTATTCAAGGCCAGGGAGTATGTGGATTCACTTACAAGTGAAATAAAAACTTACCATTCGTTATAGTTTAGATTATACCAGTCGCTTACATTTATGCCAGTAGTTTTTTCGAATGCGAAATTGAAGTAAAGGTGTATGGGAACGGTAAAAAAATTAACTACATGCTTGCATTTCGTTATATTTTAGATTATACCAGTCGCTTTCATTTATGCCAGTTCTTGGTTCGATTGTAGAATCAAAGTATAGAGATTGTGTTAATCCTTAAACAATTAAATATATTTATATATAGAATTCAATGTATTTTAGATTATCCCAGTTGCTTGCAATTATGCCAGTTGTTTGTTCGATTGTGAAATCGAAGTCCAGAGAGTATGTGAATCCTTAAAAAATGAAATATATATTTACAACTCGATATATTTTGATTATACCAGTTGCTTGCATTTATACCAGTTTTTTTTTTGATTATTTGTTTTTTTTTTTTATGGTATATGGTATGAAGTCCAAGACAAACGAACAATGTTATTAGACTAACAGTTTTCACTACGAGCAAAATTGGCTTATTTTGACCAATTTTCGAAAATCTGTTAAAACATTTCAAATCTTCCTTTTATTTTAAAGTAACATAATATATTTTTTTAGTTTCGTCCAAATTGTGGCAAAGTCAATACGACTGGGTAAATTAAACAAAAAACGGCGTTGCCTGTTAAGTTCCTACAGATGGTGATCGCAGTTAGACCACTGTCTTATATGAAGTCAGAAATATGAACTGTTTTGATTAGATCTTAAGAGTCGGTAAAGCTGCTTGAGATCATTATTAAGCTGTTCTGAAAGTTTGAGTTTCCATTCTGTTGTGAGCTGAGCTAAGGTGGCTTTGTTGTCAGCTCCTCGGCTTTGAAATTGCCTGAGAGATTGCAAGTTTACAAAATAACAGTTATTCCAGCCAAAAGCATATGTTGGGAAATCAGCAAGAAAAACAAATTTTAAATTTGTAGAATATTCTGGCACGTGCCATTGTAAGCCACCGGCAAATAAAATTCTTTCCACTTTTGCATAACTTAACTCCTTTTAAGATACTTAAAAATTATTACGTTTTTTTCGAGAGAAAAAATTGCCAAATTCGTACATAAAGCATGGGTGTATGTGTGTTTGCTCGATTGAATTTCGTTTTACCATAGACAAATCGAAAACAAGCAAATCCATTTAAGCTGACGCATGCAACTGGTTAGTCCTTGGATTCGCCAAAATCTACAATATCTCCATGAATACTCCTCCATATGCAGTTATGTGTACGTGTGTGTTTGTGTGGCAGCAGCTGTTGCACAAAGCCGGCTGCGGCGCACATTTCAAAGCATATTGCAACATCGACAAATATGCATAGACCGACACAGCGGAATGTAGACAAAATCGGGCATGGAGCTGATAACTTGCATGGAGCGAACTTTGTGCAATTGAAAACATATGTCGGCTTAAAAACGTCATGTGAGTTGGATGTAAAAGGGATTTGTTGCAATGGATTGCAAGTGAATTTTTGAAGCATAAAAACTGTTAAAGTTAATTCGCACTTCTAAAAGATGTGGACCGAAGAGATGGAGACGCGTTAGTATTAAATTTAACTGTCTTGCTAATGATGAGTTTTAGAATTATTTGCGACTTTATTGCAGTGTTTTCACTTAGATCTTGAAATTACTTTGTTTTTTCCCAAAATACCACGATGTGTGCGGAATAAATTCTCTAAGGCATCCAGTAATTGTATTTGCTTCAGTACCTTTAATATATTTTTCGCTAAATAAAAGTATCCAAGTATGAGCTCTTAATTGCAATTGGTCTACGCCGTTATTAATTTTTTTTTTAATATCAATTAGAAAAATTCATATCACCCTTCCAACTGCCTTTTTCCTAACATTTGAGAAATATCCAACAAGTAAATTCAGGCCTTAAAAAATCCGACTAACCAAACTTTAGAAAACAGAAACAACCTCATCAAGTTCAACTTTTTTAAGGTAATAAAAGAAATCTGAAATATCCATTAGCTTTAGACAGACCCTTAAGAGATTTCTTTATACCTTGACATCCGCTTCCTCGTCAGTTAAGTTAACATAATCGGAAAGAGTTACATATAGTAAGATTACCAAATCAAAGTTATGAAATCATCAGTATTATGAAAGACAGGAAATGTTTTCTACTGAATAAAAGCAAGAACAACAAATCAGCGACGGGCATGGCTCGGTTGCAATCCAATATTTTATAGTTTCACAGTTTTCTGGGATCAAAGCCGGGGAAATACTTTTAGGTTCATGTAATCATTATTCGATAAAAGTTTGATTGGTTTCCTTACACATATATTTGGTATGTGAAGTATAAACCTATACTCAAATACTCATTTATTTTCTGCGCGAAAGTCGGAAATCACTAAATAGGACATACTGGGGCAAGGGAAATGTCTAGAGAGAGTCTCGGGAGCATGTATTCACACAATTTTGGAACAAAGTCTGAAGGACAAAGTCGAAAGACTTTATCTAGGGTTTATGGTGATTAGAGGAATTATTGTTCCGATTTTACAAATTTTGTACAGAAAGACAAATTATTATGAGGGAACAAGTTTTCTGAATTTCAATAATAATGCTACAGATTGAACAATATTTTCGGTAATAGGTCCAACATAGGCACTGGGGTTCACATATTCGGTTCGATTTCGACTATTTTTGGACGCGAGTTGGCATACCTTAAAGGCAGTATTTGGGCAAAGTTTTATTTTAATAACTTCGTAGGTGCTTGATGGGAGTGTAAATATGTTACATATGATGACTAACAGACTAGGTCATATCATCCGCATGAATGAAATCATTCCAGAGAGTACTCGACGTAGCCGGGCGTCAAACAGCGTAACAGAAGAACGACTGGCGCGCTGCCGTAAAGCCGGACTCGAATCGGTAAATTTTTTTCTGTAAGTTGGTAATACTGTTAGTGACATCTGTACTAAATTTCATGTCAAAATATTCATTAATATTTAAGATAAGAGTCGTTTTGTGAGGCTCTGAAAGTGAGTTCTTCAATTTTTATTATGTCTGAATTTATTGAACAAAGAAGTGCGATAAAACACCATCTCCTACTGCATTGGTTTTCGAGATCATTTCACCACATTTTCAACTAATATCACGCCGCAACCACTTCATTCACCTGGTTTGCCTTCGTACAACTTCTGGCTATTCAGCAAATTCACATGACCACTCCGAGGACACCGTTTTGGCTCAATTGAAGATATAAAAGCTGAATCGAAGATTGCGTGATGACTATCACGACGGAGGATTTTCCTAAGTGCTATGATGAATGAAAAATTCGTTGCCATGAATGTATTGCAGCGGGAGGGATTACTTTGAAGGAGATGAATTGGACAAAATTCACCTTTCAATTTGATCACAGTAGTACATCAATATGGTCGAATATGCTACAATTTTAAAGTACAATAAATTATTTGAGTTACAGTTACATGCATATTTAATTCTACCATAACTTATTATACCTTCCTGATTCTTTTGCGCACACTTTAACATTTCATAAACCACTTTCCAAGCGAATATGCCTCGAGGGAGTGCTCATAGCGCTCGTGTGGTGCGTGTCAATTAATTTGCGGAAGTTGTTTGTGCCAAATGAAAGAAATAAATATTATTTGTTTGCTAAATTTGTTGCAAGGCTAGTATGTCACTGCAAAAAAGATATATATATGTATATATATGTATGTATATGTATATTATGTTATTTTCAGATCAAGTTATAAATAGCTAAAGCTTATATATCAACGCTTCCGATGAAGTCATTGACAACTGGCAACTTTCCGCTGACTTGTCAACTAACTGTCAAGCGATTTGCGCGCTGCTTGCCAGCTGGCAATATTTTCCAATACATTTGAGAATTCAGTGGAGCGTAGATACATAGTTATGCAATGCCATATATATATATATGTATATGGTTGTTTGTGCAAAATGAAAGAAATATATATATATATGTATACAAATATATACATACATAAGTATACAGTACTAGTAAATAAATATTCTTCGATTGTGAAGTTTCTTATTAATTTGATGCGACACATTAAGTAACACACATACACACCCATATATATTATATGTCAGTATATAAGTGAGAGTTGTTTGTATTTATTGATTCGCCTCATTTCAGCGGTTTTCGTGTACAAATTAGAAAAGTTCTTAGGTGAAACTTTTACTTTGGCCTCAAATATTGACAATGACAACAATTTCGGAGCTCTCAACGGGTAAAGTTACACTGTCGGCGTTGCCACACTGCGCTCTTAGACTTGAGGAAACTTTTGCGGCACAATGCTTTTGCTTGTTTTGAGTTTTTCGTGAGCTACTTATTTTTGTGTCTGTATTTGTAATTTACTTGTTTTTGTATTTTCGAGTCACTTTTTTTCTCATAATTTTTTGCCACTTTTCTCTTGCTAAGCTCCATACTTTGTTGCTCACTTCAAGGCAACACTTCATCGTCGCCTTCGGGTTGTTCACGGTGAGATAGTCTCACGCCTGTTGGAGGAGGGTGGCCTGTAAGAAGCGAATTTTCGTTTCAATTACATTTTGGCCGCAATTTAAGTTTGATAGATCCCACGCCTAAGCCACGTCGCCACGTTACGTGTGTGGCATGATTTGCTGTTGTTTTTGCACTACTTAAAATACAATGTTTGTCTGCTCTGGCGATACTTTCATCACGCTCGTGTTACATTTACCGTTTCGACTTGCTTTTTTCATTTCTGCCGATCGAATCAATAAAAGCGCACACCCGCACACAC
>JBAWJQ010000932.1:0-213537 GCA_037783105.1 Bactrocera zonata | reverse complement strand
ATTAATTATTAATATACAAAGAAGAAACTATTAAACCGAAATTATTGAATAATGAATGAAATGCTGAGTAGACTAGTAGTAGCTTGGGTAATTCTAATAATTGAGTAAAAAATATTGGACAAAATCTGCTTACTAACAATTTTTTAAATTATCCAGTGAATCCTTACTTTTTAATACTATTAGGTGAAGAAAGGTATACGAATTTATTAAACTCTTTGAAACTGTCTACGTACAAAAAATTCGAATCGTTTTGTTCAAAAAAGAAAACATAATACTATATGTACATATATACATATATGTATGTACAAATATGAAAGAGTACATATATAAATATGTGTGAACCAAATACGGACCGCAATAACACTAATTCCAACATTAAAAATGACACTATTGATTCATGATTATTACACATAGGTATGTATGTTCGCGCTCTAACGACATGGGCCGTGTAAGCGATCATATTTAAATATAGCAGACGTAAATATATAAAGCAAATGCGAGTATACAAATATGTCACACATGCAAAATAGACATGCTAAATTTGAAATGAAAACAAAACAAACTAAGGAATTGAAGGTTAAAAGCGTCGCAAAACGGAGAAAAACACAACGAATTGTGGCAAAAAAATATAAACCAGTTGACCAGCGGGTGGCGAGGGCGGTGTCCGGGTTGTCGGCGGCAAATTGTTAACGTGCGGCAAACAGTGGCAGTGACTTTGGCAGTGACTATGGCAGTGCTGAGCTTCTTAGAAATAAATATTAATTGTTTCACAAACGAAAATATTTGTTGATTTCGTTTAGTAATTAACAAAAAGCTGGTTTTCATTCAGTTATTTGTTGTTGCCTTTGCGAATATTTTTTTCCTATTATTAAATATCAACAACAAGTGGTAGGATAACAAAGAGGCGGCTAAAAAGTGTGGTCAAAGCGTTAAGTGTGTGCCAAAGGTGTGCGAGGTCGTGGACGAAGAGAATACAGTGCGCGAAATTTCGCTGAAAAAATGTGAAATGTGTTGTCAGACCTATAAGGCAAGAAAGTACTTAACAAATGCCGTTAGCAATTCACAAACATTTTCTATATTTGCAAAGTGTGTAGGCGACGTTGAAAAAGTACACTGAAAAAAATATTTGAAGGCATAAGATTTCTTACTTAATATGTAGATTTTTCAAAAATTTTGACGTTGAACAGATATTTCAAGCAATTATAACAGCAGGTTCACAATAAGTTATTCTTTTTTAGGAGAGAACAATTCGAAATTTTTGTTCAAAAATCTACAGTATTCTTCAAGATATTCCAAATGCAATTAAGCTATTTGTCAGTTTATCTATTAGAAACTTTTATTGGCTTATTTTTAGAATGTATTTTACAAATTCAAATATGTGTGTCTAGATCGATTTTTTTCTATATAAGGGACTAGGGGTTAACACCGGTTTTGATCCAACGAAGTCTAAAAGGCGAAATCTAAAAAATCTGTATAACCGGATATATGGGAGACATGTGACTAAGTTGTCCGAATTGGCCGATTCCGAGAAATTAATAGAATATCCAAATGCAATCACAAACTAAATTTCATTCGGAATCTCAAAAACTGACGAAAACATTTTTAAAACTCCTTAAAAAATCTTCGACTTAAAAATCGCGGGCTTTAAACTGGTTTTATCTGGTCTCATAGTCACTTAGGTAAAGTTGTTCAGAATGATTCATAGAACATTTCTCGCAAAGAACTTTCCTCCATTTGTCCTTTTTTAGGCTCCCTGTAAATCGATCCGCTTTACTGTGTAGTATTATTTGTATACAATTCCTCCAAACAGTCGTGTTTTGTCCCCCTAATCAAAGATTTAAACCTACGTCCATTTATCTTAGCGTTTTCATGATTAAACAATATATCATTTTCTTTCTTGGAAGGTTATTTTGCATTTAGAACAAAATATCGTCTTATTCATAAAATTTTACCCGATTAATTAGTATTTTCTTTCCAAGAGAGTGGGATATAAACAAACGGAAGAGTTCAAGATTTAGCTTAAGAAGCAAAACATTCAATTTAAATAAGAACAATAAATACCTAATTAGTAATAAGAGAGTCGACTAGTTGACTGCAGCAGATATCTATTGTCCTAATCTATGTCAAGAACCTTGGAGATCTCTTGAAAGTATTAAATTTTTAATTTGATTTGATTTTCATTAGAGGTTTCTTTGAGGTTTTAACTGAACTTTTAGTGTCAATATTGTTGCGTCACAACGACTCCCACTGAAACCAAAAAAACCGAATCGCTCTGAAAGAAGCATAGCCTAAAAGTGATCAGCTTTGGACAATAAAAGAAGGATTGTGTTTCGCCAGCATAACGCCAGACCATACACAGCGATAGCGACAGCGACAGCGCCAGAAACTCCGAAAACTTGGTTAGGAGTATCTTAGACATTCCTCTTATAGTCCGGATCTAGCATCAAATGATTACTACCTGTTTCTGTCTACGGCGAATGATTTGGCTGTTAACAAATGCAGTTAAACAGTTTTTAGCCCATAGAGATGAGAGTTTCTATGAGAATGGCATCATGAAATTACCTTCTAAAAGGCAAAAAGTTATCGAAAAAACGGTGTTTATTTCACCTAAGACGAATCAATTTATCTGTGCTAAATGAATTTATTGCAAAATTAATAGATTTCTTTTTACTTGACCTTATGTATGACAATAGCTGTCCGACGAACATATCCCGAAAACTAATATCCAGATCCATCTTATAAAAATTAATAGGTTACGATCCGTCATTCTCTATGAAAGACTGTGATATTTCAAAAGAGAATAAATTCATGACATACGGCAATGCAGGTGTAACATCTGTAGATGGCGAACCCGATTCTCCAATCGAGAAAAAAGATATTCTATTGCCCGACCATGAAGAGGTTCGAATAGCAATTACCCTCCTGAAGAACAACAAAGTGGAAGGGACCGATGGATTACTAGCCGAGCTATTCAAATATGGCGGCGAAGCACTGACAAGGTGCATGCATCAATTGCAAAAAGGGTACCCCACAATCTACGCCCATTACCATGTAATAAGCCTCCTTAATATCGCATTTAACGTTTTATCGAGCGTAGTGAGTGTAAGACTGAAGCTCACCATCAACAAACTGACTGGACCTTATCAGTGTGGCTTTAGATCTGGAAAATCTACAATAGATCAGAATTTCACCATGCGATAAGTCTAGGAAAAGATCCGTGAAAGGAAGATCGGCACACACCACCTCTTAAACGAGTTAAAAGCCGGCTTCGACAAAAAGAAAGTGGAAGTAGAGAAAGAGCAAGACCTCCACTCCTTTGGAAAGATCAGGCGGAGAACGATTTGGCTGCACTTGATATCTTGAATTGTCGCCAAATAGCGAAAAGAAGAAACAACTCGGGTATAACTGCGTAAGCGGTGTCTACACTGGTATAGTTGTTTTCTGTTCAAGATCATAATTTTAGAACATAAAATTTTCGATTGAGGAAAGTAACAAGTTTATATTAGTATAATTGAACTCATAAAATAACAATTACGATAAGTAAAATGTTATTTTTGCACTTTCCTCCTGAATTTCGCGAAATCGAAGTGCCGTCACATTGCAAAAGTATTTGCAAATTAGATTTTTTACGGTGCACATTCATGGAATATATCTGAATTATTGCCAACTGAGTGAAACTACGCTTCAATTAGAAATTGTTGTTATGCAAATGTTTATTTGCATTTTTATTGCAACCGCAAAGTATGCCATAATTTAATTCAAAGCATGCCTGACAAATGGCAATTTTCGCATTTTGCATAATTTTTTTTTATTTCTGTATTTATTTCGCTTTTCTACAATTAAAATATAATTAGTTTGAATTCGCAACAATTGATTAAGCTGTGTTTGTCAAAGTTGTTACGCCGGGTTAGCGCGAGCAACCAAAAACTTAAACAGCTTAATTAAGCCAATCATACACATACAGACATACACATAAATAGAGAAAATTACATTGTAATTAATCGCTAGTGCGTTAGGTAGTGTAACTAAATTTAATTAATTTATTTAATTACGACTCGGACGTACTCGCATGCTTAGCACTGTTCGCAAGTGGGAATCGTAATTGAAAGCTCATTATTTTTTATAATTTGAGACTCACCGAGTTCGCACATCGCTTAAAACACATTTTTTTTATCAAAATTTATTTTTTTTTTATTAAACCCTTCAAGGGTTTATAGAGACCCTTAAGTTTTTCGATACTATTTTTATAGTACGATTTGTCCTTTGCTTCAAAAATGGCCTTAGTTTCGGCGATCACCTCTTCATTCGACGAAAATTTCTTCCCAGCGAACACTGGTGGCCAGAACTGCAAAATACAGGGGATGTGTAAACAATTCGAAATCCGATTCATGCATTTTTGCCATCGTTTTCACTGATTTGTGGCACGGTGCATTACCAGCACTATCTTTTTCTTTAAACGCGGCCGTTTTGCGGCGACTTCGTTCTTCAAACGTTCCAATAACGCTATGAATCAGTGATGGTTCTTCCTTTTTCAAGGTAGTCAGTAAAAACTATTTCGCATCCCAAAATATAGACGCCATAACCTGCTCAGCCGACTGTTGTGTTTTTCACGCTTTGGAAAGCGTGCAGTTCACTTGAATGACTGTCCACCGACGGAAAAACTCGGGTTTATTACGCTTGAACATCTCCAAACACGTCGCTCATTTTTACTATTTACACTCGGGTTTATTATGCTTGAACATCTCCAAACACTGCTCCGAATCATCAACTCGTCGTTATTTTGGGTGAAATGTGAGCTCGCTCGGCAGCCACTTTGCACAGAGCTTTCTCATACCCAAATATTTGTAAATGATATGACGTTCAGGTTCAGTGTATATCTTTGAAATCTCAGAGTTGTGTTGCAGAGTTCAAAAAATGTTGATCAAACGAAACTATGGCTTCAACAGTATTTTCCCCTTCAAAAAGCAATAATTTATCAACACGCTGACTGACGTGTAAAATTTATACACTCACCTTCTGAAGGTTAGGGCTAACTAAAAATCATATGAATTTTATTCTAGTATATAGTTTACATGTTAGGCCGGGGACTTTCAATTGACCTGTTACATTTAGTGCAGCACCGGACCTTTTAGGGGTTGGAGTAGAAGAAGAAATAACTGAGAACTGTGAAAAACTGAAGTTCTCAATTCAATGACGCATTTGGAACAGGACTGCGGCATAGTTGAATTTATATAGCACACACACATATTTTTAAGTATATAGTATTTAAAATGAAGACGTAATAAAGTAGTACGGTATTAGTAGAAACACTAGCAGGTATTTTTGAGGTCAAGAAATAACAACGAGTCATATTTTTAAATGTTATTGATTCATATCTTAGACCTAAACTCTCGCTCTAGCAATTTTGGGAAATACTTAATATTTTGCCGTTGAAACCGGGTCCGACGATCGGGAAGTTAAAACTTCAGCGGAACGGAAATTTTTGATTAAATAAAATTTAGTTCTGCGATCTATTGGACAGAAACAAAATTAAAAGCAGTAGTTACTCTAAGATTTTCAATGCAGAACCCACTGATTGCAGTGGAGAACGGAAAAAACGATGAATGATTTGGTGAGTTTTCACTAGAAATTAAAAAATAATCAGAGAAGGATTCTGAAAGATCAATTGGGCCTTAGAAAAGTAAAAAGATGTTTGGTTCGAAAATTATTCTATTTTTTCGAAAAAGATCGTCTCGTTAATGTCTGGAAACAATGTTTTTCGGCTACTAAGATGTCATGAAACATATTATTACTGGCGATAAGTCTTGGATCTATGCTTACGACCCGGAAACAGACGATCAATCGGCCGAATATCGTGGCAAAGGTGAGTCGAGCCGAAAAATCTCGTCAAAGCAGGTCAAAAATTAAGGTTATGTTGACAGTTCACATCGATTATCAAGGTGTGGTTCACTTCGATTACTTTCCGACCGGCCAAACTGTCATCAGAGAATACTATTTGAGTCTTATGCGTCGTTTGCGTGAAGCAAACCCGTCCGACAACTCTTGGTTTTGCAACCCGATAATGCACCGTCGTATACTGCATTAATTCTTCGTGAGTTTGTTGCCAAAGTTTCAACGAATTTCGTGCCACAATCACCGTACTCGCCTGATTTAGCTCCGTATGACTTCTGCCTATTCAGCCAACTCAAGCGACCGCTCCGGAGAAACCGTTTTGAGTCGATTGAAGACATTAAACGTGAATTGCCACGCGTGTTGAAGGCGATTCCGGAAATTGATTTTAAAAACTGTTTCGAGGATTGGAAAAAACGGTTCCACAAATGTATTGGGATCAACGGGGACTAGTTTGAGAGCTAATTTGAGGGGGACGACGTAAATTTTGAAGAATAAATTAAGAATTTGAAAATTATGAATAAAGTCTTACTATTTTTTGGTAACAGTAGTGCATGTGAATAAAAAATGAAAGGGATCAACTTTGAAAGGCGACCCTCATTAACAGTAAAAAGAAAGAAGTTGCCAGCTGCAAGACGAGGTGAAGTCTCGAATTAGACATGGAATTGGATTTTAATCAGCCATTCCATAAGTCATCTGGTTCTAACAGAAATTTGGAGTCTCCATTGCAGCAGCTTATCAAAAGACACATGACACATTAAACAAGAATCTCAATTGAAACGGAGACAGGTGTTAGTGTTAGATAATAATCGTAGGTATAGTTCTACTCTTTAGCATACTGGTGTAATGCTAGAGATTATGCTGATCACATCAGCTACGTGTTTGCGCTCATGTTGCAGAAGAATTCTAGCGCATGGCACAGCTTACGAATGCGGCTGGCATACAGGAAATGCAATGCAACAACACAAACAACAAATTCGCGTTAATTTAATTTCCTCCAATCATAAAATCATTGCACACTGTTGAAGAGGCACATAGCAAACACTACAAGCCACTGATGACGGATGCGTCAGCGCACACCGCACAGCTGTGACAGTTCGTCGCCACTCAGTCAGGCTGTCAGGCCACTTGAACAATAAATGTAATCAGAATAAGTGAAAATAACGATGCACTTTAAATAGGGTCTGTGGCTTGTTAACCGCAGGCATGTTAACCGCCTTCCGCCCACCACATTTTCCGACCGCCTGCCGAAGCTTCAGCTTAAACCTCAAACCGTTAATGTGTTTGTACAGAAATGCGCTTGTGTGTGTGTGTGTAAAGTGAAGTCTGGTGTTATGTCGTAGTTCTTCATGAATTTTACATACTTTTTTGATCGACCGGCCGGTCACTGATCCATGCTCCGTTAGTGTTGATGATCACTTAGATGCTTAAACTTAGCTTTTAACAAGACAAACGTGTGCGACTGACAAAAAACGCTGGCTATATAAGTGAGTGTGTGTATGTGTGCCATGTCAGTGTTAATCACAGCTTTGGTTGTTGTAGACATATTATGTAAATTTTAAAAGCAGATAAATATTTTCTGGCGCTTATTGACAAGTCAACACAAAAATATTTACAAAACGGAGAGTTAAAGTAATTCCAGAACAAATATTTACAAAGCCCATTTTATCTCAAAAAAAACCTTAAGCAAATCTTCAAGCAAGCAGATTGACACAAAAGAAGTATTGGGAGGTGTCTCTGTACATGGGTTCCCATAAGTCTGACGCAATCATAAATGCCTTTAAAGGGCGGTGACTTAAGAAATATTTCACTTTCATTTTTTGACCCAAATTCCTTGCATATGCGTTAAGGGTCTCTCACACCTACAAGTATATTGGTTTATGTATTAATTGTTGGATAATAACAAACACTTCGTCGAAAATTAAATATTTGTTGAGGTTTCTTTCAGCGTTAAAAACTAAATGTATTTACTTAAAATCCCAAAGGGGCACTTAGGTGAAAATACTACTGTGCCCAAAAAAATAAGATTTGTATTGTATCTATTTTGAAATTTCTTTATTTATTCTTCCAAATCAATTTCACCCCATTCAAAGTAATCCCCTCCCAATGCAATGCACTTATGCCAACGGATTTTCCAATCTTCGAAACACTGGTTGTAGTCACTTTCCGGGATGGCCTTCAGTTCCGTCTTCGCTGCAGCTTGAATCTCCTCTATCGTATAAAAACGGTGCCCCGGAGCGGTCTTTTGAGCTTGGTGAACAGCCAGAAGTCGCACGTCGCCAGATCAGGTGAATACGGTTTTTGCGGAACGATATGAGTTGAGTTTTTGGCGAAATGATCACGAATTACGAGGGCAGTATGGAATGGTGCATTATCGTGGTGTAAAAACCATGAATTAACTTTCCACAATTCTGGCCTTTTTAGGCGGATAGCGTTACGCAAACGACGCATAACGTTCAAATAATATTCCTTGTTGACTGTTTGACCGGTTGGAAGGAATTCATAATGCACAACACCACGATAATCGAAGAAAAAGTCAACACGACCTTGATTTTTGAGCGACTTTGGCGCGATTTTTTTGGTCTCGGCTCTCTTTTGGCACGATATTCGCTTGATTGATCGGTTGTTTCGGGGTCGTAAGCATAGATCCAAGTCTCATCGCCAGTTATAATGCGTTTCATAACACCCTCTTAGTCGGAAAGCATCGTTTCACACACTTCAACGTGACGTCTTTTTTCCAAAAAATTCAATGTTTTCGGTACCAGTCGAGATTTGATGCGCTTGAGGCCCAAAACATCCTTCAAAATGGTTTGGCTGAGCCTTTCAATATGCCAACTTCATCAGCAAGGTCTCTAATTGTTAATCGACGGTTTTACAACACCAAATCTTTGATTTGTTGAACGTGAGCTTCGTCGGTTGAGGTTGATGGTCGCCCTGGACGCTCTTCGTCTTCGACACTTTCACGGCCGGCTTGGAACTCACTATACCACTTGTCAACGTTTTTTTTAGACATAACCTCATCACCAAAGGCTTTCTGCACCATCCTCAACGTATCCGCTGCAGAAAATTGATTCCGTAAACAAAATTTAATGCAAATTCTTTGCTCCACAAATTTTGACATCGCAAAAAACGAAAAACTCACTTTTAGCAGCTCACAAAACGACACGTATCTCAAACACTAATGAATATTTTGACATGAAATTTGACATAAATGTGACTGATAGTACTGCCAACCTAAAAAACGAAAATAATTCTCCAAATCCTTCGACGCGCGCAGTTTAAATTCATATGTCACCTTATTTTTTGGACGCAGTAGTATATTACTAAAGCTGGAGAGCTCTTAATATATAAGGGTTGCCTTTTATATTTCCAGATTAGAGAGCAAAGACAAATTATAATCATCAAAAATCGCTTTATTGATTTTCAAGATATTCGTCATTAGGATCTATACTCTTTAGCTTGAGACTTAACAAAATGACGAAACACCTAAATCACCCTCTTAGTGCTTGTTGTTTCAGTCGATTTCTCGTGATCTCTCTTCGCCGGTTGATTTTTCTGATTTCTTGAAATGCCAACCATTTACTGGGAAGTGCTTCGTGTACGAATAGCTTTTTTTTTGTTGGATTCGGCTCATCTTCGAACACTCACACAGTCGACTGCTGTTTACTTTCGGTCTCATACACACAGGATATCAGCGACGTTTTTCGAAGAACCGCTATCGTATTTTTTTAACATTTCTCTTGACCAATCAACAAAGGTGAAAAAAATTGTTTATAGTCAAAGGTTCATGAATGAGTACCGGTCCCGCTAATAACTCAATCTCACGATAGATCACATGACAATCTTGTAATGTCAGTTTGCGCGCAGTTTCAGTAGTGTCAACTAATTTTGAACGATCGTCACGAATCCGTCTTGGAGTGATCTACGACTTCGAATGAATACACTATACCATCGATAAACACTAGTTCTTTAGTGAGCTTCATCGCCAAACATTGAATTGGGTTCATCGACGCGCTGTTGCTGATGAATCTTGTAAAAAAGAAACGCGCGAAATTGTTTACTTTTTGATTGAGATGAATATTTTAAGTTACTGTAAAAAAGACAAATATCGCGTGTACGAAAAATGTTCTGAGTAGGTTTCCATAAAAAAGAGCAAACTTTACGACTAAGCTGTAAGTTGCCACATTCCAATACTAGGGTTTCCATATCCCGAAATACTTGTAGTATAAAAGACGACCTATGTAATGTCTCAAACATACAAACAGATGATAGTCGAAAAACTTTCCTACTTGCATGGAATTCAACTCACATGCGCCCTCCCTAAATTACGAAACCATAATAAAGGATCTCCGTACATGAATCGAAAAACTTCATACAATGACTATCATGAGCAACTATAAAGATTTCTACTCACAAGATCAAGCCTCAGAATGCGAAAATTTCTAAGGTCGCGGTGTGATCCTCGTCTATCAACACGAAGTTCTAGACATAAAGGCTTTTTTTGCTAAATTTATTCGTATAAAGAAGATGCCAAAAGCTATAATTGAAGCGAGGACCAACGAGGACTAAAATACATAGGAAATCAGGAGTCGGAACATTGATATTTCAGCTAGAAAAATATATAATTTGACAAATTTGTCAATCTGTTATTTTGACATACATATATATATTTCGATTAACTTAACCTAACTGCGGGAGACTATTTTTAACCATGCTGTTCAGTTAGAGAGTTTTCGATCGAAAGGATGATTTTTCGATATTAAGTCAAAATAAGGTCAAAAAATTAATATTTGTAATAAAAACATTCAGTGTTTAGTCTAATACAGGGTACTTAGTCAAAATTGATTGCTCTCTCCACTCTAAACATTGTAATTTGAGTTTATACGAAAGTTTCCAATAGTTATGATTTCGGACCAAATAAAAATGGGCGATGTAAAATTCGTCTAATTATGCTCAGTCTTGATTAGGTGGATTTAGTTAAATTTTGAAACTATTTAAACACATAACTGGTGTTGATAGTGGTCTAACCTCTAATAGAATTGTACGCATTCTACGCAATGACAATTGTTCTTATATGGAAATAAATGGAGATACTTCTACGAAGATAGATGGTGGCTTCGACCAAACCTTTATATAAATTTGCAGCATACTCGACTTTTTCATTTTTCATATTCGACTTTTTCTCAACAATTAGATACTCCGAGCAACCTTTCGAATAGATTCTTTCGGTATAATTCGATATAGTTCCAAACAAATTTAAATAAGTATCTCTGAACTCTTACTACTTCGGATGCAATTATATTTCCTAAAGGGCATGCAACATATAGATACAAAGCAACTAATGAAATGAATCGATACAACAACAAATCTATAAATGAATAAATAAATAAATGCAAGACAAGCGAAAAAATCACAGATCGTTATAGTTATAGGGGACCCACTAATTGTCAATGGCAGCTACAAAGCAGTGCTTTTACGCTCCGCTCAAGACCTCGAATTCAATTAAGCCTATTAGAGGAAGAGTTTGCGCTAGCGATTTTGAGCAGTGATCATGAGCTTGCTGCATTCCTTGCGTTGCCAATGAAGTTGTTTATTTATTCGTTTGGAAGTGGCCGGAAAAGTATGCACAGTTCTACATTGTCTATACATACATATATAGTATCAATATCGATGCAAAGTCAGGGTGAAGCAAAAATAAAAATAAAGAAAGAGCACTTAATTAGAAAAGGTTTAAAGACGACTCGTAAGAAATTGAAATCAAATTTATATGCATTTATGAACTAAACAAAGTCTGGAAGGTTTCTGGAGCTATAAGTACTTGTGAAGAGTTTAAAAAAATTAAAGCTGCAAGGCTTAAAATGGAAAACAAATCAGAGAATAGTGTCTTCAATAGACATAGCACTTTATCGCTGATAAATCTGAACTTTTTAGGTTACGTCTACTGATTAATTTTCGGATTTTTCTAACTAACTGTGAGATCACTATGATAAATATCACAATATAAATCTTTAGTCAAAAATAAATGAAATTTTACGAGAGGTGTGATAGACTCAAATTATTACTATATTTAACTGTAACTCATCGGGATGCTTATTTAAATAAGAATGATCTAAATAGAATAATTGAGTTTAGTGTGTCTGGCACGGCATGTCTAAGTGACAAATGACTTTCAAAGAAATCAAATAAATCAAAGCAATTAAAACACATGAGAAGAAGCATGTGACGTATTATTTCCGCATAGATTCCGAGAAAAAGGTATACAAATAATGATATGAAAATAGTGTAACAGTTTATGCAGTTTTTTAGTTGCAAAGTGGATACTTATGTCATTTGAAGACTATAAATTTCAAGTTTTGGAATCCAAAAACCATTTGACCTTCAAAATAGGATCATTTTGAGTCACGACATTCAAACAATTAATCCAATTCGCCAGACACTTGTTACAGCTTCGGCTGAGATCACTTTTAATGGCTTTCATGGGACTAATGAAGCGGCCCCCAAAGCGGATTTTTCAATTATAAAAACCGAAAATAGTCACAGGGAAACCAAGATGGCGAAGATTTTTCAGTGTTAAAAACCGAAAATGATCACAGAGAAACAGAGATGGAGAATACGATAACTGAGTGCTGATTTTCGTTTCGTGTTTAGCTAAAAGTCAATGCCAAGCATGCTCGAATGTGACCACATATTATCATAGTGAGAAATCCATGAATTTTCTGAAAACAAATCCGGTCGTTTACGATGAATTGTTTCAAGTAGATAGAATCGTTTGATCCTGTGAAACGAATTCATGCTGAACCGTTATGTGGGTTCATCATATGGAATAGCATCATAAGCATTTTTCTCCGACTTTAAAGTGTTTTCGTTCGTTTTCAACTTATTTGTAGCTCTAGATTTTTGTACAGTTTCAAATATTTTCTTTGCGACCTTTAATCGACTTCGTTTTTGCAAAAGGTGCGGGCCTTATGGTATGAGTGTAGCATTGACACGCTTCATACCCACAACGTTATCCAATATACATATGTTGAGGTCATAAAAAAGAGATGTTGAGATTCTCTGACATCTCCTTGATGTCAGCACAGTGATTTTCAAACACGATTTCTTTCACTTTTTCAATGTTATCGTCATTAGCAGAGGTGGGAAGTTTTCAACGGCTTCACGACCTTCACTGAATATTTTGTGTCACTCAAAAACTTACATACATACATCTTAAACATCTTCAATGATTTTTGTAGCCGTTTAATTTCCTTTCCTTTCTTTGTCTGCGCTCCTTCTTGGTGTCCAAAGTGTTTAAGTCTTGACCTCATCTTTTGCAGATGATGTCTGGTAGGATTCCCAGTCTTACTGCGTGGACGCTAATTGGGCAATGGCTAGCCTTACTGGAGACCATGAGATCGCTAGACCTCTAGCGATCGATCTTGCACCAAAGGTTTTTGCGACAGCAAATGTTTCGATGGTGGCCCAGCGCAAAGACCAGCTATCTAGTAATAGAACACCAGAGAATACGTGAGCACCGACCCACTCCCATTCTACCGACAGCGGTTCTAGGGTGCCTTTTCTTGCTAGCTCATCAGCTTTGCAGTTTCCTGCGACTCCGCTGGAGCCTGGCACCCATACTAGTCTTATCATAAAGACACTAGATGCTATTGATAGCAAGGTTAGGCATTCTTTGACCAGCCCTGAAAGCACCCTTAATGAGTACAAGGCTAGTAATTGAGAAAAATGCTTAACACAAAAACAGCTCTCCAGTTCTAAGTTAGAGGAAAAACTTTCAAACTGTAAGGCAAGCATTACCGTTGTAGTTAATATTAAGAGTGCATACCTGAATGAAATATTTGCAATATTTCTCTTCAAAGAACCGCCGCAAGTTCAGAGCTATTTATTCAGAAAGCTATTTGTCGCCAAGTAACAAGAAAATAGTGGAGTTGGAGGCAATCAGCAATCTCTAAAACAACCAATTTGTTGGTCATATGGAACAAAGGAGAAAATAAGAGAAAATATGATATTCAGTCTAGCGAAAACTTCAGACAAATTAGGCACCAACCAAAGCTATGAGTGTCGAAAAATGTCATAATGCTTTAGTTAGACCTTGCAGGGACTTGTATGAAATAACTGACGTAGTCTCATATTATGCGACCAAAAAATTAAACGCTATTTGATGTAAAGTACTAAGACCACGGTTTTAGGTTGGTAGTACTGTTAGTCACATTTATGTCAAACTTCATGTGAAAATATTTATTAGTGTTTGAGATACGTGTCGTTTTGTGAGATGCTAAAAGTGAGTTTTTCGTTTTTTGCGATGTCGAAATTTTTTGAGCCAAGAATTTGCATTGAATTTTGTTTACGGAATCAATTTTCTACTGCGGATACGTTGAGGATGGTGCAGAAAGCTTTTGGTGATGAGGCTATGTCTAAAAAAAATGTTTACAAGTGGTATAGTGAGTTCCAAGCCGGCCGTGAACGTGTTGAAGACGAAGAGCGTCCAGGGCGACCATCAACCTCAACCGACGAAGCTCACTTTCAACAAATCAAAGATTTGGTGTTGAAAAACCGTCGATTAACAATTAGAGACCTTGCTGATGAAGTTGGCATATCGAAAGGCTCAGCCAATACCATTTTGAAGGATGTTTTGGGCCTCAAGCGCGTCAAATCTCGACTGGTACCGAAAACATTGAATTTTTTGGAAAAAGGCGTCGCGTCGAAGTGTGTGAAACGATGCTTTCCGACTATCAGAGTGTCATGAAATGCATTATAACTGGCGTTGAGACTTGGATCTATGCTTACGACCCCGAAACAACTGATCAATCGAGCGAATATCGTGCCAAAAGAGAACCGAGACCAAAAAAATCGGGCCAAAGTCGCTCAAAAATCAAGGTCATGCTGACTGTTTTCTTTGATTATCGTGGTGTTGTGCATTATGAATTCCTTCCAACCGGTCAAACAGTCAACAAGGAATCTTGTTTGAACGTTATGCGTCGTTTGCGTAACGTTATCCACCTAAAAAGGCCGGAATTGTGGAAAGACAATTCTTGGTTTTTACACCACGATAATGCACCATCCCATACTGCCCTCGTAATTCGTGATCTTTTCGCCAAAAACTCAACCCATATCGTTCCGCAACCACCGTATTCACTTGATCGACTTCTGGCCGTTCACCAAGCTCAAAAGACCGCTCCGGGGATACCGTTTTTATACGATAGAGGAGATTCAAGCCGCAGCGAAGACGGAACTGAAGGCCATCCCGGAAAATGACTACAACCAGTGTTTCGAAGATTGGAAAATCCGTTGGCATAAGTGCATTCCCGATGCAATTACTTTGAAGGGGATGAAATTGATTTGGAAGAATAAATAAAGAATTTTCAAAATAAATACAATGTCACCTTATTTTTTGGCCACAGTAACCATTTTATAACCAAAACACACATTTTGATTCCATTTGAGTGGTTTCTATTATATTGTTTTTCCTTCACTTGTAAACTTATGAAAAGTGGTGTTACGTTATTTTGGATTTTAGGTAAAAATAAGTATTTGCCGTCAATAGTCATAAAGAAAATACACGAGCTAATAAAGTTTTCGATAAAAAATAAAAATAATAGGGCAAAAAATAGTTCCCCCTATTTCGTTAGCGCTAAATCAGCGAAAACGGTTGAGCGATAAGATAAGACATTAACCGTTAGTATGCATATACGAACACGTGGATGTATATGTATGAGTAGGTAAATAATGACACAACTTTTAAGCGACGAATACATATTTAGCTTGCGTTTTCACGGCATTAAACTGTATTGGAGCGTTTCAACTGTCTCAAACCAATACATATGCCATAGATATGCGTATGCATGTGTGTGCAAAATGATATCGAATAACAAAAACAATTCTACTTGTACATAGGTATTTAGTAACAATAAGGTGACTGAGTGTAAGCCAGTCGAGCAATCTTATCAGTTCGCCAGTTGTCGGGAAGAGCTCGAGTGAAACAGTGATACAATTACAAATAGTTAAAAAAAATTAATTAATTAATTGATTTTTTTTAATAAATTAATTTAGAAAAGTGCTAAAGCAGTGTTTGAAAAGAGATACATGAAAAAACTATGAGAAATTGCCTGCCACCCAAAACGTTACAATGGCCGCCGCATCGCTGATTACAGCGGATACAAATCCGCCACGAATAGAAGCATATGAAAAGTGCAAAAATCACAAAAATCGAAACCGACAAATATTATTAAATTATAAAAGACAAAACAATTGGCTATGGCGGAACTATCGAGGTCATCAGCAGCATTTCGGCACAGCAACATATTGGCTGTTGATGACGACATTGCTCACATTGTCAGCGTCCTACGGTCGCGCTGATTACTACCGTAATGGCGATGGTTGGCAGCCACCACAGCCGATGTTACCACCGCTTCAACCCATCCCACCGCCTTTGGGCAGCTTACAAAATGTCACTTGTATAGCGCATGACACTAAATTCACTTGTGATTGTCAGTCTGTGAATCAGGTAAGTGCAAACACACACACGAATATGTAAAATCTAACAGCACTACGCACAAACGCAGAAATTGAAACTTTTTTTGTTCAGAAAAAGGTGGTCCAAAAGTATATTTTCTTGGCTTTAAGTTCTTATTTGATATTTAAGCAACTTTTTATGTTGAGAGCTTTATAATTTAAATACGCTGATAATGTAGAAAACCAGAAAAACCAGAAGCTTTAATACCCTTCACAGATGCATTTCTTATAGCATAAAATAGGTATGAAAAGGTATTTGGCTTGATTTGGGTTGGTCAGTTTGTAAGACAACTACGACTTATAGTGATCCGATATCGCTGGTTCCGACCATTGAGCTATTTTTTATGGAGAAAAAAGCGTGTACAAAATATCGGAGCGGTATCGCAAATAATGTGAGGCCGATTGGCGTATATACATACGGAAAGACAGTTGGACATTTATAAGTACATACATTTATACTTTAAACGAGCTCCGCCTTTTCCTTCTGGCAGTTACAAACTTCATGACAAACTTAATATAGCTTAAACACAGATAAACCGTTAATAAGCTAAAATCGTTTATGAAAATAAAACTTTCTTTTGGACCACCCGTTACCATGTAACTAAGTGCTCATGCAGTGATGACTCATATATGCCGTTAGATTTTGAGTTTCCTTTAATTATTCATTGCTCTTACACTCTCTCCATTTACAAATATCTCTCTCTTACTCAGCGCCTACAACTACCTCACCTGATCGGCTACGTGTTTCAAGTAGAAATAAGCAATTGCAGATCCTTAACCATCGAGGCCAATGCACTCGAAGATACGCAAGGTTTGCGCAAAATAAATTTCAAGAATGTGGAAAATTTGATATTGAACAAGTATGCATTGGCGTTTCCGCGCTACGCAAGCAATACGCCGCTCATTATCGAATTCGATCGGGTAAGTTGACGGGAGGTAACGATCTTGCGGAAACAAAGAAATAACGGTATGCTTATACACACAAATACATGTATTTGTATTTTCAGGTGAATTTCGAGTTGATCGACTCGCATGCGATCAACGGTAATATAGAAGAGATCTCATTTATCGGTGGACGCATCGATGTGATAAATCCATTCGGTTTTACGACGCTCAAGGATCGTGCTATTTTATTGAAAATGGATAATGTGCTCGTTAAACGAATAGAACCGCAGGTAAGAACACAACCCAGCATAATAGTAAATACAACATCCCAAATCTTCGGTGGTTGTTAGGCCGTTACACGGCTCGTCTGGGATTTGAGTTAAAGGAAATTGTTAAAAAGTAGTGTAGTCTTAGCACTTATTGAATATTGGTAAAATTAAGTGTGTTTTTATAATGTAAATAAAGAGAAATATAGGTTAGGTTAGATGGCTGATCAAAGATCGCACGTGGACTAATATGTACATATATGTAGTCCTTTGTGAGACTCCTGTATTGGAACCTACAAATTAGCAGCAACGCTTAGTAGCCAACACAAATTTGCACAGGAGTTAAATTTCATTCCTGCCAGCTTGGTGAGATGTCTGAAGGTATGCGCTCTCAAGTGCTTAAGTCTTGACCTCCCAAACGCGGGACACTCAAAAAGGAAGTGTTGAATTGTTTTCTGCAGATGACGTCTGGTAGGATTCCCCGCCTTACTGCGGGCAATGGCCCGTTAAAAACCCCAAAACTAGGGAGAGGCTAGCTTTATGGGGGCAAAGGGATTACTAGATCTCTTGCGTTCGATCTTGGGCCAAAGGCTTTTGCGACAGCAAATGTTTCGATGATGACAAAGCGCAAAGACCAGCTATCCAGTAATAGAACACAAGAGAATACGGGAGCACTAACCCACTCCCATTCTACCGATAGCGGTTCTAGGGTTCCTTTTCTTGCTAGCTCATCAGCTTTACAGCCTGGTACCCATAATAGTCTTATCACAAAGACACTCGATTCTATTGATAGCGAGATTAGGCACTCTTTGACCACTTCTCTGAAGCAGGCTGCACTTCGGAGCAGTAAATCTACCGCTATCTTAATGGCTGCAAACTCGGCCTGGAAAAGACTAAAATAGTCACGAAGGCTAAAAGTGGAATTGATAGAGAGCTGTTGACAGTAAACCCCTCCACCAACCTTCCTCCCAAGCTTTGACCCATCCGTAAAGAAGCTCGCAGCACCTCCTTACCACCCACAACTCCCTCCCCGGTATATGGTTAGAAAAGGAGTCACCAGTTAAGCAACTCCATGATCCAAGTTATCCGCTATGAAGTCATAGTGAGTGAGGATTTCCGAGTGTTCAGACGCTCGTTGTTTTAAAAAACCAGAGCATGGTTGGAGTGGAAAGAGAAATATAAACTAAGTTTCTATTTTTTGTAGTTATAAATCCTTAACACAATTGAACAGATATTAAAAGGGAAAAAACAGATGCCACAATTTGTATAACTATTATTAAATAGTAAACAAGCAATTGAAAGAGGTTGCGGTTGTTTCAAATCGTATCCAAGCGCAAATCAGGGTCATTCATTCATGGATAATGAAGAAAAGATTAAATTGATATCGCACTGAAGAATAGGTGAATATTTTGTACAACTCCTTTGTAATCATCTTGCGAAATCGTGGTTATGAAATTTACGAATATTTTCGACAACCTCTCAAAAGGAATTTTTATTTAATTTTACCAATTCGGTAAAAAAAAATTTGGATAGTGAGTTTATTTGATCAACTAATAGTTCCCTTACTCTATCTTCCTTTCGATGCATGAACCTCAATGGCTTTTAAATTCGGTTAAATAATATACTGATTGTTCCGTCTTCGTTCTCTTTCAACAGGACTCCATCTTTTCCATCAATACCTAATTTTTTTATAAATAAGCTTCTGTTCTAGAAATATGTGGAGCACTTTAAGCAATTTCTTTTCATTACAGGCCTTCAAGAAGTTTGCCGTCGAACAACTGGAAATTCGTAACTGTGTATTTAACACAAATGTGCCATCGAAAGCATTCTATGAACTTGAGGTGCTCAACTCATTGCGTATACACAACAACAATTTTCAAGAAGTGCATTCACATGCATTTTCGTTTAAAAGTGAGTATACATTTTGAAAAAAAAAATTAAATACATATATAGTACTTATAGATATGTATGAATCATATAATTCTCAGTTATTGTGGGATAAGTTAGGTTAGGTTCAATATGAACTAAAATTCGAATTAAAATATGAATACCAAATTCCGTTGAAACGCACATAGTTTAACTCCAAAAAGTGCTCAGTGTAAATTAAAAACTATTGCAATTTTTTATAAAAACTATATTTTACAAAATAAATATGTGAGCTTTTATCGAGGACACAAACCTCACACAATATAATAAAATGATTAGTAGTTTTGGCTTGTAAAATTTTTATTATTTTTCCAATAATTCATTTAATTTTTTGAGAGATTCGTCACGTAAATAAATAAACACAGCACATCGCTCACATTCTGAAACCAAAGACAGCAACAGTTTAGCAAAGTCTCACACCATTTCACTGTTTTTTTTTTTTTTCAAGAGCAAAATAATGTCTGATTCTCTTTACTTGCAGTTATCAACAAACTCAGCATCACAGAGAACTATTTCGCGGCCATCGATGCCGAGTGGATTGAGGCCTACGTGCGTGAGAGCGTTGTAATACGCGATAATTATTTTGGTCTCACTAGTCCGATAGCCTTTAAAGGTAAGCAGGTTTATATACGCCAATTTAGTACGATTACAAGCAAATCACTTTTGCACACCTAACAGGCATACATATCCACCGCGATTACATGCACAGCGAACTGCTCGAATTGCAATTCAACAACAACACACTACAACTGCCAGTGGAAACGCGTCCGCTGGAATTTAACGAACGCTTTGCGCTCAACATCAAACAGCTGCGCTATGAGAACACCTATGGCTGCAGCGACTTGGACACAGCACAGAAACCACCGATACCCAAGCAGACATTCTTTCGCAACAATGTGGACAACATCTACGTGCTGGCAAAGCCAACCAAAGCGCTGGCGACACCCATGAACGGAATGAACGGGCAAATGAGCGCGGCTAGTCGCAGCAACAACGAATTTGTGTTGTTGAACAAATACATCGAAACAAATTGTCAGCCACGCTCCTATTTGATATACATACTTTTAGGCGTGCTGGCGCTGGTGCTCGTACTACTACTGATCGGCATCATTGTGTGGCTGCAAGTGGCCAAGCGGCGAAAGAAACGCAAACTGGACGTTGTAATGCCCGAACCGCGCACATACAAGGAAACGCAAATCGTCTATCAGATCGAAAATGCGGGACTCCTAAAGACTGATCTGTGAGCGTACTAGCCAAATGTTGAGGCTGACCGAACAGTGGGGTGTTATTGAGAGAAGCTATGCAAATTCTTTGCCACGCCAAATAAATTCTAATATATATATATATATACTTAATATAGAGGACAATAGTATATAAATATGTATACGAATAGGGGGAGTAAAAGCGGGGGGTGTAAACTGTTATGCATTATAAGAAATCCAAATACGCTGTTTTACCAAATTTTACGTTTAAGTTTTATAGCTGTAAATTATTGAAGTTATTGTATATATATATATATGTATATACATATATACAATGTGAATAAATATGAGTATTTAAATAAATAAGATCTTTAAGGCATATTTAATTTTAAGGTTAAACCCGAGTCTAACTGTTTCCACTATCAAGTTACGCCTTTGTCAATCGATTTTATAGATTCCGGAAGGCTATCAGTTTTCTTTAATGATTTTTGAAATTTCTTTTTCACTTACCCAATTGGCAGATAGGACTCTAATGCTTGTTGTACCGTTAAAACAGGTTCAGAAAGAGCAAACCCCTTCGATAGGAGCGCATGATGTGCATTAATTGTCTCTTCAACGCCGCCAAGATCATCCATATCTTTATCATCTGAAAAAAAATTAAGAAAACGTAAGGCCCATATTTATGTATGTATACATATATAGTGACGTAAATTCAAATACAAAAAAATAAGGATTCCAGCTAATGAATTCGTGATAGGAATTAAATGTATGCAGCCAAAAAGAAATAAATCACTCAAGTTTTATTTATTTTTAGGATAATTACAATCTATAATATTATAAATATTTTAATAACAGCATAGTGCAGGGTTCTTCGCTTGTTATGTCGGCACGGAAAAGCTTTTGAGTATTTGAGTGGCACGAAGGATGAAGTGAGGGTCTTGGAGTCATCAAATATGGCATCTCAACATCTCTTATGGTTCGACTCCACACGTTTTGGTTAATCTTTTGGACATGAAGCGTGTCAATGCTAGAATCGCAGCTAAAGACCTGAATCTTTCGCAAAAACGACGTCAAGTATGGGTCGCAAAAGAGATATTTGACTCATTATTGGTGACGAGACATGGGTTTGTACATAAGAATGTTCAAAAACCACTAGTAGACCAGTTTTGGTCCTTTGCGATACCAGATGGAGTTCAGTTACTAGGTCCGAGAGGAGTAGTTATGCTTTAGCAGACTCCGTATCTTCACTATCGATACCACCTCCAGTGTATCATCCCAGATGGTTACAGCGTAGTCTTGCCAATGCGGAACAAGTTCCCATTGTTTCCCTGATGCCTTGCTCTAGACATTTCCTGCAGTTTTCTCGATGTGTCAGCCTCATTCTACGAGCGTGCGTTACCACCAGACAGTGACTAGTTAGTATACCGATCATGTTCCTACAGTCTGATGGTTACAGCGTAGTCTTGCCAATGCAGAACAAGTTCCCATTGTTTCCCTGATGCCTTGCTCTAGACATTTCCTGCAGTCTTCTCGATCTGTCAGCCTCATTCTGCTAGCGTGCGTTACCACCAGACAGTGACTAGTTAGTTAGTATACCGATCATGTTCCTACAGTCTCTTCTATCGAGTACTAATAGGTATTATGTGTACTTCCGATCTACCGTTTCGCAGGTGACTTCTGCAGTTTTGCACCCAGGGAGCTGATGCATGAGTTTTCTAATATTGATCACATTTTCGGGTGGACACCATTCTTGGCAATCTCGCCCTCGCTGCCTTTGTGACCTGGCACCCAGTAGAAGTAAAGATGAATACACGTCTGGCCGATATGCGATACGAGGTTACTGCCTTGATTGTTGCTTGGTTGTCCATGATGTTGACTCTGGAATTGCCATTCTAGATGTATTAGAGGCCAGATCCGCGGCTAGAAGAAATATTCTGAGATGTTCCGGCAACTTAAGAGACTACCTTAAGATTCCTCCATTTTCAAGCCATCCGTATAAAGCCAACAATCTCTTTCTATGTTTACTTTGAACTTTCTTTTCCAGTTGAAAAGTGGGATCATGTAGTCGGTGTTTGCCAAACCACCATTAGGCATCGAGCTATGCCCGAAGGTTTTGTATGTAAATTCTCCTACAACCGGTAGTCCTCCCGCCGATTTTGCTGCGCAGTTTTCAGCGAAGGGTGGCAGGTTTAGCACCAGTACAAGAACCGCCGTTGGAGATCTTCTTAAAACTGCCGCGGATTTGGGTGCGCTTGCCCACCATACTACTGCATCGTAGAGCATAATTGGTCTTACAATAGCCGTGTAGCACCAGTGCATGAAAGAGGGAGAGAGCCCCCAGGTTGCGCTGAGCATCTGCCTAAACGCATATAAAGCATAGCTAGCGTTTCTCACTCTTTCTTCCACATTGTGCTTCCACAGCAGTTTGCTGTCCAAGGCCACCCCAAGGTATTTGATGAAGTCCAGAGAAAAGTTTAGTGCTTTCTTGTGAACACAAGCAGATACGTTTTCTCCGGGTCAAAGCCAATAAACCAATAACTCAGTTTCTTTCTTAAATATACATTTGAATAATGATTTTTATAAGTTACCTGGTAAATTCAGATCCTTCTTCATGAGATTTGCACTGCACATTCCACCTAAATAAGCCAATTCCTGCTCGAGTCGTATCAAGCAAGAATTCGTTGCGCTCAGCTATAATGAAATTGAAAGTGAACATTCTGCATAAATTAGCGGTTTAAGCCGAGGTTATAAAAACTTACAGTTGAAGGATTATCATAGCCGACGACGAGGCATTTAAAGCCATAACGATTGATATGTGGATCTTGTGCGTACAGCGAAGATGTCTCCAAAGAAAACTCGACACAATTGCCAGGCAAAATCATAACATTTTGCATCCAATTTGAGGAACTGTAATAAAACAATACTTTATTACAGAAAACTTGTGTGTTAATAGCGAAACTCACGTATTAAATTTCTTCACTACAATCCAATCGCGTTCCACACTCGCACCACTCTCGCGTTCATCCTTCCCGACGGCGCTCTTATAGCAACTGCTAATTAACGCATTGCCTGAGCAACCCTGCGCGCGTCGAACATTATTATCCAACATATCGAAGTAGTCCTCATTCGTGGGACAAGGCTCCGTAACGGTCGGACGCATTGGTATAGAGAGTAACAGATAATCCTCCAACTGCGCCGTGCCACATTGTGGATCGAACTCGATGGTTAACCACTGCACACATGGGGGGAATTCGACACGTTGACAACTAATGGTGGCGCTACGATATGGATGCTCACTCTCCACCACACAATAGTGATTGCTCGTAGTTATGGCTTCGCTGCCATTGCGGTCGCCCAACATTTGCGCCTCGCTTTCACTCTTTTTACGTGAACGAAATTCACGATTGTCGACGGCCATAGCGTTGCGTAAGCTCTGCGCCGCAGCGGCAGGGCTTATGGTGACCGCGCCAGCGTTCGCGCTTTGATCCTTTGTAGCATAGAGTTGATTGAGTGCAGCGATGTGCGGTAAAATCTCCTTAATCATGCCCAGTATTTGCACAGAACTCTGTTGTAAATAAATTTAATATAACCTCAAAAAGCTACGAAACCAGAAAATGACGACATAAAGAATTTGATGACGCTACTAACCTTTGGATCGCTACAAGCGAGATTGGCAATATGCGCATAAACCAACGGCAGCAAAGTGTGGAACATATTCGATGATGCCATATTGAAGACTTCCATAATCTGCACGACCGTCAGCTGAGGCGCAGCCACGTCTTCCGACTCCGAACGCAAAATGCCGCCACCGCCAATCTGATTATTCTGTTGATGATGATGCTGCACATTGACAAACTCTTCGGCTACTTCGTCCTCATCGTCCACACGCTCGTTGCCATTCAATTTGGCTATTTGACCATTGCGGAAATTCAAATCCTGCACACCGGTGCTCTCCTCTATCATCAAATCTTTGGGATGTATTTCGGTAGCGCCGATTTCGATTTCCATTTCGAATGGATTCGTGGAGCGTTTATCGAATTTCAATGTCTCAATAATGCCCTTCGAAAAGGATTCAATGCGCTTAGTAATGTCACGCGCCGTCGAGATGTTCGCATCGACGGGCAACACGGATGTGCGCGAATTATTTGCCCAGTTGATGTCCATGTGCTCCTCAATCGGCGTAATATTATGTTCCGAGTCAATGGTTTGTGTGTGGTTTGAGGAATTGTCTGACGGTGAAAGTGAGGCGGCCAAGGCATTGCGCGCCAATATCAACAATTCGGTGCATTTCTTGGTGATATCGCTCGCGATTTGTAAAGCCGTATCGCGTGTTGTTACCTCATTGGTGGCTGGTACATTACCGCTGCTGGCAACACCGGAACCACCACCCCCCACCGACGAATCGCTCTTAAGTGGCGTGCTGTAGTAGAGTATACAAGGTATTTGGCCGCGTTGTGGCGTCGTGCCGTTGAAACTCAAATCGCAGGAATAAAAGTGGAATGTTGTGCCGCATGGACCGCGTATTGAGGGCATGCCGGCATCGCCAGAACAAGTGCGCGCGCCTTGGGAACATATGCGGAGCGCATAACGCGCGTTCTCCTGAAAGCAGATACGAAAGCGTGATAAATATTTTGTTTTTGTTGTAAATAAAATAGTTAAGCACCTTAATATGCACTGGTCGCTCGAATTTGATTTCCGTCATGTCATTATGCACCACATCCTGACCGTATGAGCCCGAAACCGATTCGAGCGTCTCCCACTTATGTTGTGACTGCAAGTCGACAGTGTTGTCGTACAGCAGCTCCAGTTGGTAATCATAGGAGCCGGAGCCAGAGAAAACCATAGCGCCCGCAATGGCAATGCCTGGTCGGTCGACGGTAAAGCCAATAGCATCGGGTCCGAAATTGCCTGTGTTCCAGGTGCGACTCTGATCACAGCGTGCAAAACGTGAGCCGGTCGAGTGCAGACTGCGCGGCGGCATGAACATCTTGTCGTACTTAAAATGGATAATTTTTGCATATATAAAAATTTTACTCTTCGTCAACAATATACTCACATCGCTTAAGGCGGTCTGGTACACAATTTCGGCCAGCACACGCGCCAAAAGGTGACAGCAGTTATCAATTAAGCCTTGATTAGTGTCCTTGCCCCCATATGCGCCAGCATAATTAAATTGCACACTACGATTATATATATTCTCGATGCGCGCGCGTATCGGATTCGATATAATGTCCAGCAGTCTGACGAGCACATCTTTGAATGTCCATGAATTGCTGAGAAAATCGGCTTTCTCCTGTTGTGTGCGATAGATCATCTGTTCAACGAGTATGGGATACTGATGCGCTTCAGTGGACGACAACATTGGCAGGCCAGAATTGTCGCTGGGACTAATTATCGATTGGCGCTCATTCCCCGGATTAAGTAGTGAGAAAGTGGTGCGCAGCTTCACGGACGGTGAGCAAAGACCCGCAAGTATAGCACTGAGTAAGCGAGAGTGCAAGGTGCCTTGCTGCTGGTCCGGAAAATGTAAACCAAAATTAGTGAATTAAAGTATGATGATTGCAAAAGCTTGAAGTCTTACTTTATCCATTTGTGAGAGCAGATCGCAGAGACAGTTCCACTTCAGCGATGATGTCGGGTAGAAAGCATCAAAGCAAGCCACGAAGCTAATGTGGCATTCCTCTAGTATTTCCAAGACCATAGCGAAGCCTAAAATTTACAAAAATGGTAAATAATTAACGAACTAAGGAAGCAAGAGTTTGAAGAGCTTCGAACGGAATGTTGACTAGAATTTGAATATAAAGGATATGAGAAATTTCGAAACGAAGTTGTTCTAGTGGTTAAAAACATCAACATCAATATCGGGTAGATAGACTTTGACCGGATAAAAATCCGGGTGCGATCCGGTTGCGTAGATTCGACTGTCATGTTCGCTGCAAGGAACTTAACACTCTTCTCTGATAAATCCAAATAAATACAGACTAGACCCTACAGTTAAGCCCAAAATATTGAACGTTACATTCAACATTCTGCACATCAACACCCCCTATCGTTCAATCCCAGACAGGCACAAAATGCCATCTGGAGCGGAGCTTTTCCTTCTTTATCGACTCCCTCCCGGTGAATGGCGTTCGCGAATGTAAACGTCTACCCCGAACAGAAGAAGAACTCCCGAACATAGTTCTGCTTGCCTCATGACTACCAATTCAACATCGGTATAGCCTTTGATGCAAAATGACGGTTCTGCGACATGCAGCCAGAAACTTCCGAGCACTTGTTGCAGTAGGCGAACAGAAGAAAATTCGGTTATTTCCCGATTGCGGGACATACAGGTTTCGAAGAAAACGAAATAGCAGATAAATATAAGCCCTCGCACTATTAAAGAGGCACTGGAGTCATGCAACCGAAGCGAAGTCACATTAAATCCATTAATTTCTCAAGCAAGCCATATTTTTAAGGGTTTTAGGATTGAAAAAAAAAAATAATGTGACAGAATTAAAGGACACAATCTATTGATCTATCTAAGATCCGGGAAATCAACAGTAAGCTGGGCGTACGTGAATTCGTGCAAAAGAGCGAAGGGCACAATGAACCTCAGGTCACATTGCAGACCGTGGCGTATCCATCTTTAGATGCAGGAAGAAAATCCTTGGATCCATACATCAAAGGAGAGTCAAAAGGGTCTCGCAAGATGGTAGAATTCATCAGAGTGCAAAAGAGAAAGGAGCTCAGGTCGTAGTGCATACGTCAAGTCTACGATAATCCAACATCAGCTTGTCTACGAACTATCTACCAGTGATGGCAAAACGTCTGAGGGCACTATCTATTTTTTAAATAACATAGTTTTGTGGAGGTACATATTTGGAACACTCACCCCTCTCGTTGCAAATATCCTTGAAGATATCATCACAAAATATACTAATCAACAGCGCACGCACATTTCCTATACACTCCGCCAGTTGTATATTCTCCATGTTAGGCTTGCGGTTAGATGAGAGGCCATTGGCAACGGCTGAAATCGACGTGGTCGCTGCGGCAGATGTCTCACCAAAATATTTAGCGACGTTATTCGCAATTACCATGGAGGCAGAGTTGCTCAAAGCGGTTTTGGAATTTTTATCTGCAAAGAGTGTACACAAAGTTAGATTGCTTCGAGGTAACCTTAACAGAAAAACTAAATCAACGTCAAAACTCAAAAGTTACGCACCTTTACCATCGGCGGACTTTCCTGTGCGCGTCTGCAGTTTCGTAAGGGCATTAGCAATGCTCGTGGCGGTCAGCGTGTTGGCAAATGTCGCTGAGGCGCGTTGTGGATAAATTTCATTTGTATATTTTCGCAACAAGCGCAGACAGGACTTGTTCACATAGATCAAATAGGCCAACGATTGCTTCACCTGCAGTTGGCGGCCCTTTTCGCGTTGTTCGCGCAAATTTGTTTTGAATGTCTCCCACGACCAGTTCAGCAACACTACTAAACTCTCAAAGCACTCCTTGCTCACTGTGTTGGCAAAGGATTTCGTTATCTTCTGCACTGGATCCACATCGACTGGCGCGCTTGGTTGTTTCGATTCTTGCGTTATGAGACGATAGAGAATCGATGGTATTTGACCGGAATTCACATCGGTGCCATTGTTGGCCTTCTTCGATGACTTGAATGTAAATACCACTTGATCTTCGGTGGTTACCGAAGCCTGACCGCAAGAGCCACAATCGGAGGAGGGTCCAGCGATGCGTGCCCATATTAAATACCAGCGTCCGGCCGCAGCATTTATCGCTTTGGGCAGCATAATGTGATGCTTACTACGTGCAGCACACTCGAACGGCACCTCTTTGGTTTCACTAATTAGTACGCCCTCCTTCTCGTAGCCACCGCCGTCGGTGCCCAGATCGAAAAGTTTCAATTTACAAGTGTATTCGCCGCGGCCGCCAAACATGCCAAAGCCACCTGTAGTTTGAAAAGTTTGATTTTGAGGTTATGACGAATTTGATTAAGTAAGAAGTCCAAGATTTATGTATGAGTACTCACAAATCATGACATCGGTATCGGCAGAGAAGCGTATGGCCTCGACGCTGTGCCCGGAGTAGCCCCAGCCGCCACCGAAATTATCAAAACGGTTGACTATCTGATACTCATTATTCAAAGCCTCTTTGGTTTGATTTTGTTGCTTAGGTGCAGACTCCTCGAAGCAAGTTGGTCTGTGGATGTGTATTAAAGGAATAAATATTAGAAGAATATTTTTTTATAATATTTTCAACCTAACCTAACCTATAATATTCAGTTTTATTTACAATCTGTGTAATTACAATAACTAAATTTGTCGACAAAGCCAATGATATTGATGTACAATGAAACCTATTTTAAAAAAATGAAGATGAGATCAATTGAATCGAATATATCTTTTTAGTCTCCTATATTGTTGAGAATTATCCAGCAGTGGATCCCAAGTCGACAGAATTAACTACTACTAAATTATTCTTTCTTTCTTTTACAGTAAGCATTTTAAAGTTTCGAAGGCGGTAGTCATTTCTGAGTATTGTTTTGTAGTATATGTATGAGTAGTAGCTTAATCTTTAGGTTGTGACGGGATCTTGACCTTATAGTCTTTTCGCACAGGTAGGTACGTTAAAAAAAGGTTGATTTGGAAGATCTCTTCTTGGTTTGAGGCCCCCATCACTCGGTGGCAGGGAGGTTGGAGGTGTCTAAAGGAGTCAAATTCCTTGGCCTTACATTAGACGGCGGAATAGTCATGTGGATTTAGCACTGCAAAAGGCCACCAAGGCACTAGTCAGCCGCAGATCCTGGGGCTGCAAGCCAGGTATCATAAGATGCCTGTATACCATGATCGCAAGGTCATTTATCGAGCGGGTGCTTGCGCCTGAGGCAACGCAGACCTCGATAGGCCTTCAACTATCGAAACTGCAAAAGCTAGCCTGTGTCTGTGTTTCCGTGGTAAAACGCACATGCCCCGCTGCAGCACTTGAAGTTAAACTGAAGCTCACACCTCTGCATCTAGTGATCAAACAGGTAGCAAAACATACCAAGCCGCTAATGACAGCAGATGTGTTCGGAAAGGGAAGATAATGTGGTATCAACAAATAAAGGCTCTAGGGGAAAACACACCACTGGCCTTTCTTCCAAGGGACGGCGTTACAAAGAGGATTAACTTTACAAAGAATTTTAGGGTTACCCTCAGCATTAAGGCGAAGTGGGATGAGCTCGACATAATGCTGAGGGGCAGCACTATCCAGTGATACGCTCACTGCTCGAAAGCACCGGAAGGCGTTGGAGCAGGTCTTGCGGGACCGCAAACCGAACTATCCATACCAATGGGATGTTTTCTGAGCATCTTTCAATATTTCTATAAGTCAATGGGCAGAAGTCAATTATACCGAAACTATCGCAACCAGCGTTTTGTCATACTTGGCGCCACTAAAGGAGAGCGTATGAGGTTAAATCGCTTTTGCTGGAGGAGTAAATCAGTGTGCAACCAAGTACACCTAATCTGGGTGTTGGACCATAAAGAGGTAGCCGGCAATGAGCTGGCCGACGAGCTAGACCGCTCTGCGGCAGCATCCAGGATGATTTTTAAGCAGCTGCTTCTGGGAGTATAAAATCCCGGAAGGTTCAAGGATATGATCAACCTCCCCCGAGAAAAATTCCGTCTAATTTTCCGGTGTATACAGGGCACGGTAGGCTCAGGAAGCACTTGTCCAACATGGGCATAGTCTCTTGCGCAAACTGCCGGTTCTGCGACATGGAATTGGAAACCCCAGAACACCTGATTCTGGATTGACCAGCAATTTACAGTAGCAGGCTCAAGGCCGTGGGTTCCATCTACAGGGACAATTATCACATTGCCTCAGTCGCACCCAGCAGGCTCTGGAATTGTTCAGGTGACCATATGCGATATAGAACAGGACACAATAGACCGTAGCTCGCAGTAAAAACCTAAATGTTTACTAACTGTCTAACTAAAAAAGGTTATTTAACGCAAGAAAGAGTCTTGGTTAAGTTAACCAGAGCTTAACTGATAGATGGCAGACCAGACATTGAGAAAACGGCCTAACTCATAATCGCAATCAAATTGACTTCACTGTGCTCAGCTCTGCGGGTTCTTGTCCACACTGTAAATTTGGTTGTGAACATTGATAAAATAGCAATCAGCTGATGGATTTTAAGCATTGGAAAAAACACAAAATGAGGAAGACTCGCAAAAACTAGTTACTCAATTATAATCTTAACGTACTAAATTTAAATTTAAGGGGGTATTCTAGTCTAGAAATTTTAAAAAATCGATTTTTTTTATATTTTAAAGTTTAACTATTCAAGAATATGTGTACAAGAGGATTTTTCAAAATTCAAATTATTTTCGGAGATATAGGCATTTTTCTGACCCGGCATCCAAACTGGTTCGGCCGGGACGCGAAACTTTAAACGCGTTTTTCTCAAAACTGACTTTTTCGGAACGATGCCCACGATTTCTCAGGCTCTACTGGACCGATTTACTTGAAATTTTTATAGAGTCTTCTTTATAGGCTTGTCTATGGTTGGAGCTAGCCCCACCAAAATTTTTATTTTTATTATTTTATAAAAATTCGAAATAGTCAGAAAAAGTGATCAAAAAAAATTTTTTTTTCAGGCAGTCGCAATTTTGTGGAAAAAAAACAGTTTCCCACTTTTCCATAGTTCCGATTATTGCGATATTATTCTAGATTAATAATCTTTTTAGGAGGGTTGAAATCATGGGTATGGTCACGAGGAAATTTTCAGAGACCCCCACTTCGTCAGCTCATATTTTTTGAAATTTTTTACTTTTTTTTAGTTTTTAATTTTTTTCTGAACTCTTCAAAAATTAATAAATAACTCATAAAAAATGGATAGTAAAAATATTAATTGCCTTTTTTTACGACACTTTAAAAACTACCTGAAATTCATGCTTCTAGACTAGAATAAAAAATAAAACAATACAATACAAAAAAAATTATATAGATATTAAAAAATGTTAAATAAAAAATATTTGAAAAAAGAGTTACAAATAAATATGAATAAAAGAATTGACGTTTAATGATAAAAATTTTGCAGATTTTACTTTAATTTGTATGCCGTTATGTTGCATAACTTTTACATATTTTATAAACTGACTAAAACTTTGCAAAAAAAAATATAGCTAAAGGTATAATTTCGCTTACATTGCATCTTGTGCCGAAGTGAGTATGTCCAGACATGCGAGCAAATTCAGTGAAGCCTGCGAGCGGGATATGCGCGCATCGACCTTATTAGGCAATGCCAGCTCTGGCGATAATATGGCACGGAAGTTCGATGAATTCTGCAAAGAAACAAATTTTCAATGTCTCAAGAGAAATTCGCAAAATTCACTTCACCACTTACAGCACCGCAATTGGCGATCTCGCTGGCCAACACATTATAACACTGGAGCTTGCGCGCACCACCATCGTACACCCACAAAACGTTGTAGTGTGGATCCAGAGCGAATGCAATTTGCGGCTGCGGCTTATCCAGCGCAACACTGCCACTCGCCGAGGCACCGCCGCCAGCAGGACTCTTCGCCTGCTCACGCACTCGCTGACGGCGACGCTGTTGCTGCTGTTCGCCTAGCTGATTGTCGTGCAAATCAAAGATTTGATTACGCGCTTCGTGCATGCTACGCGACATCTGCTCGTTTATGGCGCCCGCAACGGCCGGCTGCAGAGGCGACGCCGGCACACCGGGTGCGCTGCTGGCCACTGCTGAAGCACCGGCGCTTGCGGCGATATTTTGATTTAGCTCCGGCATTACCTTGGCATTGCTATTTTGTATGAGCTGCACGAAATTGATTTGGTTGCGGTAGTGAGCGGTGCAGCTGCCATCACGGCGATTAATCGAGAGTGTGTGGAACGTAAGTGGTATGGTTGGAATGAGCACTATTTTGGCAAAAGAGGTAAGAAAATTATAGCTTTAGCAACACATTTGGAGAATCTGAGTAAAAGGCACTTACAAATTGTTTTCTTATTGGCAACCACATTTACTTTCGGCAGTATGTGTGTAGTGATGAGCGACTCATCGATTTTGATAAAAGTTTGATCGCCACTGGCGCCAATCCACGTAGCTTTCTTGCCGAAACTTGGACCCAAGCCGCTGCACATCCAAAATACATAAAAATATATTATTAGCCAATGATTAATGAAAATATCAAAGTGGTTCACTTACAAAACCGCGCCTGGCGCACAGTGCCACAGGAGTTTCTGGCGCTGTGTCAGCAAATTCGCAATTACGCCGTCCTTCGCTCCACCACTAGCACCTGTGCTGCCACCGCTGTGCTCACTACTCGCCGTTTTGTTTGTTGCTGCGCACACGTCCTCACCAGCCACGCTTGCGGCTTTATCGCGCGGAAAATCATTGGGCAATCGGCCCAACTGACCTTTTTGGTAATTGCCAAAAGTGTACACCATACCCTTGTAGGTCATCAGCACAGTGTGATTACTGCCGGCGCTCACCTGACTAATCGCGCCTTGCACATTAACCTTAACCGGGCCGTTAACCGGCTGCAAATCGCCAGTCCCCAACTGGCCATATTGATTACTGCCAAATGTGTATACCTCCCCGGCCAACGTGAGCACCACGGTATGATGCAGGCCGCAAGACACTTGCACCACCGGCGAGCTACTCGGCAAATTGAGCATTTGTGGTGCCAATGGTGCAACTCGTGGTGGATCTTTGTCCGCGTCCGTTGCTTGCGCGCCAACATTCTCCTCGGCACCTGATTTCTTTTCCTTGCGACGCATTATCAAGCTCTTCGAGCGTTGACGATTCAACTCACTTTGTAGCTGTTTATTATCCTTGTTGGCATCGTTTTCAGCCTCCTGCAGCGAGATGCATGTGGAGCAAAGTCCACATTTGGAGCAGCCGGCATCGCCGTGACCACATGGACAAATGCTGAAATAGCAATGTCGTTATTAGTAAGAAAAACAGAAAAAAAAACGTTAACTTCGGCTGCACTGAAGCTATAATATCCTTCCAAGTTTAATATATACATCCTTCAAGTCCATTTAAGATTACTTAATAGAAGAAAATGATATTTTGTGAAAACATTTATTTTGATTCTAATCGGTTGTTGTTGTAGCTGCAGAAAACATTCTTGAGGTCACAACAGCCGGTTATATGTACCGGAATTGGCCAGGATATTATCCAGCATAGGACTATAATTTCGGAGATCTAACCCTGTGGGTAAGTCTTATTTTAAGCTTGTCTTAACTTCTGAAGTAAATTCGAGGAGTGATGCCCAGTTGACAGTCCTTAGTCGAATAATAAACCGGGTCCGTTCCCGTTACTTGGACCCGACTGTCGTGGGAATGGTTTTGATCGGTCAGTTTTTATGGCAGTTATCTGCTACCGTGGTCCGATCTGAACAATATGTTTGGAGATTGTGGCGCTGCCTTGAATAACAAACTATGCAAAATTTTAATTAGATATCTTGCCAAAGAAAACAGTTTTTCATATAAAACTTGATTTTAATCGAATATTGTTGTTGTAATGGTTATCTAGTCAGCGTTAGGATGGTAAGATTCGGATAAGTTGTCATGGAGGTGATCAACGGAGTCGGACCATAGGAAATGGGGTGTCAGATGTGTAGGGTTAGCAGGGCATTCAAAGAGATGGTTAGTGTCATGCGGGGACTCATCTGGTCATATTTTTGATAGGATTATTCGATTCTGAATAAGTAGAAGTTTAATCTGCTACAGTATTCCGAACGAAGCTGCGCAAGGATCACTCTCGGTTCTGCCGACAACTCGAGCTGTTCTTCTGCAATGGTTGGTGATTTGACTCCAAGTACGCCATTCAATGGGAGCGAGTCGGGGAAGGTGTTGATGGCTCCACTGTGAATAGCGATCCTTTCTTGTCGGAAGTTAGTTGCGTCCGAAATGTGGTCGGCTTATTGGTTGATGTCGTCGGCTTAGTTGAGGAAAGCCCTCTTGATACTCCAAGGAAGCGGTTCCGCTTCAAGCAGGTGACTGCAGTGATGATTTCTGCGAAAGTACCTCATTCCCAGGAGTTCATTGTGCTCCTTAACATGGCAGCACTCGGGCATTACTATGCAGGTTTTTGATAGGCGACATCAAGAGGCATCCTGTCGTAGTTCGGAGTGAAGTGTTCAGACAAGTCTGGAGCTTCCTCGTATGCGTTTCACTGTCTCCAGGCGACCACATTGGCGCGACATATTTAGTTAGGGACCGACCGGACGATTGTCTTGTAAGTTGTCAACAACGTTTCTTTGTGCTTTCCCATGTGCTACCGGCTAGCGACTTGAGGATTTTGTTGCGGCTCTGTACTTTGGCGATAATCGCGGTCGTATGAGAAGTGAGGGAGCACAGACTACCAAAAGTCATACCTAAAATTTTAGGATCATTGACAATCGGAATCTTAACGCCATCGACTGCAATATTACGGTCAAGTGTGTACTTCTTCATCTAGTTTGCAAATATGGTCGCTATGGATTTAGTGGTGAAGAGTGTTAGATTCCGTGCAGCGAGGAAGCGAGAAAGTTCGGAGAAATAGTCGTTTTCTTTTGAACATGTGCCACCGATTCCATTGGTTGATTTTAATCGGTCAGTTTATATAGCATATAACGGTCCGATCGAAATAATAGTTTATGAGATCGTAGCGTTGCCTTGGACAAAAATCCATGCAAAATGAAGTAATACATATCGTGAAATAAAAAAGTTGTCTACACAAGGACATGATTTCGATCGTTCAGTTTGTATGACAGATATATATCCTATAGTCCGATATCAGCGGTTCCCACAAACGAGTAGCTTCTTGGGAAGTTGAGGACGAGTGTAAAATTGATACATCAAAAACTGAGGGACTAGTTCACGTAAATACAGACGAACATAGCTAATTGACTTACTCGTTCCTCTGATCATTTATGTCTATATTTTATAGGGTATTCGACGTTTCCTGCAGGGAGTGAAAATAAAAAGTATATGTATTTGTTGCACTTACGCGCCCGGTAAACGCTCCTCCACGGGCACGTTCAACGTTGACACACACGAGACATTGTAGCCGGTGCATTCACGACACATCACGCAAACACGACATTGCCCTTGTACCAACTGATGATCGTCGTAGTCACAGAGCGTCGAAAAATCGAACTTTAACTTCTTGCTACCCAGCAAACTTTTCCCGTCAGGATCACCAGTTGTACCCACACCTGAAGCACTGCCGCCCCCTTGTAAGGATATGCAATTGTCTTTACTGGATTTGCTGAATACACGACCGCATTGTCCTTTGTTATTCAGACCGAAAGTGAAAAGCTGTCCCTTCGAATTCAGCGCCACACAATGGGCTTTACCCAGTGCCACCTTCGTTATGTGTTGGTCAATGAAATCGCTTACACAGCCGCTGGCATCGCAATGCGCCGTATCCTTGCCGAACATGATCAATTTACCAGTTTTCGTGACAAAAGCGGATGTGCCGTTATTGCAGGCCGCATGTATGACTACATGACCATCGATTTTCGACATTTTTTTGGGCTTTACTGCTTTTGGCTGTCGACGATTCTTTGAAGAGTCGCCATCTTCGCCACGGCGTGCGGTACCTGTGAGTAAAATGCTTTATAACTAATTTAAGTTAAAATAGGGAAATGTTATACTGACCCGTAAAGTAAACAGTACCGTCATCGTTTACCAACAAAGCGTGTATACCATCGTGTCCGACGGCGATATGCACAATATTCGAAACTTTCGAAATAATCAACTCAGTCATTTTCATAGTGGGCGTGCGTCCAATTGATTTGAGGCCCAACGACGCTGATTTACCATAATAGTACACCTTGCCATTCGATGCACGCACCAAACCGAACTCTTTGCCGCATACGATACCCTGTATCTCAACATCGCTGGGTAATTTCGGCTCGAAAATATTGTATGAGGATTGTATTTTTTGTATTTGATTTTGATTGAGCACTTCATCTTCGAAAGCGGCATAGCCGAGAGTACGAAACTTCTTACGAGCCAACTTCAAAGGCAGCTCGAAAGGTGGAGCCGAATCGCTGCCATAAGTATTGGAGTTATTGAAATTGAGTTTTTTCACAACAAGCGTGTCCTAGTAGGGGAAAAATGTGGGTTATTTTGTATTTTTATAAATAATTTTAATTACGTATATATTTTGGACTCACATCTCTATTAGTGCAGATCGCATTGATGGAGTCTTCATCGGTGAAAAGCACGTAATTGAATCCCTCCCGTATGGGTACAAGATTAACAGAGTTTATACCCTTTATGGTCAGCGTCTCTTTATTAACTAGGTGTAAATGGTCTGCTGAACGCTTCACATTCCGTCGAAAGTAGAGGTTACCGCCAAAATTTCCCAGCCAGCCAGCTCTTTCCTTAGTAAATTCATCATTTTGTGCATAGATATGCCCTTTAAATGAACCGCTGAAACCAGTGCCGATTTTAAGCAAAGAGCTACCAAGCAGCAGATATAGATAAGTGCCATCTGAGGCCATGGCAGGTTGAGTGTAAAGGTTACCACTTGCAGCGGCAGATGTTTTTAAGTTGAACTGTAAAGAAATGTTTCATAAAATATATAAACAATTATATGGTATATCAAAAATTATAATCTACCTCATCGATAAGCGAGTTTAAGGGCACGCCATGAGTGTGAAAATCTGGTCTTGTGGGCTTATTCAGCGCGGCACTCATAACAGTCCGCTGCAGCGAGGATAGTACGGCAGGCAACTGTATTATTTGTGTAGACAATTGTTTGGGCGACATCAACATGGCCGCTATAGCTTTCAATATTTTTCCGGTATCGCCGCGTGCAATACAAAGTCCAATTAGAGCTGCGCAAGCCATTGCCGACCAATTGGCTTCAGTAGTTGCATTGGCGACCAGGGCTGCTGGCATAGTGGTTAAGTCGAGCAATAAATCATATAGCGGATTTATCAAATCATCAGGTTCCAATTTAAATGACTCCGGTTGTTGTCCTTGTATGACATCTAGTAATGCTCTAAGTGCCTTCGTACATAACATGGGTTGTATGTGACGCGCTTCAGCGATTAGTTCGAAAAGGCTGCGCAATCCCGCACCCACAATCAATGGTACACGCACAAGTGTAAACTCTTTCTCAGTAACTTCTTCAGACTCACTCTCGGCATCACTGTTGGCGGAATCATGTCGTGAACGTTTTTCAACTAGCAATCCATTGCCAACATTGGCGCCATTAATTGCTGTTGGCAGCATGCTGTGACAAGAACAGTCAAGCAGATTAGTCGTCATACAGGTGCCGGCACAAACCAGACAACAAGAGGAACTTAAATTGTGTAAGCGACGCAAAGAACCCCTGCTATCTTGAAAGAGTGCATAACGTGTCTCTGCTTCCAGGACAGTAGAGCGTATCACGGCGAAAATTGCGAATTTCGACGCATTGGCTTCCAGTTCTATATGTGCCACGGGAAAAGTAGGAAATAATAGCAATTGATCTTTTATGATTGGGGGATCCATGGGATTTACAATGGCACCTGCGTTGCCCTCAAGTACTGCTGCCGCTGCAGCAAGTGCGGCGGCTTTCTTATCTTTATTTTTTCGTTTAGACAATGATTTACGATCATTTTGAAGTTTTCTGGAAGAAACCATGCACTAATTAATATTATCCACATAATTAGAAAATTAGTAATAAATAACGACTTTATAAACTGTGATAACAACACATTGTAATATACATACATACATATACATTTGTCTTATTTTCTTACTTCGCCTTGTCAACATGTGTTCGTGATAATATGTACGTGCTATACGTAAATAAAATCTCTCATTTCCCTTTTTATATTGACGTCACGTGCGCACATGCAAAAATGTATGTCATTGGCCTTTCGCGACCTTGGATAAAAATGTAAACATAAACAAACAACCCGGCATTCTTTACCCAGTTATACCGTGGAAAGTGTAAACAAAAACAGCTGTCTATCACTTTCCGGCTTTTTGACCTACAAACCACTTATCGGCGTATCTTTGTTTTGACCATTTTCTTGCATTCCAGTTGGCAGCTGCGTTTCGCTACAGCTGACTGGCAGATGTCAATAGCCTTGACGTAATTTAAGGGTTGATTGTCATTGCATGCATGGAAAAATCGATATTTCACTGCCCAATGTCCCGTCAGCACAGCCCCGAAATTTTTCTTACTGGATATTTTGTAAAATTTCACTTACCGTCGAGTATTACTAGTGTATAACTCATAAAAATGTTCTCCATATTTCAAAGGATCCAGTAGGCCTACCATTATGCGGTTAATTGCACTACAAAATGAATTTTCACAAATCACCGTCTGTTACTATCGATTTTTCGTCCTGGCAACGGTGCAAAGGTTAATTTTTCACCGAATCCACTAATTTCACCAAACTTTTTGTATATTTTAAAGCACTATATTGTTTTACATTGCGTTTAAACTTTTTAAACCCTTTTCATCAAAAATAAACCGAATTTTAACAAATTTTCACTGCACAATTGAATAAACTTGCTATCAGCAGCATTATTTTCCAAGCACTGCAATAGGATGAAAGTAGAAAAGGAGAAAGGAATTGCAAAAACCATATCGATGATGCCAGCTGCCTTCAAAACAAAATCCCACAAAAATCCTTTCCCAATTTAATTTGGTGTTAATAATTGCTCTGGTTTGAAGTATAAAAAAACAGAAAGAATAGAATGGAGTGCAATTATATAAGGTTGGGCATTCTTATTCGCTTCTAAAAACAATATTTGGCAACTCATAACCTTAAAATAATCTCAATTAGTAGGCTTTGGAAAATAAATTTAATATTACATTTTTTATTAGGAAAATTGCAGAATGCAGTACTACGATACCGATTTAAGCGAAACTATGTCTATAGTCACTTCCACGGATACCGCTTCTAATTGGTCCAAACCGGTGAAAAGGAAGCCAAAAAGAAGAAAAACAATTTCCGCATTCCCCAAACGTAAAACCAGACCCTTAATGTCGAAAAAATTACATTCAAAGAAATTTGTAGAAAATAACTTCTTTATAACGAAAACACCATGTTTAAAGTTGCGTCGTTATCATTTAAAAATTCGTAGACCGTCAAACTTAAGCGTTAAACAAACCGAAGCATTGATTGAAACAATCAACGATGAATCACGAGTGGTGCACTATCTTTGGCCACGGATTCATCAGCGAACTGCGGAGCTCGAAGCAGAAATTGCTCATCTGGAACAGCGCCTACGTCAGCTACAGACAGAGGAGGTGGATATCAAAAGAAAACGTTGGTGCCGCAATTGTCAGGAAGAAGCGACATACATACATACCAAGCGCTTCTACTGCAGCACATATTGTGAAGAACAATTTTCGAAAATTCGAAATCAACAATAATAATTATAGGCTAGAACATATTCTATATTAAGTATCATTATTTCGATTTGACACAAGAAAATATTGTATAATAATTTAAAATTAGAATATATATTGTAATTAATATACGTTTATTAGCAATTAAATATTATAATACGAGATAAAATATTCTGCGATATCATTTATTACAAAATATGTAAAGTCTTAAAATCTGCCTCTGCCACCACCTCCGTAGCGGCCCCATTGGTTTGTTCCACTACCACGTCCAAAACCACCGCGGCCCCAGTTGCCACCACCACCTGAGCCCCAATTGCTGCCTCCGCCACCACGATTCCAACCACTAGAACCACTGCCGCCATCAAAACGTCCACGCTTACTCGGTGGACCACCACTATGGCCACCCCCACCGCCTTGTCGACTTTGGAAGGGCAGCACACCAGCCTCCCTTGTAATGTTGTAATCACCAGCATTCATAACACATAGCTCCTTCACAACATTTATAAGTTTCGCTAGTGGCTCTTCGAGCTGACCAATTTCATCTGGTCTATCACATGCAATAGTGACCAGAGTTTCAATAGCCGGTTTCAGCGCTGCCAATGCGGCAGCATGGTGGGGATCCATTTCAAGGTTAAGCCAATTATCTAGCCGGACTATATTGTCTTTGATATAGTCTACTTTGCGACAACCAAAGAGCAGCAAATGTAGTGGCGCCACCATTGTCATCTGCTTGCAGGATACAGCACGAGTTCTTATCTTCTCGCCAAATACGAAGAACGGATAAGGGAAAGTGACAGCCAAGTTGCTGCAATTTACCGAAGTCTTATGTAAAAGTGCTGCCTTGGATTCCGTTGTCAAAACCTTACGTTTCTCCTTGTGTACGCAAACATTTGGATACAAACCCAAACAAAGTAATGCAGTAGCCATATCCAAAACTGGATCGTCATTATTCGCATCCACTTTATACGATATCATTGATTCCTCAGGAAAACCGGTTTGCTGCAACAAATCTAAAAGTTGGCCTTTAGCCTCGGACATAACCCGCATGGTTGACAACTGCAACCCCTTCCACTCGCAAAACTTTATCTCCTCCTCTTCACCACGATTTTTTGCGTTTTCCCACATTTGTGTAGCAACTATCATAGCAACATGATCGGAACACTTGCGACCGCCTAATAGTTTCTGGTGATTTGCCAAACGTCGTTGCCCAATGTCTAATGCAAATATCTCGGAGAAAGTGCTCGAGTATGAGGCCATGTTCGCCAATATGTCCGCGCAGCCAAACACTGAGCCTAATATCAACATTTTACCGAGTCGTGGCTCAATAGGCAAACGTGCTAAAATGCGCCCCAACGGTGTCAACTCATCATTATCATCCAAACAGCGCATATCGCGTAAAAGCACCTCAGCTTCGATAACGGCATCCAATGGAGGTGGCTCCAAAGCTTTTGATAAAAACTGATGAATAGAACCAAGTCGCAACAGTTTGATGGATAGTGCCAATTCATGTAATGGTGTACGAAATATCTCAGGTGTCATGCTCTCCTCAAGTTTCTGAAAACGTGCACGAGAGCAAAGGGTGAAACAGAAACCCGGTCGAACGCGACCAGCGCGACCTTTTCGTTGCTCCAAATTCGATCTGGCCGCCCAGACGGTGGCATAACTTGTGAGGTTATTGTGTGAGGTGAACATCTTCATGCGCGCCTTGCAGATATCAATGACGAAAACAATATCATCAATTGTTATTGATGTTTCAGCAATGTTGGTGGACAGTATGATCTGAAAGTCAAAACAGCGAAAAAAATTTTAAGGAAATAGTTTCAATTATGAAATAAATATATCAATTGTACCTTCGTTACACCATCTGGCACTGGCTCAAACACTTTTCGTTGATCCTCTCGTGGAATTTGCGAGTGGCAAGGCAAGATGCGAAATTGTGGTCCGCCGAACTGTGAGTTCTGCAAATACTTCATCAGTGCAAAAATTAGATTCCAGCCAGGTAAAAAGATAAGCACAGCTCCCGGTATATTCTTCGATTTAATATGCACCAGCAGCGCATCGATCAATTCAAACGAACACTCGGATTCGGACAGCAATGCCATTGCCGTCTTGGTCTGCTGCGAATATTTTGCGTCGCAAACTTTGTTCAAATTTTGTTCATTTGCATCTTCACCATTCTCTGCAATTACAGATTTCTCCTCGTCATCGCGATCTTTACTCTTCTTGCGCGATTCAGGTGTCGGCATAAACTTTGTCATTTCTATACAATCCTCTAAGAAGAATTGTTGCACGGGGAAAGCACGACCGGGAATTTCTAAAACGGGACATTTACCGAAATACTCCGAAAATAATGTTGTATCAATTGTAGCAGACATCAGAATGACATGTAAATCTGGATATGTGTGCACCATGTCACGTAGAATGACCAATAAAAAGTCGCTATTTACATCGCGCTCGTGAATTTCATCTACAATAATGTGTGAGATGCCACGTAAGCCGCCCTCAAGTTTGCGCAAGAGCACACCGACTGTACAGAATAGGATGGCGCCATAGGGGCGTGGTGTCACCGTTTCGAAACGGACTGAGTATCCAACCGCTTCGCCAAGATTCTCGCAACGCTCGGCGGCGACACGTTCTGCCACCGAAATAGCTGAAATACGACGTGGTTGCGTGACATAAATATTACAGAAGGCACCCTGTCCAGATGCAATGTAATCCTCCAAGATATATTGCGCAATTTGTGTAGTTTTGCCGCAACCAGTGTTACCGCGTATGATAACAACAGGATGTTCATGTATGTTGGACATTATTTCATTGCGCATAGCCGCAATGGGGAGGCATTCGCGAAACTCAATGAATTTTTGCAGTTCTGCATTATTCATTCGCTTTTCTTTCGAAGTTGTTTCGAGATCTTCGCAGAGATCATCTAAACTGGCTGTAGCCAAGTAACCCTCATCAATATTGCAAGCGTTCCACGCATTCCAATTAGGTTGTGGCGGCGCCCAAGGTATAACCGAACCCTGCATTTGAGAGGCATCGTCGTTTTGATTTCTTGCTTCCCTATTGGTAGGAATCTTGGAAATATAACAAAAAATTATATATATAAATTTTTTATTTATGTATATATGTATATATTATATCAATAAATATTACTTACAAGTAAGCTAACACCAGTATTCTCGTTTTCCGCTTTAATATTGTAAGGATTAATAACTGGTAGGTCAAGGTCTCGAATGCAATCTTCCACTTTTTGCATTAAATCTTCAGAGATTTTGACTGGATACGGTTTCATATCCGCATCGTCCTTGCGTTGCTTCAATGTGCCACTAAAAGCCTCAATTACACCCAAATGATAAAGTTGGCGCACCAACGATAAAGCACACGATTTGCTCGCGGATTGTTTATTGGAACCAGTTTCACGTGCGGTAACTGTACGTTTTAGTTGACGCACGAAAATATGCATTTCAGCCATAAAGCTCCTAAACGAATTTATTGATATTATAATTATGAACAAATAAAAGAATATAAAGATATCGTATGTAAGAATTAAATTACTAAACTCCCTGAGATGGTTTGAGTTTATGTGGTTAGGTCAAGATATTTTTTATATATTTATTTATTTTTACGTTTGTTGGTTAACTTAGATTAAGAGATCGATCCGAAGAGGAATCTCACTTGGACAGCTTAGAACGCACAAAAAAACCGCTTTGAGCTTAAGACGGCTAGTGTCAATTGCGGCTGTTTGGTTCACTAAATGTAAAACTATCAAGACGTGTAAGCCTCCGGCTTACCGTATGCACGCCTATTGGACAGTGTTCAGTAAGAACTTTTGCTATTGAGCCAAGGTGAACTTTATTCAGGGTAAGCCAAAAGGATCTCGCAGTCCCAAGAGCTGGTCGTCGTCGCTATTGTTGTTGTAACAGTTACCTATCATCGCTGTGACGTTTGTTAATTAATATCAATCATAAAAAAATCGCTTAAGCTTCGAAGACTTAAATTTTATTCGGATAAAATAGTAAAAATTTTACTTTAGAAATTTTTCAGACATTTTTAACGAGTCTATGAAAATAGCTTTGACAGCCAAGCCCGCGTACCACCCGATTTTAACTGTTCCGACATCATTCTCTAAGCTTTTTGGTGACTATTTTGTGTCAACAAATACGATAAAGGACCATTATATCTACTTCCTGTCTTAAATAGTATACTTAGTAATGTATTATATTTAAAAATATATATATATATATGTAATTTAAAATCACAGATATGTATTTAATTGCAAGATGTTGGAATATCAAACACCATTTTATGGTTACTTTTTTTAATTTTATATATGATTTACTTACCAATGGCAATTCATTGCGGCGTGGTGAATATAGAACTTGGAAGAATGCCTTTTAAGTATTGTGGCACTGTGCGTTACTTTGCAAACTTAATATACCCAAAGCTACTGGATTATAAAAAATCATACAGGATAAATCACATTTTCGTATTATTTTATGATACTTTGGACATTAATATATTTATTTACATTTTCTTTTCGCAACTCAGAAAAAGTATCTAATATAGTAATGTCCTGAATACAGTCTGTCAAAATTTTTTTGAAAAAATAAAAGTTTTTACACTTTTCAAAATAAAAATAAATTAACTGAATATACTGTTTAAAAAATAAAAAACGACTAAAAAAATCGATAGTTAAACTGCTTTATATTTACATCGTAAATTAATTGTTTGGAAAACAATTTCTTGACAAACTGCACCTAGCGATGATACCAATTAATTATTTTAGGCAAACTTTTTATTAATAAACATAGGCGAAAACTTTCAACTGAAATAGGGTTGAAAATAATCGTCTCATACAACCAACTAAAACCATATATTTGCAAATTATCGCACATTGCCACACATATGTAAAAGTTTTGATCACTTTTGGTTTCAATTGCCGTTCCCATATTTCACCCAGCCTTCACTTTGCCACAGGTGCTACATAAATATTAGCTTTCCTCTTTGATTTATAGATTTAAAATCGAAGAGATGAGCTCACTTAAAAACGAATCAATTTAAATGAATTTATACATATTGTAATGAATTTATATTTTAAATCAAAATTTTACCTGGCGTGATCTGGACCAACGGGCGTATACTTATAATCCGCCGTTATTTTGTTCATCTGCATGAATTGATGAAGCTTTGCTTTTGCATTCTCGATGGTCCAATTACCATGTATGGCTGCATTTACATCTACTGACTCTGCTTCTTTCATTTCCAATTGCTCACGTGCTCTATCCACTGGATTGATCTCACGCTCTATGGGTTGATAAGCCTGACCCAAATCTTGTGGGCCCATTCCACCATCAAAGAATTTGCGTTGCGAACCATATCTATCCCCGCTCCCATCAGCGTTGGTTGCAGGTGCTATAGCTGCCATTCCTGCGTCTGCAGGTATATCAGATGCATTCACTTTGCCGGTACGTACCAAAAAACTCATGAAATCACGAGCTGCATTGCGTTCTGCATCTTTTTTGTTCGTAGAATTACCTGCCGCCACGTAGGGGTAATTTGGAACTCGTACTTCACACAAAAATCGTTGGCGATGCTTTGGGCCTTTGAATATATGTAATATGTAGAGTTACAAATCGATATTCTATGACAATGCAACTAGGCACACTTACCAGTCGGACGAACCTCAAATTTTGGTTCTACTTTATTCTTTGAGCACCACTCATGGAAAACAGATTTCATATCAGCCATTGTTAAATGATAAAACTTTGAAAATCGTTTATCAATAAATTAATATGTAAGTTATATTGTGAAAATATTGCAAAATTTTCTTGAATTCTAAAACCGGCACACAAATTCAACACCTGTGAAAATTATTGATACTGCGTGAGCTGCCAGACTTACTATTTTTGATTTTAAATGTAATTGTAAATAATAATAGCCGATTCACATACAACTTTTGCTTCGAACTCATACGAAAGCTGACTTCGATCTTATTTGTTAAAGCCAATATCGGAAGCAAACAATTTCTAAATGAAGACTTGAAGTTTCTTATGCTGCTTTAGGCGTAACTAAATTATTGTTGACAGTAAAATTAGTAGGAAAATCAGTTTTAAAATTATCTGGTATTTTCAACTGAAATACCAAAGCAGGCGGTTGTCATATGTTATTTTAAGGATTCCTCGAATTCGACAGTATCAGAATGAGGGAATTAACAGCTGTTTCTGAAGCATGATAGAATATTTACAAAATTCACTTCAGAGGTAATTTTTATTATACTATGTCGGGTATATCCTGTCAGATATATATCGCCAATAAAAATTACAGTGAAACGGCAACGCTGGCGGAAGTCAGCTTATTCATAATAAGCTGGTCGTATAGTGAGTTTGTAAAAACAATCGATAATAAAGTACTTGAAAATAAATTATTAATATAATGTAAACCTATTTTTGGAAACAAATTTTTAATCAGTGAGTAAAAATTATTATACGATGTCTTTCCAGTAATTTGAACATTATAGTTTCATAATAAAACACAATATTCAGATGAAATACTCCGCCCACTACCTTGGAAATTCGAAAACAATGTTTTACAAAGAAAATAAAACTTGGCCTTGCGAATGAATCAAACCTTTGTCTCTTCTTTATACACATATACAAATCAGGTATAACTTATATATATACATATATGTAACGATTGAAAATAATAACGAACTCCTTACAGTCGTAATTATCATATGGAGCACAACAGCTATTCAGACAAAAGACTTTCGAATATCACCAACCCCCGTTGACGCATTTGTTTTCTTAATTGCAGTAATTAGTGAGAGTGCAATGACGTTAAATTGATCTCAGCCCAATTATAATTTTTCGCCTGAGTAGTCGCTTACAAACTTAATACGGAGTAATTGAAAGAAAACGGTATATTAAGAAACATAAAGATGCCCTCTCTACGGCAAAAGGTCACAACATACTTCCGTCAATTAAGTTTTATTGCTGAACCTCGCGATAGCCCTAGAGAACTTCATAAAACTTCAGATGACGGAAATTTTATTGTTAAATATTTAGAAGGACGCATGGAACGTCAGTTTATCCCTGGACCGCAAATTTCAAATGGGCAAAATCCAAGCGACCTGCCAGATCTTAAAATTGGTGTCTATGCGACTGGTCCCAACAATATAACTGCCGCCTGTACAGGTCCTGATGAAGGCCTTACTGGCATTAAGCGCTCAAAATTGCATTTAAGTGCAAGCTACGCAGACGATATTGATTTCATTGATACTACTCAGGAAAATGACTGCTTCGAGGTTCGAAAAAGTATTACCACTAATAACCGAAATCAAAACAAATTCAATCGTTATGGTGGTGCACCACGTAAATTAAGTAATAGTGCCATCACAACAAATAGCGATCAGAATGCAAATAAGCCATCAGGTATGCGTTCACGCAAAAACTCCAGGACTAGTATCACAAATTCCAATAAAATTCCAAACCATTCAGAAAACATACCAAGTGATTTAAACACGTCAAAGGTATCTGATACATCACCAAAACCACCATTAACAAAAGCGGATAACAAGAAAAGCACGGAAAACGCAAACAAGTCTACAACGATTGTTGTGAGCTTAGTGAGCACAAAATTTACCACCACTGAAGCAGCAAATGATCAAAACAACAAAAATATATTAAATTCGTCTTTGAAGGAGAATGTAACAAAAACAAATGCATTATCAGCATCTGTTGATATTAAGGATTCCAAAGAAAATGATGCCAAGGACACTTCCTCAGAAGTTGATAGTTCCACAAAGGTTATATTAGATAATACGACAGAACGATTACTTCGCGAAGCGGTTTCAAATCAAAGTGACGTAACCAGTTGCAAGGAAATCAAAAATTTTATGGCAGATGCTATTGCTGGTGTAACTGATTGGCGCATGGAAACTGATTATGCCTATGGAATTTCAGTATCACTCTATGAAAACAACATGTTAACGAAGGAGCCTATGGGCAGTCCTATAGCTGATTGCTATGGTATAGTTGTACGTGGAGATGCAGCGGCTATGGCGCTTGCTGACGGAGTTAATTGGGGTGATGGTGCGCGTTTAGCTGCACGTTCGGCAGTGCATGGTTGCCTTGACTATTTGGATCGTGCTATTTTCGGACTCGCCCGAGAGTGTATGGCAACGTCGACAACGGAGGTATTTGTAAGTCTCCTACGAAGTTTGTGGGAAGGTCACGGCTGCATACTCGAAGTGGGTGGTTCTCTAAGTACACTGACAATAGCAGTGGTACTACCGCTAGCTGATGAAGATAAATACGTTGTATGCGCATGCAATGTGGGTGACTCATTGGGATATGTATATTCGAAAAAATATGGTGTCCGTGAGTTTACACAAGCATCACATGATATAACATCAATGCGCGACATGCGCGATGCATTGGGCGCACTAGGTCCTGCCGATGGTAATAAACCGGAACTTAGTAACTTAACTTTATCAATGACGATCATTGAAAAGGGTGATATTGTATTCTTAACGTCAGACGGAATTAGCGACAATTTCGACCCGGTTGTAGGGAAATTTGCTGAAGCGTGGACACCAGACGTAAAACTTATGCCAAGTAGTAAATCACAGGGGCAACATCATTTAGCACCAAAAAGACAAAATAAAAGTGCTTCATCTATTTATGCACGTTTACATCATGTACATCACAACCCATCTAGGAGCGAAACTGAATCACTGCCAACATCTCCAGCTAATGTACCAACGCGGCCACCACGCACCAAAAAATCACCTTCACCGGAAGTAGTTAATGTAAGTGCTGCAGCTAGTGCACCAAGTCGACCAAAATATATGCGTTCGCATACTGTGATAGAACCAAGACGTCTTTCCACGACTGGACCCTCTGCTGGAAGACAGCAGCATATTGCTCCCAACATTTTACCAAAGATACCAAAATCTATTTCGGGCCTACCCCTAGTGACTGGACCACAAAGACACGCTCTCACACTCTACCGTCTAGAAGATCTGCTGAGTTTTGGCATAAATGGAACATTTTCGCCTTGCACATCAGCTCGTCGACTGTGCCATTTATTAATTGATTTTGCTCGTATGATCACATCAGCCCGTAGGAAAACACTGGAACAACGCGAACTATTTTACAAATTATCAACGGGTCCTGATGGCATTAAACGTGAAGTCGAACTCAACCGCATGCAGCATCGCGCGGCACGAAAACGTGTCGTAGATAGTACCGCTTTCGCTGCTCTGCCTGGAAAGTTGGATCATGCTACCGTAGTGGCTTATACAGTAGGAATTGGACGTAATAGTAGTACTAATGATGATGGCAGTAGCAAAAGTGAGGAAGTGAACGCTTCTACTTCAACTGCTGCAGCCTTATTGCAATCAAAAAATTTTAATGAAACTAACTTTTAAAATTCTTTAAGAATCTCACAATTCTACATCACAAAATATATACCATATATAGTGCTTGTAGTCTGGTATTAGGAAGGCGCAGAGGTAATATTTTGGCAACTGAAGGAATTAAGCACAATTGAGAATGATAAGTATTATGTGACCTGCAGATTTTTAAACATATGGCGGATTTTATACCAATGCTTTATTTATTAAAATAATATACATACATACAATACTACATGTGGCTTGATGCAATTACCCGAGCTTCAAATGCGGCCAATTAATCTTAACACTAAGCTAAAATCATAAATTTTACTCGAATAATTAATCTAAAATGTAGTACGTGTTTTCAAGTGTCATATAGCTCGAATAATTTACAATACCACAATTCAGTAAAGATACAGTCATTGCAAATTGTGAAGTTATATCAGAAGCATGGAACTAATTATAAAGCAAGCAGATTAATTGCCAATGCAACACCACTCAAAAATGTTGTAGTACTAGCATTTTAATACCCAGTGCCCGAAACAGTCCGTTACTTTGAAAATTTTGGAATATAATTGGAATGGTATATATGTATTACTCTTTGATATAAAAAAAATATTTTTTTAATAAAGTACTGCAAGATTATGAGGACAAATATAAATTTGGTTTTTAATTGATTTCTAATTAATTTGAAATATATTTTCATATTAAAAATTCTTGTTAACTCAGTTAAGAGAATTCAAAAGGATGTGTTGCTTGTACTTGTACTCTTTGTTGAACTTAGTTCTCTTTAAAAATGTACGGTGTTGCCGGACTAAAAATAGAAGATGATGTAATTTACAATCGCACGTTCATTCGGAATTGAATGTCCATATATATGGTGTATACTATGTCTGCTAAATCATTGGTAAAAGAATTGAAATTTTAGTCAAAAGTAGTCAATTTTACTGTGCTATTTAATAAAGCGATTGGTTATTTCAGAAAAAACATTGTATGCATCTGTATTGATATTAAAATTTTAAACGGCATCACCAATCTGTGTGACGTACAGCTGTAGCCGTCAGAAAGTCACTGCCGCCAAAAACTGCAAACTCTATAGGATAGTTTTATTTTAGTTTGTAAATTAAAATTTAAATCAAATTTTTCCTAATAACCGCAGCTGTATTCATAAAGCAACATGGATTTTAACTCATTGCTGCAACAAGCACAGCGCTTGACCAATGAGACACAGAACTCTGAGGAGTTGCCGCGTGTTGAGCGTACGATTTCGCAAGTTTTGCAAGCGACCCAGGAATTGCACTCACGTGTAACTCAAACAGGCGCCCAGGACATACAAGCGTAAGTCTCAATTATTATCTAACTATAAATATTGTTAGTAACACTTTATCAAAATTTTCAGGCATATCTTACTGGGCTCTAAGGGCATTGATCTACCGAAAATTTCGCAAAAATTAGAAGCATTAAATGCTCGGAAAACCTTTGAACCGCTAGATCCTATTGCAGACACCGACGTTCGAAGTTTTTTAAAAAACGAAAAGGAAAATGCTATATTGTCTATGATTGAGGAAGTTAATAGAAGTGTGAGTAATGGATTTTTTTACATATGAGCAATCATTTCATTCGAAGCATTTAATATTGTACAAACAGACATTTGAGGCTGCAGAAAAACGGCGGTGGGAGTGTGTCCGCAACGAATGGCAGCAAGAGAAAGTAAAATTGCTTAACTCATTGATTGGACCTTCGCAGAATTGGATTGACATACAAAAACTGCCAGAGCAAACAGTGCTGAACGAAACCTTTGGCTCTCGTTCATGTCTCAATCGAATTGTACGTACTGATGTCGAAATGTAAGAGCAATTAATTTAAAGCTTTTAACAAATCTTTGTTTTTATTTGCAGGAAATGGCATATGCACGTGAGGTCTATGAATATAATACGGCCATCATTAAAGGTGCATTTCGACCTAATCTCATACAGAAATTTGCTAAGGTTGCGGAAAGTTTTGAAGATCAAAAAGTTACTGAAATATGGGAAATTATGAAGTATATGGTCAATATAGCACCAGTTTCGCGAAATCGTGACCCCATACAAAATCGCACACAAATTACACAATTCATTGATCAAGCAAAAAAATATTTGGAGAATAGGTAATCAACGATTAAAATAACAAAGTATTTCTTATAAGTTTTATTTATAACGTTGGTCTTGCAGGTACAAATTATACATGTCAACAATCATCAGTAGTAATTTGCGTGAAGCGCAACGTGGTGGTGTGCCTAGCACTTTTAATTTGGTATCCTCTTTTGTGGGCCTGACATTCAACCAATCGAACTGTTTTGGTTTACAAGATGCAAGCATTGATAATAAACCACTCTGGCCAATGGTGTATTACTGTCTGCGATGCGGCGATGTGCAATCTGCGTTACGTTGCATGCAAATGGGCGGGTAAGTCGAGAAGAATATTTTTTTTTTTTTATTTTTTTTTTAATTTTATTGTATTTTTGATATCTAATCGTTTAGTGCCGGTCATGAGGATTTCATACAAGTGCTTGAAGATAAAATAAACAAGCCAGAGCAGAAGATTAATTCCAAATTGGAAGGGCAGCTCAAATTACATTATTGTAATAAAATTAAGAATTCCACTGACCCATACAAAAAGGCGGTAAGTACTACAAAGTAAATTTGTTTTATTTAGTCAATTAAGCAGTTACTTTGGATTTACGTTTTTTCAGGTTTACTGCATAATAGCTGGTTGCGACATAAATGAACAACACTTGGAAGTCGCGAAAACCACAGATGACTTCTTATGGATTCAACTGTCCTTACTACGCCCCGAATCCCATGACAATGCCGAAGTGCTTACTTACTCGGGCCTGCAAACAATGATACTCGAAAAATATGGTGAGAAGCATTTTAACGCCAGTGAACAGCGTCATCTTTACTTCCAAGTGCTTGCTTTAACCGGACAATTTGAGGCAGCCATTGAATTTTTAGCGCGAACCGAGCAATATCGCGCTCATGCTGTGCACATTGCACTTGCTCTGAACGAAATGTTCCTCATCGGTGGACCGCGCAATGTCCAAGAGCCATTGCGTAAGTAAATAATACAAAAATTTTATTAATAAGTTTCCAGCAGTGACTGCATACTGTTTTGCTTTTGTTTATAGTGTCTGTCGACATTGAAGATCCAATGCCAATGCGTCGCTTGAATATCGCCCGTTTGGTTATGTTGTATGTGAAAAAATTTGAGGTTACCGACCCCGCCGAAGCGTTGCAGTACTACTTTTTCCTGCGTAATCTTAAAGACCCGGAAGGACGCAATTTATTTTTGGTTTGTGTCAGTGATTTGGCCATTGAATGTCGCAATTATGACTTGATATTTGGTAAAATGCAACCAAATGGCATAATTTCGGGGTAAGTTGTACTTCATATTTATGTTAATGCTATTTAATCATCTCGCCTTTCAATGTAATTAGCGGTCTGTTTGAGCAATTCGACTGTGTTGAATTTGACACGCGCACAGCAGCTGGCATGGCTGCAGAGGAGCTGGTGAATAAGGGCATGTTCGAGGATGCCATCAAATTATTTGATATTGCTAGCGTAAGCCATAAATATATTTCAATTGAGATTATTAAATTTCAAATATGTTTCGATATCCTTCCATAGATGCAAAATCAATCTTTGCGCTACCTGGCCATACTGTTGTCCCAGGTCGTACATCAGAGCTCCAAAAAGGATTCGTTGCGTGAACGTCTGACAATCATGGCGGCTGATTTCAGAGAAAGAATGCGCGGTAAAGCTACAATTATTTAATTTGGTGTTTTTTCACAAATAATTTTCTGTTTTCTCATACAGGCAATCGCATTGAATGCGACCCACAAGTTATTTCCACCTTCAATTTGTTATGTGAGCTTGTGTCATTCTTCGATTACTACCACGAGCAAAAATACCAATTGGCTTTAGAGGTACTCGCCAACACCAAACTCGTGCCATTGTCTATGAGTGAATTGGAGGAATGCATAAACAATTTTAAGCGTTTGGGTGGGGAGATTTGTAAAGTGTATCCTGATATATTGTTGGCGGCAATGGATATTCTATATGCTCAGTATAAAAGTGTGAAAGGACGTGATACTGGCATTGTTGATACAGGACGTGATCGCGTAAGTGTAATTGAATATGATAATTTTGAAGCAATTTATTAATTTACTTTGTTTTTATGCAGCAACTACAGCATTTACGCGAAAAGGCGAAGGCTATCACAAATATGGCTGCCACAGTACCATATCGCATGCCAGGCGACACAAACAAACGTCTTGTACAAACGGAAATATTAATGCACTGAATATACAAAGTACGCTTGCTTTTAGATCTTTAAGAATTAAGAATAAAAAAAAAACATTTTACACTCAATAAAAGTTAAAAACTGCATAGATTTTAATTTATATATTTAAATGCAACGTCGTGATCCTTTATTTTATTATTTAATATGCATACATATATGAGTTATGTATGTAAATGCAGTTGCGTGAGCATTACAAAGCGCATCCAAAACCACTAATACGATAAATTCCACAATTGCGTATTGCATGTATGTAAAGAGTACACATTAGACAGTTGTATGAATGTTTTTTTTTTTTTGGATTATTAACTGTTCCACAACTAACTGTTTATGTTGTTGCATAACACTGTTTGCCACACTGGAGTCCTCTGTGTGCACAGTGTCTTTTTTTCATGAACATTAAATATTATTTTCAAAAGCCATAAATTTTAAAATTCCCGTTACTTTATAGTAAAAAAAAATATTGTGCGTTCAACTGTACGACTTATGTACTAATTTTTGATCCTTCAATTCGCGTATAATATTAGGAATGCATAATATGAGTAAATTATGTATAAATACGCATTTGAGCACTCAAATTATATTTTGTCTCTAACCCATGTATTGATATGATGCACACACAGGCTCCTGATGTCGGACGTGTGGCGAAGACTGCTGCATGGCCAAGCATTGCAAGTGGCATGAACGACATAATAGGCGCCCATCTAACGGATAGCAACGCTTGTCGGGCTCATCGGTCAACTGCATGCCACACTCTTCACAGATGTAACAATCGACATGAAAGTCCTTATCCATGGAGACGACGCGTACTGTTTCATCAGTGCCCTCTACAGGTGTTATGCCTGGAAAGCAGCAATTGTATCTTATATTTTCTTAAAAGAAAATTAACAAAAAATTACTACCTTTGCCACAACTAGCGCATTTTGGCGCAAACATGCGATGATAGTCATTTACACAGTAAATTTTATGATCCACATCCACCGTAAAGGGTACACCATCTAGGCATTCATTGCAGATGCAACAGCGGAAGCAGCCGGGGTGATAAGATTTGCCCATCGCTTGCAGAATCTGTGATTTAGATATTAAAAACGTATTAAAAATATTAAAAACGATGAACGAGCAACATACCATCTCCATTATTAAATGTCCGCATATTGCACACTTTTCTGCTGTTTGCTGGAAACCCGAATACTAAAAAAATAATATATATATGTGTATTGACGACTTTAACAGAAAATAAATCTAGCATTATCCTCACCATATAGTCTTCCTCACAGTAAACGCGTCCATGCACATTATAAAACGCTTTACCGCGCAACGCACGTCCGCAAGAGCAACAAATAAAGCAATTCGTGTGATACAAATTGCCCATAGCCTGACAAGCTTGACCAGCACCCTTCACTTTATCGCCGCACGTATGACAAATACCTGTAAATAGGCAGAAACAGCAAAATAATGTAGATAACAACAACATGCATGCAATAACTTACCAAAATACTCGCCCTGCTCTTCGCTTTGTTCTATTTCCTCCTCTAGTTGTCGTGTGAGTTCTTCGATTTTGCGCTGCGCTTCGGTGGGACCCGTGGGACGTGGTGGTGTCACGCTATATGGTAGCAGGTTTTTGGAGAGCCCTATAAGGTAAACAAATATCTTGTGTTACTTATCCACAGACGTAAGCAGTAAGACGATATCCTACCAGTACTATTTTGAGATGGTGTTGGTGAAATGGATGATGCCGCAGCGCCACCCGATGACAAAGGACGCTGCGGTATAGCAAGTGGTGATTGTGTGAATTTACGTTCGCTCATTGGTGAAATTTTGCGTGCACCAGTCAATGCAGATTGTTTATCTAGCTCACTGCCACCACTACTGCTGCCCACATAAACGGGCGACTCATTACACAACTTGCGGTAACCACTACTGCTTGAAGCGAGCGCAGTGGTATTTGAGCGTAGGGGCTGTACGCCTGCTGTAGGGCTTCTAGCTGGCTGGCGGTGCAAGTTGGCTGTCATGCAAACATAATCGGAACTGTTGATTTCTTCAATGTAATTCGGATTAACAGACACATTAATAATGGGATGATGTGTGGGAATGTGATGCTGTTCCAAAAAAAGGATAAGAAAACAGTAAAAATAATGGCAAAAGTTATGAAAATTTCCGTTTATATACCGTATTTTTGATTGGTGTGTGCTGCAACAGCTTGTAATCGTTACTGCTAGCTGTACTTGAAGCCAACGATTTTGCAGGCGATGTTTGTATACTGTTAGGGTGACTGGGCAAGGAAAGGTTGCGATAACGCTGTGTTGGCGATGATAAACCGCTACCACCAGCATTAACAGCGGCAGTACTGTTGGACGCTGCTGTTTTTAATGATGAATTCGATGTACTACGCCGATGCATAGGAGATGCCAAGACTGCCGACATATCCAGTCCAGAATTTTCGCGTATATGATGTGGCGCTAGTGACGTTAATGCACCATTACCAGCACCGCTTAATTGTGGTGATATCTCTGCATGTTGATAAATAGTGGCAGTCGCCGGTGAGGCTTGTGGCTGGGCACGTTGTCCGGAATGTGGTATAATATTTTCATAGATAGGCGCCGTATCCGCATGATGTTCTGGTACTGGCGTATGAGCAAAGCGCCCACCACTGGTGCTGGCATGCATTATCATATATTGACCGCGCGACGGATTTGCTGTGGGACTTTGAGGTTGTGCGCGTTTGTGTGTAGATTCGAAATAAGAGTCTGTTGGAATACCAACCGCGCCGCCGCAAAATTCGAGATTTTCGTATACTGGAGATTGTTTCGTTGATAACTTTTTTTCATACATGGCATTGCGTCCAGTATATAGAGGACTATTGCCTGCTGTCGGACCGATACCATTGGACACTGGTTGGGAAATTGGAACATTGTTTATATTCGCATCAGCTGCCAACTGCTCAATTGGACGGGGTGTGGCATACTTAGAAGAAGCAATTATATTTGTGCGCTCGTATAACTTATACTCCTCTGCAGATTGTTGTTGTATAGGAGTGTTGCCTGCATGCTGTCGTATATAATTTGGTACTGCAGGGTATTTGGGTGAGTTAAGCGCACTTTTATCCTCCCCCATTTGTAAACGTTGCATTGCTTCACTGAGGTTTTCATTGCGGCGTTGGCCAGCCATCGATTAAACTCTGAAGTTCGAGTTGCTTCTTTGTGCTGTGGTTAGTCAAAGTATTTACCTCAATACACCGGTACCACACAAACAAATTCAATTTAGCACCTCATAAATTTATGATTGATTATGAAATGAACTACGATGTATTTAATAAAAAGATGACGGAATCCAAGAAGGAATTTCCGGAATTTTTAGGAGACAATGATGAATAATACGAAAGAAAGAAATGAAATCGCTCCTTGGAGTTGCCACCAAAGATAAAAAATAGGCTCCCCAGTTTGGAGTTATCAAAAGAGTATGAAGAGAGTCATTTTTCTATACAAAGAGAAATAAAACCAGAGTTGCCGTGGTTAGAATAAAAAATATATATTTAACATTCAAAACGTTATTAATTTATTTTTTATAATTTCTATTATCCAGCTAAATTCGTTGCCAATTTAAAACATATTCATAAATATATTAGGAGTATTCTCTTGCTCTTGCAAAACCCTTGCACGGTGCACGAGTTGCAAATATTTCCTCTTGGTGCACCGGCACAACAACAAACACACGTAGAAAATTATTTGCAATGGCTGTAAAATAAGTCAGACTGTTTATTTTTGTACAGTGACACGCAAAAAAATAAGTGCAACCTTGTGCTAGCTGTCATTTTACTTAAATAAATATTTTGACTTTAAATTATTATAATTTCTATTTAAATTATAAAGATTTGTTACACTTTTTTTGTTAAGAAAGAATGCAAAAGGTGCGCCAATTCACATAAGCCTTGCACAATAGTCATTTACAATAAAATGATCGAATCAGCCGTTCATATACCACTAGATTCTGCTATGGGTACTCTCGTGCCCTTTTATATTTCGGTATAGGATTTTTGCAATTTGCAATCTTGCAAGAGCAAGAGAACTCCCCTATTAATTTTTTTTATTATAAAATAATTTGTTATATATATTATTTTGTAATATATTTTTTATAATAAAAATATTGCAGTTGTCGGTTATGTTGTTGTATTTAATATTATAGTGATTCAGAAATCTAGCGATTAATATTTTTTTAATAATCTACAATAGAAAAATCCAGAACGTTGGGGAATTTCAAGGAAACACAGTAAAATTTAAATTAAATTAAATTAAGTTCTTTTCCGGCAAGGCTCAATACCCATTAAATAACAATACCATTTTCAATACATTGATAATAATAATATTGTTATTATTTGCAATATTTATTTGTATTAAATACATATATTAGGTAGTCGAAAAGGTGTTGGTAAAGGTAAGATTTTAAGTTTCATTTAACCAAAAATAAATTAAATTTGCAGAAGCTGAATAAAAGTTATAGCTGAAAAAAAATTTGTGAAAATAATGAAGAAATTCGCTATATCTTGAAATGTTTTCGTTAAAAAGGGAAAAATGGTACATATTTGTTTAACTACTAATTCGTATAAATATAAAAATATGTTGAAATTCGATTAGAAATACGAAAAGACTTTTTCGAGTTTTGGTGAGTTTTATGGAAACATAGTAAAGCTTTAAATTTAAATTATTTATCTCCTTGGCAACATCAAAAAATAACGCCAAACTTTCAATAAATATCAAATATAACAAATAAAATAAAAAGGTTTGTTACAATCGAGATTTGTCAACGTGGTGAATTTGAGGAAACACAGTAAATTTCAATTTTCTCAAATCTGGCAACTCTAAGAAGCATCCCTGGGGTATTTTTTGCAACTATTTATCGGATTACAATATATATCTGTCAGCAGGGGTAATTTTCTATCAGTCTTCACAAAAAATTAGTTCAGATTTCATGTTCTCGAATTTTGCAAAATCGTAAAAGTAACGCGACATTTTTATTATACATGTAACTGCTTAGTATTAAGCCCATTTAAAAAGAAAAAATAATCTAAATCTATATAGAAAATTATTCAAAATGGATTTCGGAACTTTGCTGCATGTGGCAAAGAAAAATAGTGAAAACAGTAAAAATGAGGTAAGAATACAGCCAGCAGCTGTTCAGTGGGTTCAATTCCACCCAAAATTAAGCAATTAAATAATGGATAATACGTGGCAGGATCACGCATTATTCTTTAGCAACAGTTACTACAAATTATAAATACTTTCATGAAAATGAATTCCATAAAAAACATAAGTTTCTCAACGTTTCTACTGGTTAACCCTGGTGCATACATGATAAGACTCTGGGTGATTGGTGGATTGTTTAACTTCCAAATCAGTGTATTTCTAATTAAACTGTCTTCTGCTTAACTCCATTGTCAATATTATCACTATTATACTTATCAATCGTGTACTAATTGGAATTAAATAAATATATTTGTATTATCCAGGGTAAATATTATAGCACTAAATTCGCTCCACCGAAAAAAGAATCAAAGGAGAAGAAATTGTCGGCGAACATACAAAAGTTTTTACAAAAACGTGAGCAGGAGGAGCGTGAACGAGAAAAAGAAAAACAACAAAAGCTAGCTAACTTATTGGCAATGCGAGATGAGAAATCAAAAAATAAGATAAGAAAAATGCTAAAAGTCACAAAATCTGCCAATAAATCGGTGTTGGACGATGCAATAAATACAGATCATACAGCTGTTACGATGTCCGGACCTGACCAGCCCGATCAGGATGATTATGGATATGTTTCAACCGAAGCAAACGCTTTTTATGCAAAATATATAGAAAAGGTATGTGTTGTATATCTATTAATAATAAGCGTTTTTTGTACTAAAATCATCTTACATTTATATAGGTGAAAGACGTAAAAGAGGACAAAGGCTTTGCACCAAGTAGGCCTCAAGAGCTAAGAGACCTGTCAGGAACAAAGGAACGGGTAAAAGCTGCCATTACACGTGAAATTGAAGAAAAAAGAGGTCTTAAAGGACAAAGAATAGCGCATGGTAGCACTAGTTTAAGTAACAGTATTAAGGAACCCAGTATAAGTCGATCAAGTTCTTCCAAACCTCTTTATGATCCTGAGGCGGAACGGCGTGAAGAGGAACGAAAAAAACGAGAAGAGGAACAAAATCGTAAAAAGAATCGTAAACCACCACCACCTCCAATGGACTTTAAAGCTTTACTCAAGTTAGCTGAGCAAAAACAGCATGAACCGGTTGAAATAGTGCCAGTTGTTAAGAAAAAAGAGCCAGAACGTTTGTTAACAATGAAGGAGAAGAAGGAATTGGAGGAGCGACAGCGGGCTAAGGAAGCACGTGAACGCAGAGATCGAGAACGAGAAAAGGAACGCACACTTGGAGCCACTTCAGGAAAGGAACGCCGAGAAAACGGTGCGGCGACGTCGAGTGCGCCCAACCGCATGGAACCAAATGGACGTATCCCAAAATTAAACCAAACCAAGTCTACGCCTACAACGACAGCACAATCCTCATATAATAAAAGTTCTGCTGTTAAGTCTTCGACTATTGTTAGCGGGACTAATGGTATTAAAAAGCAACATCCTTCCTCCGCATCTACTTCAATATCATCACAAAAGGACACATTGAGTTCACATGGGAAGAGTACATCCGCCTCAGCTATTTCTTCATCAAGTGCCAAACAATCTCATTCCGCTGCATATAAACCTTCGTCGGTTAGTACAAAATCGGGTACCAGTGCTTCAGCCAGCAGCAGCAGTAGTAAGAATCCTTATGGCAGTTCGACGAGTAAGAATCCATATAATGGTGCAACTCGCGAGTTTCCACCCCGTGATATGAAATCTGTGAAACCGCGTCAGTTTCCTCCTCCAGACGTGCAAAAGACGCGGCAGTTTCCACCGTCTGATGTGCAGCGCAATCGCGGCAGGGAAACAAAGAAGCCACAACCAAATAAAAGTGAGTTTTAAAATATATAATATAAGAAAACGCAGACTAAAAATAAATTTTCTTCTTTTTTAATAGGACTGCGTATTGAAGACGATGATTCGGAATACGATTCAGAGATGGACGACTTTATTGACGATGGTGATGAAGAAGAAGATGTTTCATCACATATACGCGCTATATTTGGCTATGATAAACAAAAGTACGTAAATAGAACATTGAATTTCTTATTCAATTGTTATTCGTCGTTGTTGGAAAAGAATTTAGCTAATTTGGTTTTCTTTGTTTGTGTATAGGTATCGTGATTTAGATGATGATGATGATGCTGCTATGGAATCCAACTTTGCGCAAGTGCAGCGTGAAGAATATATTAGTAAAAAAATAGGAATACAAGAAGACTTGGAGGACATGAAATTGGAGGCGATCGAAAAACGTCGCAAGATGTTGGCGAAAAAGCGAAAACTATAAGTTAACGCATAAAAAGTACTTGAGTACTTGAGTAAAATAGTTCGCAATATCATTAATTATTATGTAACTACAATTTAAATTATATTCGGTTAATTGGTTGTTTTTACTGCTTTCGCTAATTTATACAAACTTTGTTAAAATTTTTATTTGTTTTTATTGTGAGAAATGCTTTGCTTTCAATCTAGCCACAATATTTTTATATATTACTGTACATAAACATTTACATATGTACGCTTATTTAAGATTTTCGCTAAAAGTTTACTTGAATTGTATACGTAAATACAACTATTAAAAGTGAAAAATAAAATTTTGCAGTTATTAAACGAAAAACGTTATTTCTTCATCTTTATTGTGATTTTTCCTATAGATAGAATATACGCACACACATAAGAAGGGGGAAATACAAATGTATTAATCAACAAAGCGACAGCATCAATTGCCGCTAACATTGTAAAGCACATAATTATGCTTCAATTTCCAAGGGGTGCGTTGTTTGTGTAAATTACTAGTTGGTTTTGTTCTCATTGGAACTTGTTACATACCCAATTGCCGTGGGAGCGCCAGTTTACTTAAAATAAGTTAACTGTCAAAATTTCTTTACCATCAAACCCAATTTGTTGGAAGTTCGGCCTATTTTTGAACTTTTGTATATTTATTGCTCAGTGCATACAATTGGGCAACTCTCAGCTTATTTGCGAGGACAGTCGACAAAAGAACTGTCAAAACGAACTGTCAAATAATTTACCTTTTCCGCAACAGCAACGTATTCGTTCAACTTGCATTTTCCACCGCGTGTGCGTTTTGTGCTTGGTAATACATTTTCTTGCATTATTTTATATAAATAAAATAAGTGAATATTGAATGAAATAATACAAATAGCATTCGACTATTTCTATAAGTAGAGTAGTCTGCAAAGTGAGTGTAAATTTGAAGTGAGAAATAATTTGCATCAAACGAACTAAAAAACGGGATTGCATCTGTAAAAAAAGACAATATACATTAAAATTGTAATTTAGAAAAAACTAACACCTGTGTAGAATAGAATGAGTGAAACGCGTGAACAGATACTCGAAGAAATTAAAATTCAAGGCGATTTAGTTAGAAAACTTAAAGCAGCCAAGGAAACCAAAGAAAAGGTAAGCTCATCACTGCAGCTGTTTTCCCGAGACTCAAATCATATTGGTGTTCTATTTGTTATCATTTTCTTATTCTTGAACCCATATTTAAGTCAAGTTACTAAAACAAAATACTTCATCACGCATTATATGTATATATATATTTAAAAGTAAGTGTATATAATAATAGTTGGTACACATTTCTAAATTAAAAAATATTCGTTAATTTTTTTAGAGATTTCATCAGATAATTAGAATGTCTTGCAAAAACCTTCAAACCAAAAACCCTCCTTGCTTTACTGTTGTTGGTGTTGTTAGTTTTTGACAGGGTATCTACTGTCTTCGGGTGATTCATTGCTGCAGCAGCATTGACTCGCGTCTACCATAATTAATAATGAATGTAATAGAGCGTTTCGTGCGAGGGGAGGTAGGGGCTTTGACTGCTGCGCTTTGGCTATGCAGACTGCTTGCCTGGTTACCTAAAATTACCACAAAATACACAATGTAAGTCTGTATTGCTGGCAGATTTTCGTCAAACATTCACTTTCGAATCGAATTGGCCAGCAACTAAAATAAGTAATGACTATTGTTATTGCTGAGGCACCTTGTATATACTATTTGAATGCAGTGCCATGGACCGGTTTCTAGTCTGCAAAAGCACTAATAGCATTTTTATGTTTTGTTTAAGAAAAATGTACGTACACATCTATATTATGCTCCGCAAGCAAAAGTAATGTAGTTTGTATGAGAACGGCGGTTACGTGTAACGGTATCGTGGGTATTCATTTTTAGGGGCTTGCCGCGTGCAGCCAAAGTCTACAGATCAACTTGTTTCATGCCTCCTAAACTGGCTTTGATTTTTGCGTCAATTAATTTTTTATATTTTTTTGAACTTGAATGCGAGAATGCACTACAATTCTGGATTGGTTATGATGCTTAAGCTGGCGCTCCAATTACCTTGAAATTTCGTAACACATTATAATATGGACATTCACAAGCACTTAGACGAGTGGCATCTATTCTACTAAACTTGATTTTAGCCTTATTGGGTTGCATATGAAATTTCACTTACACATACATATATGTACATACATACATATGTATGCATCTACCTAGATTCTAGTGTAATCTATGTATGTATGACAGAAGATCACTATACACTAGTGAAGCTAATTAGAAGCCAAATTGTCTATTATAAATACATGCATACAAGTACATATATGTAGGTATGCATGTATATCTGTATATATTTCCTTCTTGAATACAACATTCATTACTTGTTTAAATTATACGGAATAATTTTTGCAAAATATTGTTTTACCAAAATTAGCTTACTTTTTTAAAATTAGTATGTTATGAGTATTCATAAACAAAGCTTAATTTTCTATGAAAACTCGGTTTATTGTTTTTTGTTTGTTATTTAAAACATATTTCAGGTAGGTATGTTTATATACATACAAACATTTATAAACTATTTCTATATTTTTATCTCATAAAAAGAATATGTTTAAACAACGTATAACTTTAAATATTCAATCATATTGAAGTGTTCCAACGCAGCAATTTGTGGCCGATGGAATGCAATATTTTAGAAAAAAAAAGTTAAATAGTCTCCCTTCGTAGAATTTAGTCTCGTAAGTTAAAATTATAACATTTTCATATCATTATTATGTGGTAATGTAACTCATTTTCACACGGTCGTTGACACATGCTCATATAACGGAATGTTGCAATCACATAAAACAAAATTTCAATTCCAATTGAATTTTAAGAGAGCACAAACGATTTCATATATCAAAAATTAAACGCAATTAGTTTTTTTAATATATTTTGGTTTTAGACGCACCTTAATTTGTGTATCGTGTAATTAATTCCTTATATATCCTTTTTCAATTATACTTATCTGTTTACATAACACACCATCTTCATTCACACTTTTCCATTTCATTAACCTCACGCTTAGTAATGCTTCATTTCCATCAATAATCAAAAATAATTTTGCTTAATATGTTTGTAAATAATCTCTGTTGTTATTTATGCGCGTCAACTATTAACAGTAAAAAAATAGCATCGTAAGTTACGAATTTCTCTAAGAATATGTTTGTTTTTTTTCCACTCGGAGACAATTTCTAATCAGTTTCATTATTGTTGTTGTTTAGGTTTAAACAAATCGGCGCGTTTTATTAAATCTTTACCAAAAAATTCTTCACACAAGATTATTCGAACTCATATTGAGTAAAATTTTGTAACGAAATAATCAGTAAAACTATAGAATCTTATTAACGATTAAAGAAAAAACAAAAAAATGTTGCGTTCGATTGGCCGTCAAACTGCTTACTTAATTGGTCATACAAAAAGTCGGCCAATAACAAATTGGTCCTCATTTGTGTGTACAACGTTCAGCGGCGAGCGAAAATTCGGGCCCGCAGATCAGCAAACGTGTCGTCACTGCGCCACCAACCATAAGGTGGTGCAATTCAAAAGTGCTCCAACAAATCAAATTTCACATAGAAAAAAGAAAAGCCACGCAATCAACAGCAATAATGAGACTGATGAAGAGGCAACTCTGCTAGAACAACAACTGACGCAGGTTAGCTTTAGTACATGCATTAAATAATGTATACAATTTGTGAAATCGAAACTGTATTATTTTTGTTGGTTTTTCAGATAGATGAAGAGGTAGCGCGTTTGTTAGCGTTGAAAGCGAAGCTCGGCGATGGGCCCGCAACGCCGCAGAAGTTTACGCTGAAGACGCCAAAAGGTACGCGCGACTATTCGCCACAGCAGATGATGTTGCGGCAGGGCGTGCTGGATAAGATTGTGGCGGTCTTTAAGAAACATGGTGGCGAAGCCATCGATACACCAGTATTTGAGTTGAAGGTTAGTGCGCGCCGAACTCACTAACATTTCCTTAATATACATTTATTATTTTGTAATTACTTACAGGAGGTGCTCACTGGCAAGTATGGTGAGGATTCCAAACTCATTTACGATCTCAAAGATCAAGGTGGCGAAATTTTGTCGCTACGCTATGACTTGACTGTGCCCCTAGCACGTTACCTGGCTATGAGTAAAATATCTACTTTAAAGCGCTACCATATCGCCAAAGTATACCGGCGTGATAATCCCGCTATGACGCGCGGTCGTTATCGTGAATTCTATCAATGCGATTTCGATATTGCCGGCACTTTTGATCCCATGCTGCCAGATGCGGAGTGCGTGAAAATTGTTTCTGAAGTGCTGGATACATTGGACATTGGCGAATATGTGATTAAAATTAATCATCGGCAATTATTGGATGGCATGTTCGAGGCGTGCGGTGTACCTGCGGATAAGTTCCGCACTATTTGCTCTGCCGTAGATAAGTTGGATAAGGTGAGTTGCACAAAATAAACAAATCCTTAATTATAATGAATTTCATGTATGACTTTGTTATTCGCTGTTAGTCTCCTTGGGCCGAAGTGCGTAAGGAAATGATTGAGGAAAAGGGGCTGGATGCGGTCGCTGCTGATAAAATTGGTGAATATGTGCGTCTGAGTGGCGGTATTGAGCTTGTGGCACAGCTGCAAGCTGATGAAAAACTGAAATCTGTGTCTAGTGCTGTTAAAGGCTTGGAGAGCATGCAACTGCTGCTGAAGTACTGCGATGCCATGGGCTTGTCGCCAAAGATTAGCTTCGACTTGAGTCTGGCACGCGGCCTGGACTACTATACCGGCGTTATTTATGAGTGTGTGCTAAAGGCCGAGCCGAAGATTGTGCAGAATGGTGTTGATGCTGCGGAGGAACAAGGCGCTGTCGGTTCAGTAGCTGGCGGTGGACGCTATGACAACTTGGTCGGCATGTTCGATCCCAAGGGCAAGCAGGTACCGTGCGTAGGCGTCTCCATTGGTGTGGAACGTATCTTCTCCGTATTGGAAGCCAAAAATGCGGCAGCCGGCGTAAAGACACGCACCAATGAGGTGGAGGTGTATGTAGCATCGGCACATAAAGGCTTGCACGAAAAGCGTTTGAGCATTTTAAATAGCCTCTGGGATCAAGGCATTAAGGTAAGAGCTGTATATTTCACTATATTAACTAAGTTGGCATTTAATGTATGTGTTATTTCTCTAAAGGCTGAACACTCTTATAAGCTGAATCCTAAGTTGTTAGTGCAGTTGCAATACTGTGAGGAAAATCAAATACCTTTCGCAGTGGTGTTTGGTGACTCGGAATTGTCCAAAGGCGTTGTGAAGTTACGTGAAGTGAGTACACGCAAGGAGGAGGAGGTAACACTGGCCGAATTGGGGAATGAGATAAAGAAGCGTTTAAACAATTAAATTGGTTGAGCTACTTGCGTGATAACTATAAGCAGGCTACAATAGATTGAATTATTTATTTATCACAAAATATAATTACAAGTAAATTAAAAAATATGCGATGCGGATGGATAATATAAAAATTAAATGAATTCACAAATAAAAAGGCATTTACTGGGCTTAAATAAAAATGTTTTCGTTTCTTTTACACAGGTAAAGTGCTGCGTACAGCATGAGGAAAAATAGCAAAATAAAAATTAAAAAAAAAAAAAAATTAAAAAAAAATTAAAAAAATTAAAAAAAATTAAAAAAATTAAAAAAAAATTTAAAAAATTTAAAAAAAAATTTAAAAAACAATTTAAAAAAATTAAAAAATTAATACCAACATTTTAAATAAAAAAAATCAAATAATTAAATTCCAAAAAAAAATTAGAAAGTAAAAATTTAATTATATATTTATTAGTATTTACTTTAGCGTTATTCGGCATAATGTTTTTTATCTTAAATTAAACATCTGAATAAATTTTTTAACAAAAATTGTAAATTTTATTACAGCTAATACCCCAAGACACCAAACTTTTTATCCAAAACCCAAACTACAGTGTAAACAAATAAATAAATAAAAAAAGACAAAAACAATAAAGTGAAAAAATGCCGGAATATTTGAATGCAATGACCGGCCGCTTTAAGAATGCTAACGCCAGTGGTGGTGTTACAACGGTGACACCGCCGGCACCCTTCGATGCGAGCACAATGATCTACGAGACCATGCAACAAACCCAACAATACCAGCCACAATATCCGCAGCTAGAATTACAACCACAAAATCTTGGCAATGTCATGCCGAATGTAAATACTTTCGATTATATGGGTTATGCGCCGGTATCGGCACCGGTACCCCCACCACCGGCGGTGAACGAGCATGAAATTGAGTTTCTCAACTGTCGGCCAAGACGTTACAAGCGCACCAAACGCACTTATACGAAAAGAAAAAATAAAACCACAACTAAACAACAGAACAACGAGAAAACTACAGCAACAACTGGTGCAGCAGCAACAACAAATACCAAAGCAATGCAAATGCCGTCGATGGCGAATTCGCCGAATGTACAAATGAGCTTTAAGGTAAGTGGTAATTGAATTTCGGTTAACCCAAGTAATTGAATAACCGTTTGTTGAGTAAAGAAAACGAAAGAAAATAAGTTGTTTATTCTTCATACCAGGAATAGTTAACTTTGTTTGTCGACAACTTTTGAACATACCTTTTCATTGTTTCTATAAAGGATTAGAGATTTTTAAGTCTTTATTACATGCGAACAAATTTGAATCGGACTGGAAAAATTTTTTTAGCGTTCAACTTTGGGTTTTTCGGCTTCTGCGAATTTTCGAGCGTCATTCTCTCATCTCATCGTCGATCCATTAGAGATATTGAAAATTTAATTATATGAAATCGGGCATATATGTACATACATAGGACCATATACAGACAACGATCAACCAACTCTTCGCTTACCACAAACTACACCTTTGCATATGTAACCTTTACTAACACAATCCTCTTACACACCTGGTGGCATCTACCGCAAGATTTTCAATAACGGCAAATGAAGGTCTGATTCGAAGGGCATATTCAAGCCCGAAACTCCTAATTAAAAGATCATAGTAAAAGCAGTTATGTTTCGCTCTCAATAGTTCTCGAATAATTGATTTTCGATTGACTGACTCTTCGCTCTCAACTCATTTTTCTCTTCAAAGTATTACTCATTGTATTGTAGTAACGGTTTACTTTGTCCATGTGGTTTTAATTTTGAACAGCTGTCGTACTTTTTTAAGACGGTCTGACGAACTAATTTCAGTCCGTTGAAGAAGAAAAGCCATTATTATTTCAAGCTTTTTCTCATTTTCTCCCGCGTGGTTTTGAGATTTTTTCAGAGAGACATTACATGTACATTTACAAAATTTAATATACTTTAATAATCGGGGAATCATTTTGAAAATTTGGATTCACTTGATCCCGTAGCCAATCTCTTGAATGACTTCTGGAAAAAAGTGTCTGGCGGTGAGGAAGATTTTTCTGCTTTTCTTCACAGTGGCTTAAAAAATGGAAATTATTTTCAGAAATTTTATATTTGATAGAAGGTCTTCTGAAAATTTCAAATCGATCAGACCCGCCGTTTCGGAGAAGTTTTCCTCACCGAAGCTGTAAAAATGGTTTCGAGAAAAACCTTGTTTAAAGATTTGAGAGCCATATGCACCAAGTTAAAAAATTCTTAAAAATAAGAGAGGCAAACTTTTATACAAAAACTCACCGATCCAAACAGGGTTAGATCTCCGAAAAAATAGCCAACAAACAAACGAGGTTAGATCTCCGAAAAAACAGCCCTTGGTTGGATAAAATCCAGGTCAATTCCGTTAACGTAGAACCGGCTGTCGTTGGAATTAGAGCAGCTTCGCTCTGGAAAGTGTAGCACGTTGAACTCCTACTTATCCAGAATCGACCTCGACAAACCAAATACTGCCCAAAAAATAAGGTGACATTGTATTTATTTTGAAAATTCTTTATTTATTCTTCCAAATCAATTTCATCCCCTTCAAAGTCATCCCCTCCCGATGCAATGTACTTATGCCAACGGATTTTCCAATCTTCGAAACACTGGTTGTAGTCACTTTCCGGGATGGCCTTCAGTTCCGCCTTCGCTGCAGCTTAAATCTCCTCTATCGTATAAAAACGGTGCCCCTGGAGCGGTCTTTTGAGCTTGGCGAACAGCCAGAAGTCGCACGGCGCCAGATCAGGTGAATACGGTGGTTGCGGAACGATATGGGTTGTGTTTTTGGCGAAATGATCACGAATTACGAGGGCAGTATGGGATGGTGCATTATCGTGGTGTAAAAACAAAGAATTGTCTTTCCACAATTCTGGCCTTTTTAGGCGTGTAGCGCTACGCAAGCGACACATTACGATCAAATAATATTCCTTGTTGACTGTTTGACCGGTTGGAAGGAATTCCTAATGCACAACACCACGATAATCGAAGAAAGCAGTCAACACGACATTGATTTTTGAGCGACTTTGGCGTGATTTTTTTGGTGTCGGCTTTCTTTTGGCACGATATTCGCTCGATAGATCAGTTGTTTCGGGGTCGTAAGCATAGATCCCAGTCTCATCGCCAGTTATAATGCATTTCATGACGCCCTGGTAGTCGGAAAGTTTTCGGTACCAGTCGAGATTTGACGCGCTTGAGGCCCAAAACATCCTTCAAAATGGTATTGGCTGAGCCTTTCGATATGCCAACTTCATCAGCGAGGTCTCTAATTGTTAATCGATGGTTTTTCAACACCAAATCTTTGATTTGTTGAACGTTAGCTTCGTCGGTTGAGGTTGATGGTCGCCCTAGACGCTCTTCGTCTTCGACACGTTCACTGCCGGCTTGGAACTCACTATACTACTTGTAAACATTTTCTTAGACATAGCCTCATCACCAAGGGCTTTCTGCACCATCCTCAACGTATCCGCAGCAGAAAATTGATTCCGCAAAAAAATTTAGCAGCTCACAAAACGACACGTATCTCAAACACTAATAAATATTTTGACATGAAATTTGACATAAATGTGACTGACAGTACTACCAACCTAAAAAAAATAATTCTCCAAATCCTTCGACGCGCGCAGTTTAAATGCAAATGTGCCTTATTTTTTGGGCACAGTAGTATATGTCCAGCATGCAACGAGTCCCCGCATGACTCTAACCACCTCTTTGCACCCCTCTCCCTATGATCCGACCACTTCGAAACAGCACATTTCCTGGACAAAACGTTGGATGACCACAATGACAACTTATCTGAACCTTAAGAGGATCTACAGTTACAACAAAAAGAACAAAATTTTATAATTGCTTCCTCCGATAAGAACAATTAACTTTCGACTTTGTCAGGCCCCTAATTGTGGGCATTGTTTATTTGTAAACATGCTGTTGTGATTTCCTTTTCCTGCATTTCGGGACATATTAAATTACTGTTAATCTCAGCTCTTAGATTTAGAGAATTCAACCCTTAATTTATACGGAGTTATTTTAGTTGTTTATCAACCCTTTCTCTTATTTGACTTTGTGCTTAAAAATCAACCGAAACCATCGAACTGCTCATGCGCAACACAGCAACAAAACATTGATCGCTCGCTAAGAGGCAATGATAACTGAAAAGGCTGAAATGACACATCCCTTTCGATAAATTGATGCAATAAAATGTGGAAACGATGAAATAAATAGGATTACGCAACATTAACCGCCACGAGGCTATCACCCAATCAACGTTACTGTAAATAAATGTTTGTATGTTTGTTGTTGTGGAATTTCAGCTAAATTTACGTAAGTGCATTTCTTTTTTTTTTTTTTGTTCAATGCATTTATTTTGATATACGTTTTTGGGGTTGCGACGGGCAACCTAAAATTTATTCAGTTAAAAGTATTTGATTGATAAAAATACAAGAAATTTTCAAAAAAAAAAAAAAACACAAATAGTTTATAGTATATTTAGTACCTTCCAAAATCTCACCGGCTTCTGCGCTCAAATGTGTATGTCATCGATACGACAAAGATAGTCCACAGCCCTCTCGACATTACGATCACAAGCGATGAAGGCCAAGATCACCATCTGACGTTTGAAACCCATGCGCACCAAACGCGCTATATGCTTCTCCTCCTCCGGCGAGATATGCATGTTATTGTAGTTGCAATGTCTGCACTGCTCATCCTCCGATTCCGCACTGCTTTCGTGCAGCAACTGCAGAAACTCATTCTCATGCTCCTTCAGCATTAACAACAAATCCGGTTGAGTTTCATCGATACGTCTTATGACGTCCTGCAGCACGTTCGGCCGCTTTCGCAGAAGGCGTCGCAGATTCTTGAAGTCTGGATCTTGTCGCAGAAATGCCAGCGCGTTCGCTTGATTGAGGTTTGTCTGCTGCGTTGGTTTAACTTTGTGCTGATTCGCGGTTTGCGGCCGTCGCTGTTGCTGCTTCTGTTTTACTGCGGTTTGGTGTCCGACGCGCTCTTGCACCTGCTCTATAAGGTAATCGACAGCTTCGTTGGGATTGTTGAAGCTAGCGACTAGAGCGCGTCGTACATCATCCTCACTGTAGCCCATCGCCACAATTTGTCGCAGTACGTGCTCATCGCAAACTCGGTTTTGTGTCGATTTTTTCAATATTTTTCGTTTCGTTGCCTGCATTTTGCTGGCTTTCTTCGTTACGCGCAATCTGTTGGTGCTCAACAGGGATTTTGTTGACTTCATTGTTTTGTTGTTAGTTGTTATTTTGACTTTATGACAACGACATCTTGCTTGCTTCGAATCGTTTGATTCTATAGAGCTTGTTGAATCCTGTCGTGTTTTATTGTTCGCTCGGCTATCTTCGTGTGATGAGGAAGCGCTTGAAGATGTTCTAGTTTTAAATTTATTTTGTGACTTATGGCTTTTCTTTGCTACGCTTTTGGAAGTCTTCAATTTTATCGAACTTTTGGCCATCAAAATTTTGCTGTTTCGCTTCTTTTTAATGTGCTTTATACGGACTCTTCTTTGTTCTTTCATGTCTTTTGCCGTTCCTTTGTTATTTAATTCGTCACCTTGACCAACGTTTACGGGCTTTTGCCCTACTTTTTCTGTCATCCATTTGTTTTTGTTGTTACTATTATGATTGTTGGTGGTTTGTTGGATTATTTCAACAGTGTTCGACGTTCTCCAAGGCTTTCTTGCCATGACCAACAAAAACTTACGCTCATCTATGGAGTAGGAAGAGAGTAGTTTGTTGTCTTTCAACACGCGTCCCGCATAGAGCAGTTGTTGGCGTTCGGGTAGTAGATTTGTAACGGCTACATTGTAGAGTTTACGTTTTAAATCGGAAACAGTTTTCAAGCCGTAGGTGTTGATTACGAAACTCTTGTGGTCTAAATTTTTAATTGTAAGTTTCATTTTCTACACAAATTTTTCACAATTGATTTTGAATTCTTTAACCGAAATTGTTACAAAAACACATTGAATAAAATTTGAAAATGTGTCTATAAACAATACAAACCAAGCATGGCTAAGCAGATTAATGCCAACCTATCACGAAGGGAAACATTGGAAATTCTGGGGGCAGAATATCAAAAATAGGGTTACCAATTTCAATTAATTAACTTATCTTCCTTGCAATAACCGTAATTTTTGTAATATGTAATTTAAGTGGAGAGTTACTGGAGAGAAGATTTTACTATACTTGGTTTCGCAACTATTTATTCGAAAAGTCGGATATTTTATCTAACATTCTTAGATTCAGCTGTCGGGCATACATACATATATCCAAGTCTTCGCCTTCTTCGAAGCAGGTTTGACGGATGAATACCACTGTTGCGACTGATCTTGGGTCTCTGGTGTGTATGGTAGCAGTGGATCTATGTTTATGGTCATGACCTACCAGATCTTTTGAGATATATACTGTCTCAGATATCTCGTGCACCTTAAATCGGCAGTCTGCCAATACGGGATAGTGTCTGTTAACATAACTAAGTTATTCTTCATATGAGCCAATTTCGATAGTTTATCCAATTTCGGACGGTCGCTATCGAATGACAGATTTCTATTTTAAAAACAAGATCCAATTCACAAATCGATTTTTCTAAAATCCACGGAACCGCTCGCAATCACACGCGATCATAGCAAAACAATGATAGTCCAAATAGCCTGAATCCTAAACAGTATAATCCTGATTTTTGTGCTACATAATGTTTAAGGTTGAGACTAAACTACTTTTCCCTGTATCTGGTGCACCCAAAGTCATTAGCATAAATATTTTTAATCCCCACCTTGGGATTTTTTGACCGTACCAACTGCTGACGCTTCGACAAGTATGATATACTGATCAAAATCCGGTTAAAAATCTGAACTGAAGTCATTCTCCGGTATAAAGTAGAGGTCCGCGTTTTCGTGTCAAAGACTACAGCCAAAGGTAAATTTGATGGTACTTTCTGCGATTTGATACAAGGTGTTTAAACCTGGCTAAAGGTTGGTCCAGTGGAGTTGAGCTGAACCTCAACCCCTCTAAGAAGACCATCGTCCCATTCAAGAGACGTAGGTTCCTGCCCGGCTTCACGAACCTAAACTTTGACGAAGAGGTGGAGATGAACAAAATGGTCAAATAACTTGACTTTGCGTTGGGTTCCACACTGCGGTGGAAACAGCATGTTGACCTGACCATGTCTGACGGCAGCACTAGAAGTCATGCTTGAGCTCTTACCACTTCAGCTAGTAATCGGTCAGGCAGCCATGCACATGCACTTTCCCAAAGAACAGCAGAAGGTTGTGACAGAGACAAGGTAATCTCATCCCAGTGAATGAAAGAGTTAAGTGGTGCAATACCATTGGCTCTTCTCCCAAGGGCCACCATTACGAAAAAGATAAACTTCTCCAAGAAATTCAAGGTTACCCTTAGCAGCAAGGCTGAATGGAATGATTCCCCTCTCGAGCTACTGCTTAAGCATAGTACAATCAAGTGGTACACCGATGGCTTAAAAACGTCATAGGCAATTGCTACGGGAGTCGCTGGACCACGCACCAATTTCTCTATAGCTATGGAAAGTTTTTCGAGCATTTTTCAGGCAGAAATCTTTGCCATAAGTCGGTGCATAGAGATAAAACGCCAACGCAACTATCGCCACGAACGTATAACCATACTTAGCGATAGTCAAGCGGCACTTAAAGCAATTTCTGCCTATGAGAATCAAATCGCTACTGGTACAGGAGTGTGTAGAGAACGGCTGAATAGTCTGGTCGAACGTAACCAAGTGCACCTTATCTGGGTACCCGGTTAGAAAGTTATAGCCAGGAATGAACTGGATTCGCTCGCTCCGTAGCATCCACAAACAAGGTAGGACCTGAACCCTTCATCGCGGTGGGTCCCCTACCATAAAGAAGCTGCTCCGCAAGGAAGAATGAGGCAGGAAGAGGTATTAGCAACAAATTCAAGGCATGCGCCATGCCAAGTCACTAATGGGTTATAACCTCAGCAGGTTTAAATATGTAATCAACCTCCCAGGGAATAAAATCAGGCTACTTGTCTCATTATACGCTAGCCACTGCAAGCTGAAGAAACACTTATACTAGCTTCTTAAAACTCCAAAACAGCCAATTGACTGCATAGCAGTTTGAAGACGCAGGATAAAGGCCCTGGGATCCATCTTTCCAAATAGGGATCACTTCGCCTCACTAGTACATAATAATATATTGGACTTTGTGATTTAGGAGAGGGCACAATAGACCTAATCCTCGTCTATCTATCTAACATCGAAAAAGAAACATCGGAGACCTTATAAAATATGTATATAATGATTAGTGACCTAGTCCCTAAGTTTTTGAAATATCTATCTAAAATTTTGCACACTTTTTTCCCCAAGAAGCTACACATTTCTGAGAACTGCTGGTATCGGATTATTATAGGATATAGCTGCCATACAAACTGAACGTTCAAAACCAAAAAACTTCTTTCAGGGAAAAGTTTTTATTCCACAATATATCTTCCTGAAATTTGGCACGTATTATTGTCCAACGCAACGGTATACTCTCCAAAAAATGTTCTATAAATATTTCTAATGGGGAATTTCAATTTTAATTTCTTCGTGTTTGTCATCCTACATACACTTCGGGTGTTTCACAGGCTATATTTACCCCTTCAGACATCGTAACTGACCTTCAAACATAGCATATACTATACTTACATATGTATGTCTGTATACGAGGATGTGCATGAATATACATATTTATGTAATTGACTGCGCGGCTAGCGTGTGCGTTGACTTGGATAAATTTCTGAATGGATTCGTTATGCTTGAATGCTTTCGTTCGATTTCAAACAGTTGGAGTTCAAAGTAGCATAGAATTTCTGAGAAATCCCCAAAATGTATGTGTATATAGTATGTGTGTCATATGTATAACCATAATTATGTATGCAGTTATTTCTCGTTGGTCCATTGCACAACTGCAGTTGACAGCTTTCCTTTAACGTGCACCACCTTTCCTCCCCTTTGATCACGCTGCCCTGCCCTCCACACACCGTGCAATCATTTCTGCTAAACTCAAATTTCATATTAATTTCCGTACTTTTTTAATATTTTCCTAATTCTTGTTTTTGTTTCCGTTTAGTATGGCTTTTGTCTCTGCATTCGATACGGTTGGTATTTTTTACGCTATACTTTGTTCACCGCCTCATATGTTTATCCGTTCATGCTATTTGAATTGTGGAAGTACTCCAGTTTCCACTGCGCAGCTTCATTCGACTTTACTGGCGCATATTTTCAATTAGGGGTTGGCCGGTTTCCTACTGAACTTGATGAGTTCACAGTACACGCCATAACACTCTAAGAGGGGTTCATTCAATCCCAATTCCATAAGCAGTGACATACATATCTCTGCATGTAAACTTCTAAAGTTGTTGCCAATGCATAATATTAATAATATTTATTTATAATGCATAACAGACGGCGCAGTTGCTCGCCTTTTTGTCAGCGCTTCGTCCATTGTAGTTCCTCTCCGTGAATAGTTTTGTTCGTCTATGCTTATTTATGGATTAATGAGGTGTTAAGGCTGAGCGTGGGAAGTGTTTCTCGTTTGCTTACGTCTCCATTGTTTCGTTTTGTGCAATCTCTAATTCTATATCGAAAGCAAGCAATTCATCCCCACCGCAATGTGTAGTTTGCGGTAAACTATATCGAATCTGGATTAAGTCATAAATTTGGGATTTGTCAAGCTCGGCTACTGCTAAGCCTGATTAGCGGACAGCTAAGTGACCAATTGTAAGCGTATATTTATTTCAAAATTTCAGTGATTCTTATCATGCGTTCTCAAGTTCGTTTGGTCATATTATCCTACAAAGTAAATGTAGATGTAATTATATGTGGAATGGCATTATGCGTGTATTAACTTACCCTTAGGATTACTGATCTATATCTACCGCTGAGGTTAATCAATCTGGTTTAATAACTTCCTAAAAACTTCTGTACATACCTACATATATTCATAGATATCACCATTTACCGTGGTTACCCTTTTCCTGGAGGTTTTTGTCGTTTTTTTTGGACTTTTTGGAAAGTGTAAAACTTGTGAACTTCAATTTTGGTGGTAATAAGGCCTATATCGATAAAGAAGCTACTCATTTCAATGACTTGAAAGAATATGCAATTGAAATAATAATCAATATTCAAAAAGCTGCTCTTTTTCGAAACCGCCAATATCGGGCTACTATAACATATAGCTGTCATATAAACTGAACAATCAAAACCAAATTTTTACGAGATATATTCATCAAACTTGACAGAAAACTGGACAAACCAACAATACAGCCTCCGAAAACTTTATTAAAATCGGAAAACTATGGATCGCATACCAACTGAACTTTCGAAATCCAGTCTTTGTATCGGAAACTTTTTAATTTGATGAGTTATGTATCTTCTCGAAATTTGGCATAGATTATTGTGTAAAGGATCCCTTAGATTGTAGAGATATCAATATAGATGTATGCGCCTTCGAGGGGTATTTTAGATTCGGTTTAGCCAAGGTAAACGTTTTTTCTAAAAGTGGTTTTGATAAATTCGGTGTAGCCGAGGTAATTTTTTTTTGAAAATGGTTTTGATAGCTAATAGCTTCACTAATCCTACATTAAACAAATAAATAAATTAAGTTAAGTTTAGTTTTAAGTCTTCCAAAATATGAATTCCTATTTTAGTGTTGCATCCGCTGAAACCATAACACTAATTGCCAGTATAATCTCCTTATCCATGTTTTTAACTATGAGCATTCTTGCTCATTGGATAGGTACGACTCGGAGGCTATAAGCAGGCATCCAACGGAGTTCCGAAAAGTGGCGCATATGGAAATATAGATCTATAGATCTCTAGTGCTTTCCGTTGCTTCCTACGGTAGAAATCTTTGATGCGCCACCCACAGGTGCTGTCGGTAAATGAATTCAAAACTTTATTTTTGGTGCAGTTCTCGTCATTCGTCTTCTTTAATGTCGCAGACAGCGCTTACGCCGTTATAGCCGAGTTAAAAACAGCGCGCCAGTCTCTTGTTCTTTCCGCTATTTTGCACCAATTCTAAATGCAGCCAGGTCCTTCTCCACCTGATCTCTCCAACGGAGTGGATGTCTTCCTCTTCCTCTGCTTCCACTGGTGGGTTCTGAATCGAAAATCTTCAAAGCTGATGTGTTCTTTTCAATCCGGGCAATATGACATAGCACTCGCAGCCACTGTCTCTTGATTCGCTAAAATACTTGTATTTGAATTTTGCCGTATATCTCGTACGTCGTCTCGTTCCATCGATTGCAGTACTCGCAGTTGCCAATGCGCAAAGGACTATAAATCTTTAGCAGAACTTTTTTCTCAAAAACTCGTAACGCTGACCCATCAGACGTTGTCACCGTCCATGCAACTCCAGCATGTAGAAGGAAGGGGATGAGAGTGACTTGTAGAATTTAGAATTTCGTCGAGAGAAGACCTTACTTCTCAATTGCCTACGCAGTCCGAAGTAGCACCTGTTGACAAGAGATATTCTGCGTTGGATTTCAGGGCTGATACTGTTGTTAGTATTAATGCTGGTTTTAAAATAGACGTAATTATCTACAACTTCAAAACTATGACTGTCAAGATTGACGTCTGAGCCAAGTCGCGAATGCGAAGACTGTTTGTTTGATGATAGGAGATATTTCGTCTTGTTCTCCTTCTCAACTAGATCAATACGTTTCGCTTCCTTATCCATTCTGGAGAAAACAAAACTAACGTCGCGGTTGTTGAGGCCAATAATATCAGTATCATTGACGTACGCAACTGTACACTCTCATAGAAGATGGTACCTTCGATATATAGCTTTCTAGCTTGTATTTTTTTCATTAGCAATAGATTAAAGAAGTCACACGATAGGGAGTCTCATTGTCTGAAACCTCACTTGGTCTCGAACGCCTCGGAGAGGGCCTTCCCGCTCCTGAGGGAGCTTTTGGTGTTCCTCAACGTCAGCTTACACAGCCGCATTAGCTTTTGGGGGAATACCAAGTTCAGATATAGTGGTTTAAGTAGTTCCTTTTCGTGTTGTCGAAGGCGGCTTTAAAATCGACGAAAAGGTCTTGTGTGTCGATCTTTCATTCACGGATATTTTCCAAGATTTGGCGCATGATGAAAATCTGGTCGATTGTAGGCTCAGTCTTTCACGCACTACGCTCGATAAGAACTTATATGCGATATTAAGGCGGCTTGTTCCACGGTAATTTGGCACAAATTGTTGGATCCCCCTTTTTGTGGATTGGGTAGAGCACACTTACATAGGTTCTAATCGTCGGGAATGCTTTCATCCGACCACATCTTGCTGCTGCTGCATGCACCTTGTCAGTTCTTCGCCGTCGCGTTTAAATAGCTCGGGCAGTAACCCATCAGCCCTTGCCACTTTGTTGTTCTTCAGGCGGGTTATTGCTATTCGCACCTCATCATAGTCGGGCAATGGAACATCTATTCTACAGGCATCGTTTGGAAAATCAGGTTCGCCGATTCCAGATGTTATATTTTCACTGTCGTTCAGCAAGCTGTAGAATTGTTCCCTCCATAATACCAGTATCCTTTGAGCATCAGCCACTAGATCACCACTTTGGGTTCTACAAGTGTATGCTTCAGTCTTGAAACCTTCCGATAATCGCCGCATCTTTTAGTAGAATTTTCGGGCATTCCCCTGTCGGCCGGCTTCTCAAGCTCTTAATACCCACCCATGTCGTAAGTATTGTCTGAATTCAATTTAAGTTGAATCTAGTCCAAAGTTGCCTATCACGAAAAACTTGTCAGCTTTACAATTTGACAAAAGTAAATGAAGTTTGGCGAGAAATGCATCGTCTTCTTCTCTAGACTAATCAGCTACTCTAAGCGCACATAAGTCACTACGATAGATTTTCGAGAAGGTCTTCATGTCTATTGTTGTATAGTCGACACGAAGTCGGTATCAATAGTATACGTTCTTAATTATGTATATATTGTTTATAAGTAGTTTTATGTACCAATGCGAGCAGGACTGGTCAGGTGTCGATCTGAATTTTTTTTGCCATGAGCGATATAAATTGTGAGCGAAATCGCTCTTTCGAAGTCCCCCTTCGATGGCGCACTATTGCTTTAAATTGATTGATATCACAAGCGCAGCATAAAATTTTAAACTATAAAATATGACACCGACCAATAACTGCATCTGATGTCATTAGCTGCCGTGGCAATCCAGCGCGTGCCGCCGAAAAGTCATTTCCCATTGTGTGGAACACAATCGATCGCTTGCCACCTACTTAACAACAAAGCAATCAATGTTGTTGACAATTTCACATTGCTACATTTTGGTATGTTTCATTAAAAATCCCTCACCTACACACAGCCGCACGCACGCACAGCCCTTGCAGTGGCACTGGCAGTTCGTCAATGACCGCGTGTCGCTTGTTTCTTATCTCGGGTCACCAATGAGGACAAAAATAAAATCTGTGAAGAGAAATACAATAATGATACATTGGCGCGGCTGACACGTGACTTGCGTTGTTGCATTTTTGGGTTACTATTTGATCAGCACTAATCGATGTGGCCAACCCCTAGAAGTAGACTTCATATGACTAACACTACATGTACTTATTTGTGTTTGTGTTTGTGTTGGTGTGGCGCGACGGAAACCAGCAAATTTGCGTGAAAGACGCCCGAATTTTTCACAACACATCGCTGCGCTCGCTTCGTGCGGCATTTGTAGTTGCAACACGCTGACGTTGATTGTGTATTTGTCGATGGTCGCTGCATTTAATTCGATTACGGCATAATTTTCAATAAACCTGGAGTGTGAAGGAGTAGCCTTGTGCGGGGGAGGGGGATGCGAGTCTGCTGAATGAAGGGTTGCTTCGGCTGGCACAACGCGGAATCTCGAATATTTTTATGTGTGCTTTTAATTATGAGCGAGTTGCACACTTTGCGGCAACATATACCACACACTATTCATATGCAAGCACACGCACACACACACAGTCATGTGCATATGCACTTACTCATTCTCATTTGGCGCTCGGCTACGTGGTGCACTCATGTGTACCTAATGTGGGTGTTAACGGTGTGCTAAATGATTTCGAATCACTTTTTTTGCCTCCTTCCCTTTACCTTCGGGTTTTTCGAAAATCACTTTGGCTTTTGTGAAGGCTCCGTGTGTCGGCCAAGCAACGCTTGCTCGCGATAAATCGATAGCGATAAGTATCTGCAACACGTTTTCCACATATTTCATATGATTTACTCGCCGCTTTCTCTCTATCTTTCTCCGTTTTCGCTCAACTCGGCCTGGCTTTGCTGGGTCTCGCTGAGTTTGGCAATTTTAAAATTTTGCACGTGTTTTTACAATTGGCGTAACTGTGAGATTTCCGGTTGTGAAGAAAAAACAACAACAACAACAAAAATAATAATAGACGCCCAATGCGTGCATGGAAAGTGTTGGAAATCTTATATTTTCACGCTTGTCGAAAAGTCCATAATTTCCGGTTAAATTGAAAACTGTAAAAGTGGCGAAATAAATCAGCATTAATGCAGACACTCTCCCACCACCCCACCTACGTTCACACTTACATACATGCACCAGTACACAACTTTTAACTTAAATATTTTCTTATCTGCGTAGTCCGAAATCCGAATAATGCTTCGTAATTTCTCTTCATTTAAATTAACATATTATTTTATCCCAAAAAGCAACATTTTAATGAAAACTAAAAACTTCAATTACCAAACTCGCAAAGGAAATGCGCTTGTAGTCTCACAAAAAATGGGCGAATGCTTAGAAAAACAACGGAAGTTGTTTGGAAAATTGTGATAGATGAGGGTCGCTGCTGCGTTGCCGTAGCGGGGCTGTCCGACATCCGCCTCGCAGTGACCAAGAGCAATAAATCAGTGTTCAAACAACAAACGGACAGGGCGAACGGGTTGCTGCGTCGCATTCGTAATCAAACCGGTTCGCTGCTCTGGGCACACAATTCACCAGATTAGCGCCGATGGCTGGTGTAATTTTCCTGTGCCAAAAGGGTTTAGTAGTTGCTATGCACTGGCGATTTCCCAATGGGGTGATTATTTAAAATTGTAAGCAGCTGAAATGCAGCCGGGTATTATTAGTGGATGTAACGATGTTATAACTACTTTTGCAATAGTTTTGTTGCGACAAGATTCCGAGGTCTTGCATGCATATTAGATTTGATAACAAGCATAATGAGTTATTGTGCGCAACATGACTGTATTTGTTGTTGTTGTAGCAGAAGCTTTCGAAGCGTAGCTTATAGTGAATTAATGGTGCTATCTTCTAAGTAATCTATTCGTGTATATCCGAAGTATGCATTATTTCGACGGTCTCGGACCATTGGAAGAGGGAGGGTTGTTGTGAGGTCAGCTGGTTTTGAGACATATAAGATGAGGTTGTTCGCGTACAGCTGGATTTCTTCACACTAATTGCAATTGTATACGAGCGACATCACAGACAATTTGTTTCTCAGTTAGAACCCTAAAGTACAATATTTCTTGTTACAACTTACGTACGAGGTTTGTTTAAAAAACAATGGAAATCTTTGGTTTTTGAAGTTATATTCATTTGTCTACATTAATGTTGTCGTCTTCAAAAGAGTCCTCGTTGGATATTATGCACTTATGCCAGCGCTCCGCCAATCGTCGAAGCAATTCTCAACCTGATTTTGGCATAGACTTTAGCTCTTCACTTTTAATGTAATTTGTGCTTGTAAAACGCCTTTTAAGCGACTCTTTATTTTTAGAAAGAGGGAAAGGCTACACGGCGCCAAGTCTGGCGAATATGAAGGTTTGAGGCATCGCTACATTATTGTTTTTGTCCAAGAATTCACGAACAAATTCCCTTATTTAACGATCTTTCTGAGTGGTAAGGATCTTTGTGATCTCTTGTGAAAACCAATACATTTTCGAATTCTTTTTATTGGAATTTCTGACAAGAATTTGACAAATCATTGGCTTTAGCATTATTTAAGTATTTTTAGTCAACTCCTCTACTTTAGAACAGATTGGAGATTTTATGTTTTTAATATCTTTAAAAAGCGATTTGAAATATCGATTAGTTCCCACGACAGTCGAGTCTACGTAACCAGAACAGACACGGATTTTTATTCGGCCAAGGACTGTCAACTCCCAATTACTTCCGGGCATGTTTTCTGCCGCTATAAATAAAACGTCATGGGTAGTTGAATATTCTGTAGACAAATTAACCTTTTGAGCAAATATCACGCAAAATAATTGTGATTTTTTTAAGCTACATCCATTTCCGAAGGTTTTATAAACAGGATATCAGGAGAATGAGAATTAACTTTAACCATAAGGTCATCGCTCTAAATTTTGTTGCTATTCCCAATCCGCATTTGAAATTAATTAACTAAAGTATCTAAACTGTAACTAATTTTTCTCAATATTAGTTGTTAAGATATCTTCCAAATGTTACGAATACGAAATAATTATATTGCGATCCTCCAATAATTTAGAATTCTATCTTCTTGGTGGGTCCAAACACTTTTATGTTATTATTTAAATTATTGAATATATGTATATGTAGTTCCTACATGTTTTAAACCGCCCTCGTAGTTACGTATAACTTTTCTCCTTATACTATGCTTATAATGCTATCTTTGGCCTCAAACTTTTTAAAATTTACTTATGGATTCGAACGAATGCAAAGTTTCCATTTCCATCCTTTAAATAATTTATTCAAGTTATAAAATATTTTTTATATACCAAAACAAATATACCAAAAATATTAAAAAACTAGTAATATGCATATGGCAGCGCTGTGCCCAACAACCACAACCACGTTGAGGTCACTTTTGACATTTCTCTGCGCAAGTCATTTCATTCAACCTTCTTTCATTCTCTTCTTCTTCGCATTCGCTAGTGCTGTCGATATTACCACACACATGTCTTTTACTCGTTTAATTTTCAACCACTATCTTGGCAACGAATAATCGCTTATGTATAGGTAAACAGCAAATATCGAATTTTGAAAAACCAATTACTTGTGTATTACGAGTGCGGATGTTTACGATTTTACATCACTACGCATGAGTCGGCAAATGTCAAATTTTTTGATGTGTAAAAACAAAAGTATAGGATATTCTCGTGTGCTAGAATTTCTTTCCTATTATTTTTTTGTTATTAACTTATTGAATAAAGTCAAAAAATGAAGCTGCAAATTAAAACATTGAGTCAGAAATCACTGATGGTCGATATCGATTTATCAAAGACTGTGTATGAACTGAAAAAGGAATTGTCGCTATATCCAGACGTTGGTGTTAAGCCTGAGCTGCAAAAACTCATTTATGCCGGTAAAATACTTTTTAATGAACAGCCATTAAGTGCTTACAATATAGATGCAAAGAAATTCCTTGTCGTAATGGTTTTGAAGCAGCCCGAAGAAAGTGGTGTGGAGACTGCAACTTCGGGTGCAGGCAGTTCTGTGTCCGCGGCTGGCGAGGCAGCCGTTGCCAGAGCTGCAGCTAGCACTCCGACAGCTAAGGAAATTGAAGCAGTAAAAGAAACACCACAACCAGAGGTAAAGCCACCTTCACCACAAACACCAGCGACAACTCCAGCTCCAGTGACAGCTGCTGCGGCTGAGGCTCAGGTCACAACACCACAGCGTACAGCAGCTGCACCAGTACAGCAACCACAGCCTACACGACCAACGAGTGGCGTAAATGATGAAATGGTAGCAAATATTGTATGTATGGGATATCCAGAGGTCGAAGTACGTCGTGCATTGGCAGCAAGTTTCAATAATCCAGAACGCGCTATCGAATATTTAATTGAGGGTATTCCCGAATCTGTGTTAATGCAACCAGAAAATGCATTACTGTATGGTGGTGAAAGTGATGCTGATGTAGGCATGTCGCCATTCGAAATGTTCCGCAGTGATCCGCTGTTCCGTAATTTGCGTCGCGCCATACAGCAGCACCCAGACCTCATCAACGACGCCATACAACGTGTTGGCGAAGCCAATCCGGCCATACTACAACTAATCAACGAAAATCAACAAGAATTTCTTAGCTCACTGATTGAGGGTTCCGACGATGACGACGATGATGATGAAGGCGCACCAGGTGGCGGTACCAACTAAATATGAACACCAGTACTACTTATACATATATATATATATATAAAATTAATTAAATTGTAAACTCATGACATTGTACTGGTTACATTATAAATACAGGGAAAGGCCTGTATAATGCCGGTTTGAATGAATAGTATAAAAAGTACGATTCTTATTTTTCAACTATCTGCACATATGTATGTATGTAAGAAATTTGAGCGCCATTGTTTGGTATACCAAAAATATTTCTTTAATTAAAAATGCTATTCACTTGCGACCTGTTTCACAAGAACATTTGCTGCTACTACAAATAGAATTCAATTTCATTATATGCACATATGTATATGTATGTACATACTCATGTACATGTTTACGAGAAAAATGTTGGTAGTTTCTGAACTGAATTGCAAAATAAATAAACATACTTTAAACGAAATATGCATAAGTCTATATTGTTAAACTTGCACAGAGAGTTACTTAATTAACGCAGCCATTCAGCTTTTCTTTCTCATAAGTGCGAGTATGTGCACCGAAATTAATTGCAATTTTGATTGATGTTTTCCTGAACTTGTTGAAAGGGTCCAAAGCATAACGAAGACTTGTTTTTCTTTTCTAAAGAGTGTCTTCAAAGACAATTTTATTGTTATTTTAATAAGGTCGCTACATTTTTTGAATATTTATGTAATCACAAGCCATTGTTGTGAATGAATCAAATTGCTTTACAACAAAAGAGCACAGGAGTACTAGGGATTTATTTACGTTTTTATTGTATAATTTTTATTGTGTAATACGATATATTTCTAATTGTTGTGCATTGATTGGAAGATCACACATTCATAGCTTCATTTTTATACTGGCGTACATAAGATTTAATTGTGTAGTTCTCATAGTCGCCACAATTGCGCAATTACTGTGACACCCCTTGGTGTTGAAAGCTGCGCGACAGCATTCAATAAAATTAACACCAAGGGGTCTATGAACTTCGCTTTAGTTCGCTCATAACCAGCATGAATTCGTTTCTAACGAGTTCCTCAAATAGTTTTGAAGGATTTAATAATAAAAATGGCGATAATGAGTTTATTTATGAGAAGTCATATGAAATGGAATTCCAGATTTCCTGCGAAAATTTTAAATTTAAAATTGAATTTGTTGAACCGTTATGAATGAACTTGCTGATCTTGCTGTGACAATTTTCACAAAATTTTGTTTAGCAATGTGTAATTATACCCTGAACGTGCTATATAGTATACATATATGTATAATAAATAGATGCACATACATACATATATGTACATATATAAATGATCAGCGTGACGAGCTGATTTGATTTAGCTCTTTCCGTCTGTATAAGAATATGCGAACTAGTTCCTTGGTTTTTGAGATATCGCTCTGAAATTTTGCACAATGTCCTTTTCTCTGCTGATCATTTAGCATGGATTAGTTGACAGCCCTTAACCGGATAAAAAATCCGTGCCCGTTCCGGTTATATAGACCCGACTGTCGTGGGAACGGATTATTGTTAACTCTCACCGATCCAAACGGGGTTAGATCGCCGAAAGGACTGCCCTTGGTCGGATAAAATCCGAGTCAGTTCCGGTACGTAGAACCGGCAGTCGTGGGAATTGAACGGTTTATTGTCTAAAGCAACGGTGCGGTACAAATTGTTCAGATCGGACCACAAACCGATCGATCAAAAAAGTTTGAAGTGCTTGGCTCGCGGTAGTTTCAATATTCCGCATAGGTACTCTCTTAGAATCATGTTGGGAAGAGTTTAGGTTTCGATAACCTCGTTTAGTTTATTGTTTTTGTTGTAGCAGACATTGGCCGAATAAAAATCGACTTCGTTTCGGTTGCGTACTTGAGCTTTGGAGCTTAAATGAAAGCTTTCGGTCAAAGCTAAATCATAATCTTCCTCGATAGATACAGTTTGGGTATCGATAACCTCTTAAAGTTTACTTTTGCTGTTGCAATGGGTATCTAGTCCCCGTTTGGGTGGTAAGGTTCAGATTTGTTGTTATCGAAGGCATCCAACAGTAGGCCTAGGAATTTTACTGTTTCGATGGGGTCAGACCATAGGGAGAGGGGTGTCAGATGTGTGGGGTTAGCTGGGCATGCAAAGCTGTTAGAGTCATGCGGAACTCGTTGCATGCTGGACATACATATATGCGGTATGTCGGGCTCGATTCTGGATAAGTAGGAGTTTAGTATCCAGAACGAGGCTGTGCAAGGGTTACTCTGGATTCTCGAGCTTTTCGTCTGCAATGGGTGGTGATTTCACGCTATTGACTAAGAGGCAGTCGGAGATGGTGTTAAAGGCTCCATTGTGATTGGCGGTCAGTGTAGGTCTGAAATTTGTTGTGTTCGAAGTCTGGTCACGTACTGTCTAATGTCGTCGACGTAGGTAAGGGAAGACCTCTTAATGTTACGAGGAGGTTGTTGCCACCAATCTTTCTTTGTCTTTCCCATGAGCTGCCGGCTAGCAAATTGAGGATTTTGTTGCGGCTCTGTACTTTGGAAATAATCGCGGTCGTATGAGGAGTGAAGGAGCACAGACTGTCGAAAGTCACAAGTAAAATCTTACGATTATTGACGAATGCATTATTAAGGCCTAGTCTTTACTCCTTCGTCCAGTTTGTGTATATGGTCGCTGTGGATTTAATGTTGGAGAATGTTAGGCTCCTTGCAGTGTTCTTCTCTCTTATTCCAGGGTTTTCTTTTGAGCACATGTCATTAATTTTAGCTTGAAACAGTACGGATGATTGCCAATCGCATAGTCAGTTCTTGGTCCACAACTTCAACCCTGGAGGGAGAGTGGATTGTACGATGTCCTCAAGTAACGTTTTGTGGTTGACTGTGTCAAAGACTTTTGATAAGTCCAACGCTACGAGGATCGTCCTCTCACAGGAATGTTTTTTGGTTGAGGCCATGAACTATCTGGGCGTTTATGACGCTGTGCTGTGGTGGTGCAGTGCATTTTGCTTAAGCCCTGCTGGTGGTTTGCTAGATTCTGGAGGTGAGTGAATGTCGGGGGTATGAAAGCCTCAAGATTCTTTAGAACTGAATTTCCGGCTGAAATAGCTCACGCACTTCTTCGGGTCCATAGAGGCTTCGACATAGAATTGAATTTCAACTCGGTAATCATAGCTCTTCAGGTTAGACAAAGCCTTGATAGTAGTCCAAAGCTTACTCGCGCCAGTGGAGAGGTGGCAACACTCCGAATTGAGATCCTTTATTCGGAGATCAAAGGGAACACTATGGCATAAGGTGCCGCATATAGTTTAAGCCATGGTAATACCTGAAAGCTTTCTTATAAAGGTTAAATCAGAAACTTTTCAACGATCTTATCAAGTTATCCAATTCAAGACTATGCTTAAATTACTTTAGATGTTTTTGAACTTCACTGTGATTACTGAATGAAAGGTGAGGTGGTGAACTCATTGGTCCTCTCTTATTCCATCGTCTTCCTTCGGGGTTCATGTTCCAACAGCAGAGAAGCCACTTTTTGGATTCTACAAAATTTCTCGAATGTTGTTGTGGGCAAGCTTAATATCTTTGATATCTCTCAGTTAAAGCACTTGCTGTTTCCCCACCATTCTGCTTCTAGTTTCATTTGTAGTCGTGCCAGTGATAAGGTAGTAGAACTTCTGTTAAATAAAGGGTCGTTGCATGCAAATATTGAACAATTTGACAGCGAGAATTTCCATTATGCTCAACTCATACCTTTATCTCTCAATTGCGGCAAGTAGATATGGTCACTTTGGGTTAGCATCAAAAGGATACTATTCAAAAATTAATCAGTTATACCAACCACTAAACATATGCTGGCAATTACTTCCCCCTCTACTGTTGTATGCCTTGCAAGTCCGAAATATCTGTGGGCGGGTGTGGCATGGACTATTGTTTCCGCTGCAGGCAGAGACCATCACTTGCAGGCACTCGTCGCCAAGAAAGACCCAATTATATAATAGCCGCAATGCCAATATCATTCACGTCACACCCCCAACCACAGGCATGGTTGCGGAGAAGCAGTCATGGAAGTTGAGGCTGCGAGCCGTCACACACACACATTTGCATGCAGATTTATCGCATTTTAAAACAAAAGCAAACAAATTGTAGATTATTTCAGCGGGCAATGCGTGTAACTGATAAGGATGAGCCGTTATGCAAACACATGCACAAAAGATGCTTACTCGAGGCTGCGTATGTGTGTGTGTGTGCATTTAAGATTTAGTTTGTGTGTGTATGTTGGTTCGCAGTTCCATGCAATTGACCGTCACACATTTCAAGTGATACTCGGCGAATGGACTTTCACACGCGTTCATACAGATATACATACATATGTATATGTATACAGCTGTGTTCATGGAAATAGCAGTGCCGGTGGGTTCTGACTAAAGGGTGATCCATTTTGAGGTTCTCTTCTTTTTTTTTTTTAAGAAAAAACGTAGAAATTTTCAATTTAATGGGGAATGTTTGTTACCATTCGAACGAACATTCTTTGGCATTTGCTTTTTGAAGATTATCTCTTTCTAATGTTGGTCGCCGCTACGTCTCGGATGGTCCATTCTATGAGTCTAATTTTCGTCGGAGCATTTCTACTGGTAATTGGCGAATGACAAAAGGATACTATTGATGTTTTGCTCCAAGACCTAAATCGAAGCGGGATTGGCCGCATAGACTTTATGCCTTATATATCCTTACAGGAAAAAGTCTAACAATGTTATCAAACGTTCTTGGTGGCCAATCGACCGCCCCAAAACGTGAACTTAACTGATCACCGACGTGCTCTCTAAATAAATCCATTGTTTGCTGTGATGTGTGCACTTCCCACACCATCTTGTTGAAACCAAATGTCGCCGAGGTCACGAGCTTCAATTTCAAAAAATCGATTATCATGGCGCAATAACGGTCGTTATTAACGGTTACGTTCTCACCGACATTTTTTCGGAAGAAGTATGAACCGATGATCCCTCCGGCCCACAAACCACACCAAACCGTTGTTTTTTCTGTATGAAATGGCAGCTCTTGAATCTCTTCAGGTTGCTCTTCGTTCCAAATACGGCAATTTTGCTTGTTTACATACCCAATGAGCCCGAATTGGCACTTTTCAAGAGCCCATAGATCGAAGCGACGTCGCTTAGGAAGCTCGAGCGGCTTCAGTTCTTGCACAAGCTGTATTTTGTGCGCTTCCAATTTGAGATCTCGACGTAAAATGCTCCAAGTCAATCCAAACGTCAGTCCGAGTTGCTGCGAACAGCGTCGAATCGACTCTTCACAGTTTTCGTGTATACTCTCAGCTACGGCTGCTATATTTTCTTCACAGCGTGCTGGACGTGCTCTATTCAATCGAATATTATCCAATAATGAATGCAGGATCTCAAGATGGCTGATGGTGTTACGAGTAGTACGCTCAGCAGGCAGATTATGTTGACCATAAACGATTTGTAATCTTTGTTCAAACGTAAGTCTTTTCTTGATGAAATACCAAACAATACTGAACAAAAAGGGCTATTGAAAAAAGTACCTCTACTTGGATCACCCGTTATTTAAACTTAGCATTTCTGTAAAACTTTCTTAAAGAAAATGTATCAATATTTTCGGATGAAATAAATTTGTTGCTTTTGTTTTGCACAGTACTGTACATAACCACGTATGAATATTTCAGTTTGCGAAACTGCGAAATTAATACGGATAATACATCGACACGCAACCGAGAAGAAAGTGAACTCAAACAAGTAATCGAATTGCAACGGAAATTGTGCAAATATGATTCTGCGCGCATTCCCACAGTGTCCAGTGAGGGAAAGCGGCAGGAGTTTTCTCCTCCCCTAGCACTTACCTTCGCCGTGCACACATCAAGTTTTCGGAAGCAAACTCGATACTCGCCCGTGAGGCTTCACTTAACATTGACGACAGTATGTGTCTTGCTTGTTGTTGTTTGTAGGAAAACGGGGTCTCCGTTGCAGTGCTTTAAATGTGAAATTACGCAAATCTGTTTGTTTTAGTGAGGCATTACGTTACCGGCGTTCGAGTATTTACACAACTGATTAATTTGCGCTAGAAGAAATGTAATTGTCGCTGGAATTAAGTTGGTGTGTTTGTAATTTTGTAAAAGGTGGTCTTCCAAACTCGGATGAGTTGGAATTAAATCAAGTCTTTATAAAGGCTGTGCTAATATTTTATATAGGAAAGTGGAAGGCAATAAGAGGGTCACAAATTATTTTTTCGGAAGTGCGGTATGCAGACGTAGAGGCCTTCAAAAGGCTTGCACCGGCATACTGGCCGCCATACCGACCAACGAGCTAAAACACTCGTTCGACATGCTTTTGGACCGTGCAAAAAGCTGTATTGAATCAGAAGGAGACTATTTTGAACAAAATAAAGTGATTTGGCCGAAAAAAACCATTTGTTCTGTTTTTTTTTTTAAGTCCTATTTACTTTGGAACAGACCTTGTAAATATAGATTAGATGGTAATCACTTAGTGCCAGGTCCCGACTATAAAGAGGATGCATAAGAACTTTTCAAGCAATCACGCAGAGCTTCTGGCGATTTACTATCGATGTAACTATCGATCAGGCTGCCTGATACTGGGCACTTGCTTCTTTCAGACGGTCCAATTGTTGACAGGGCAGGTCCGAATTAAGAGTTTGGCTATAGAGGAGTGGCTCATGGTACATGAGACTCTGTGAAACCCACCAAACATAGCAAATTCTCCATGACTGTCAATTCTGGCTTGACTACGAGATTGTCGTGGCTTGGGATTTAGTCTTTATCATTGAAAAACTGTAATATACGAGTATGTCTCTTTGCTTTTGTCCATCTTAGGTGAGTGCCTTTTTATTAGGAAATCTTAACTCGCTGGCATTTAGCGTAACCCGATTGTACTTATACGTTTCGAGATACAGGTTACTAACGTCCTTCATTGGCAAAATATATATGTATATTCCTTTTTACTGGACTTTATATAAGTACACATGTGCTCTGACTTTCATAAATGATCTGAGTTTGTAGCCTTCTTCTCTTCGAAGTCTACCTTTGACTTGGAAGCCAAGGGAAGTATTTCTTGTAACTTTGGATAGTAATTGTATCCGCCTGTGGCATACGTTTTATCAATTGTCTTGTATAGGATCGAATACTATGGATTCCTGGAATATGAATCTATTTTACAGGCAATATAGTCATCATATCCTTTTAATCTATGAGAAAACTTATGGAATGCACCTATTTCAACAGCTTTCTACACTCTTATATTTCTCGAATCATCGGAGAATTAATAATACGGTGTTAGTGAAGTTCAACGGCGCCATTAGTTCTGCTTTTTCCAGACTGGACAAGGAAGCGAATCAAATGAGTCTGGTAGTGAACGAGGGAGAACGAAATGTCTCCTGTCATCAAACAAACAGTCGTTGCACTCGCGACTAGGCTCCTACATCACTGTTGACAGTCATAACTTCGAAGTCGTACATAAATTCATCTACTTTGAACCAGTATTAACACTAATAACAATGTCAGCCTCGAAATCCAACGCAGAATAACTCTTGCCAACAGGTGCAACTTTGGACTGAGTAGGCAATTAAGTGGTAAAGTCTTCTTGTGACGACAAAAGTCCTAATTTGCAAGTCACTCATTATCCCCGTCCTGCTATATGATACATAGGCATGGACGATCACGACATCTAATGAGTAGACGTTACGAGTTTTCGAGAGAAAGGTTCTACAGAAGATTTATAGTTCTTTGCGCATTGGCAACGGCGAGTACCGCAGTCGATGAACTAAGAGCTGTACGAGATATATGACGATATTGACATGGTTCAGCGAATTAAGAGACTGTCCTCGTGCGGGTTCGGTACTTTAAAAAATCCGTATCAGTGGGATATATCGATCTATAATATATGGTATAATTAAACTGGATACTGTATCCTAGTACACAATTTGATCATAATGTATAAGTTTTCAAAGATTGGGTTTTCAATGGATTTCCCATCTTTATCACATTACTTGTTAATTCGGATCTATGACGTTATATTCACTCAAAAAAACCTGATATCTGTATACTTTGATACTGTTTTTGCGGACGCTGTCATGAAAAACTTATACTACTGTGCCCAAAAAATAAGGTTTGAATTTAAACTGCGATAGTCGAAGGATTTGGAAGTTATTTTTTTAGGTTGTTAGTGCTGTCAGTCACATTTATGTCAAATTTCATGTCAAAATATTCATTAGTGTTTGAGATACGTGTCGTTTTGTGAGCTACTAAAAGTGAGTTTTTCGTTTTTTGCGATGTCGAAATTTGTTGAGCAGAGAATTTGCATTAAATTTTGTTTACGGAATCAATTTTCTGCTGCGGATACGTTGAGAAAGTCTTGGTGATGAGGCTATGACTAAAAAAAATTTTTACAGGTGGTATAGTGAGTTCCAAGCCGGCCGTGAACGTGTCGAAGACGAAGAGCGTCCAGGGCGACCATCAACCTCAACCGACGAAGCTCACGTTCAACAAATCAAAGATTTGGCGTTGAAAAACCGTCGATTAAAAATTAGAGACCTTGCTGATGAAGTTGGCATGTCGAAAGGCTCAGCCAATACCATTTTGAAGGATGTTTTGGGCCTCAAGCGCGTCAAATCTCGACTGGTACCGAAAACATTGAATTTTTTGGAAAAAAGGCGTCGCGTTGAAGTGTGTGAAACGATGCTTTCCGACTACCAGGGTGTCATGAAATGCATTATAACTGGCGATGAGACTCGGATCTATGCTTACGACCCCGAAACAACCGATCAATCGAGCGAATATCGTGCCAAAAGAGAGCCGAGACCAAAAAAATCGCGCCAAAGTCGCTCAAAAATCAAGGTCATGTTGACTGTTTTCTTCGATTATCGTGGTGTTGTGCAATATGAATTCTTTCCAGCCGGTCAAACAGTCAACAAGGAATATTATTTGAACGTTATGCGTCGTTTGCGTAACGCTATCCGCCTAAAAAGGCCGGAATTGTGGAAAGACAATTTTTGGTTTTTACACCACGATAATGCACCATCCCATACTGCCCTCGTAATTCATGATCATTTCGCCAAAAACTCAACCCATATCGTTCCGCACTTCTGGCTGTTCACCAAGCTCAAAAAACCGCTCCGGGGATACCGTTTTTATACGATAGAGGAGATTCAAGCCGCAGCGAAGATGGAACTGAAGGCCATCCCGGAGGGGATTACTTTGAAGGGGATGAAATTGATTTGGAAGAATAAATAAAGAATTTTCAAAATAAATACAATGTCACCTTATTTTTTGGGCACAGTAGTAAGTCTTCTTTTTCACCAATTTACATATCTCAGCTGCTTCCTTTGAATTATAAAAAACTGAATTTCCCATTGCTATACTTTTACTCCGGTTAGTAGATGCTATAACCGCCATTCCATTCTTAAGAGATACATTGGTGTAATGAAATGTACCTTCTTTGTATAGCGACCATTGATATATGCCAATTAGCGGAGAACAAATGACAGTAACCAGTCCACCACGCAGCTGTACGCGGCAATCTAATCCATTTATACATGAATTTGTATGTCTATAATTAGGAAATTATTTGCACAAAGGATAAGCATAAGCAATTGCCGTTCGCTGCTTATGAGCCTGAAGTTGATGTCTCTATGTGCGTCACTTGCAACACAATGTATTTATTGTGCAACAGATCACCCAACCGCCGCTTTTACTGTGTGATCACAAAAAGGGTAGCGAGAATGAATATATTTGGTTGAATGTGTGTAATAAAAAATAAAATTACGTAAAAAAGTTGAAAATAGGAGGAAAATGCAAATTAAAACAAAAAAAAAACACGCGTCCACTTGCCTTTGTGCTGCTTTGGGGCGGAAGCCTGCTGAAAATGCCAATCTCTTAGAAAGCCGATGGCTGACAGGTATGCAAATGTAATTGTGAGAATTGTGCAAAATCTGATTGCATTTAGCACGCAAGGATATGCGCAGTGCTGCGATTACATTCGGACTGTTTTTCTCTTAAGAAAAATGAGAGTCCTTGCTTATTATTCATACATTTCGTGTATTATTTTCTATTTTTGCCACCGTGAGCAGTTTGGGTAGCGCTTGAAGAGCGTTTTTAATTGAACCCGAGCAATTAGCGTGCAATTTATTACATTTCGCTGGGTATGGGAGCCTTGTACCAGAGCAAGCAGGCAGCCTCCTGCCACATATGAGCTCGGTTGGTGGTTGAATTTCGTGAAATTCAATTTAATGAATTTTCTAATGCAACACAACGCGACAAGGACAATACGAAAGCACATGTATGTTTATACAAACCTATACACACACACACCCGTCTTCTATTAGTGGCAGCCAGCGCGCGAGTGGTGGCTGCGCTACGCGGAGTTTCTCCAGTTGAGTGCTGTGAAGATTTTATGCTGCCGCCACGTGTTTATCCATCAAAACGCACTTTTGTAGAATTAATTTTAAATACAAGCCATCCATAGTGGCATGCAACATGGTGTGGCATGGCCTTGTCGGTCGGTCGGTTGTTTCATTGGCAGCGTTAAAGCTTTCTAAATGATTACCACTCGCCGGATGATGATGATGAGTGCTCAATAATGTGGGTGAAGAGCAGCTTCTCAACACACACACACTCACACACATATGTGCCACCAACACATATGCTTGCTTGTTTGTGTGTTAATAAATGCGCGTCCTTGTTGGGGCGTTGCTGCTATCATGCAACCGCCGTTATTTCTTTGCCCTGCTCAAACTCGCATGTTTATTTATAATTGGAAAGCACGCTGCAAAGAAAGCAAAGCAATTCTGCAAAAAAAGTGCCTTGAAAACAAAGTGTTGTTCAAAAGCGCCATGCGCTGAGGGTGGTTGCATGCCACATTATTTCAAATACGTGAGAGTGTGTGTGTATGTGATGCCTTGCTGCGTGGCCTTCTGCCCTCTAATCATTAAAATGGTTAATTGAGTGCTTAGCTCACACATTTAAATACATACACACACATATATACATACATCTCACACACGCATAATGCGCCAAACAACTGGCCACTCATTTCACGAGGCCGCACACCGACAACAACATTTCAGTGTACTAATTATTTTAATTGAAATGTTTATTATTATATTTTATGTCGAATTTGCCGCTGCTGCTTAGGTTATGGTCGGCGCTCCAACTCCGATTAATTAAATATTAAAAGATATTGCTTAGCGGAAATCTAATTTTACTTGAGTGATATTTTTAATCTCTAATTATGGATTTTATAGCTTAATATCTGCCAATCTTGTGGTATACAGGAGATCGGAGAGAATTCTTCGACAACGCTTAACGAAACTATAGGTTAGGTTAATCTGGTGCGTGAGCCACTCATATACCAGTGTTGATCCTTGCGATACCAGATGGAGTTCAGTTACTAGGTCCATGAAGAGTAGTCATCCTTTAGCGCCATGACGCGAATTTTAACAGACTCTGTGGCCTCGCTATCGATGCTTCCTCCAGTGTAGCATACCGTGGGGACCCAGATGTTTACAGCGAAGTCTTGCCAATGCTGGAAAAGTGAACAAAATATGCTCCATTATTTCTCTGCTGCCTAGCTCTAGACATTTCCTGCAGTCTTCTCGATCTGTCATCCCCATTCGAGTGTCAATAGGAATTTTGTGTACTTAGGATCAACAGCTTTGCAGTTTTCCATCCAGGTAGCTCGTTCCATCGGATTTTGATGCGGCCTGGCACTCAGTGGAAGCAAAGTTGTTTGCTTCTGGCTTTTCAACTTCTACCCTGTTTCCCAAGACACTTCTGGTCTATTTGCTATACGAGGTTTCGCGGATTTCCCAATAGCAAGGGCCTCATCTTGAAATATACTGTAGTGGTCCGACAACTTAAACGACTGCCTTATGTCTCATCTCGAAACGATAATTATCATCATCAAATGTGACACGGACTGCCAAAAAAATTATAAAGTAAAAATAGACTCATTTTAAGCAATTGCATACAAATATCCTAAAGCTTAATCCAAATTTCCATACACTAGTTCTACGCCTCGTTTGAGCTGACTTTCCGTGCTTTCAGCAAATGAATTTGAATGGCTTCAGCGGAAGCGAACTCACCGAAACGGTTTTTTTAGTTCCGAAAACAGTTACAGTTTCGTTTTTGGCTAATCCATGAAGTTTCGTTTCGCAAATCCTGTCGTCTACGACGAATTGCTTCACAAACATGCTTCAAAACGGCCACGTAGTAATTCTTATTGACCGTTAGTTCTTGTATTACGAATCATGGTACACCGCAGTAATCAAGGAAAACGACGAGATTCACCTTGATTTCTGACCAAATTCAACGTTTTTCGTCACATTTTGGAGCGCCAATCGGTAGACTTTTGGACAGTTTCGAAACCATATTCAAAAACCTACGACTCTAGCCGCAATGCAATGATATAGATGATTTGATGGGTTATAGGTTCCGCAGCTACGTTGTCAATCATCTCTAGATCTAGAGTAGAGACCGCAAACTCAGCGTCCAAATTATTCAGTTACTTTAGGAAGGATATAATAAAATTATAAGTTAAAAAAAATAAATTCTGCAGGTCCAAACCGGATCTACTGTAGTCATGGCGGTTATTCTATATCGATTCGGTATGACCACCGAAGGAAAAGGGCAGCTTTGTATTGCCCTCAGGCTTCTTGATATATGCATCCAAGCATTGGATAACATAACAGCTCAATACAGGAATGAAGTATTACCGTCGTTACATCTGAATGTATGTTAGAGCAGGTCGATTTGCAAAGAACCAAAAAAACGGAAAAATCGCGTATGAGAGAAATATTCTACGGATCATTATGAACAACTTTGCCTAAGAGACCATGGGTCTAAAACCGCTTTCGCGCCAGCGATGTTTAAGGGGTTAGGGGTAGTAAGAATTTTCAAAAAATTGTTATTTTAAGTGTAATATCTTAAAAATATTCCCTGAAAATTTCACGTTGATCCGATAATTAGTTTTTGAGTTATTCGAGAAATAAGAAAGAGAGTTCGGGCACTTCAAAGCGCTAGTGTGAAACTTTAAACACCTTTTTTTCAAAACTATGTTTTTTGAATTGTTGACAACTGTAACTCGAAAACCGTTCAGTAGATTTTAATGAAATTTATACAGCTTTTAGAATACATAATAAACTCTGGCCTGATCGAAGGATTTGTATTTTTTCGAAAATTTCGATTTTTTAAGACCAATTAACTGTTGATTTTTTCGCAAAAATTAAAAAAAAAGTTTCCTGAGGCCGCCGTTTTGTTAATTTTGAAAACAAAATATCGGATCGAAGGATTTATCAGGCCAAGGATTATCTATTTATACAACTATTTGTTTTTGTCCGATTGTTTTTAGATGAATCTCCAAGGACTTATGCTTGTCACCGCAAGTACCTTGTTTTGGAACAGGGTCAACACAAACAGCTATAACTTCGGAAATTAAATTTTTTTTTTTTTGAAATTTTCGTGACTTCAAGTCAACACATCCTATAATAATGCCACTTTTGTAAAATACCGTGATTTAGTAGCAAAAAAAAAAAAATACTGAAAACTCTCATTTTTTCGTGCCTCTGATTACCCCTAACCCCTTAAAGCATTTTGATATTCTTTTGATCATTTGACGGAATCGGTCAAATTGGACAACTATATTTGCATATCTCCCCTACAACCGAGTTTTCACTTCGACGTAAAATTCGAAACTAGTTTTAGACCCATAGTCCCTCAGGCAAAGTTGTTCAGGAGGATCCGTAGAACATTCCCCTCTAATGCATACGGTGGGAGTCAACTTCTTATTTCAGCATTTTATGTCGTTTCTAAAACGTATTGAGGAATATTCATTTTTCTCCACTTGAAAGAATACTCTAGATAAATGCTAGAGCTTATTCTTATTGAAATTTACTACAACACAACAAATCCAAAACGCCTTTTTATTTGTTTGAAAGAGAAAACCACCATGACGACTTCTTAAAAATAAACAAAGAAGATGCAGTTTCAACGTCCCAACACGTGTATATACTTACCTACCTACTTAACGCGCGACATTGCTTCCGCCTGCACCAGCGAAATCTTAAAAATGTCAAAAATAAAAAATGACATTCTGTCAACCCATTCATTAGATTCATGATAGCTATTAAAGACCCTAATCATTATTGCAAAAACAACGTGGACCGCAAAGTGCGTCAACACCTTCCGCGTAACTGTAAAAAAGGCCGAGCACAAAAAACCACGCGACCAAGGGCAGCAAAACTCCACAATTCGCAGGAGAAACCGTATGCTGTTGTTGCTATTTTTATTTAGTTTGATATTTTTCAATTTTCCAACGCGAATTATTTGTGAAAAGAAAAGCACATTATGACATCCTTTGGAAATCTACTACAAAGGGGTGCACGTTAAAAAATGAGCGTTTACGCACAAATAAAAGGGGTTACATAGCTGTCAAAATTTAACCGCTACGTTTCTGGCTACTCCTGTAATGTTGCATTATTGTTGCTGTTTTTTTTTTTTTTTTTTTTTTTTTTTTTTTTTCCCACCCCCTTTCTGTATGCTACCTTGGTTGTCATTGCCATTTACCGTTGCTTGCTAAAAACTATTAATCATTTAATTAAAAATGTGCACCCTTTACTTGTTCGACCACACCTTTTGCATTCGCTACCGACCTACTCGTACTCCTACATGTCTATGTTTTTATCACAATATCCATGTGTATGTATGTATGTATATATGTCACATACCAAAATGTGTTTGTAACTACTAAGGCGAAGGGCTCATCTGGATGCTGGGAGGTGTGAATGTAGTTCCAATAATCTTGTTAAGCTCAAAAATATTTACTAATGCAATTTTATTATTTTTTACCTGTGTTTATAATATACACCCCTGATTTGCTTGCAAAATATACTGTATATTGTAGTTATATAGTATATAAGTAATTTAATGTATGTATTTGTATATACGTATAACATTACTGGTTTAATTTTTATTAAAAAAACATATCGACATACATATGTAAATATGTACGAATATAAATATGGTGTTCGCTCCACCCACTTGCTGGGAGGGTTAGGCGACCGCCTACAAATTAAGTGTTACACCCTCAAGCGGAGCAAGCAAATTTCGCACAGCTAACAACAACTGTCAATGTGGGAGGGAGAGATGTGACGAATTTCTTAATAAAACTTGACACATAATCTCTTTCGTAACCTTTTTTTCCCTGATATTTAATTTTGATTTTAATTTTTTTATTTTAATTTTATTTAATTCTAATTATTTAATTATTTTACGTAAATTCAAGCAGTTATTCCCAAAGCTATCATATGCCAACAAAAAGTTGCATTATACTCACCTCTGTTCATAGTAAAAATTGTTTATGTTTCGCCTGCATGTGGTTAGCAGTTCGCTGTTGCAGCTAACAGTCACTTTACAGTTTTCTTGTTTATGTTCATTCTGCAGAGAGCAATCGCTGTTAGCGTGATACACGTGCTACTCGTATTTTATTTTGGTGTTCATCCGCGCGCTCACTGGAATGCATCAGCTGTTATTTATTTAGTTGTTTCCATAAACAAATCACGGTCAGCTCATAGAGAGAAGGTGCTCGGGGCTGAAGAAATTTAGTTGCATAAGTAAATTAATATAGCGACGGTATTTTATAAATAATTTTGTTTATTTATAAATAAATATTATTAAAAGTAAAATACATAAATTTAAATTATTTGATATAATTTTCAAAACGTTGATATTGAAATCATGATTTGGGTGGAGTTACTCTTCCTATTTTTCAAAGTTAGCATCCAAAATTGAAATAACAAATATGTGTATGGTGTCTTTCCGAAAAAGTTTCTCGATAAAAATATTTTACGAAAATGCGAAAATTGTGGACTTACATATGTAGCTAGGATTCGAGTTAGTAAGATTTCCCAGAATAGAAGTTATCAAATCCAAACCCTTTTGGGTTATTATAAACTTATAAATAAAAGTAATTTCCAGAGGAATCACTATCAAAAGAGAGCGATTATTATAGACATAAGGATCTTTCCGAGAAAACACTAGCAGTACGCGTAATCTTCATATACTTATGTATGCTCTCGCCGCTAAGGCAGGACAATATATGACTAGTTCTTCATATTATGCTAAAATCCTCAATCATGAAGCTTTATCTGCCTATGTCTGTATATATGTAGGTATGTAAATAATGAGTGTTTAGTAGTACCTTTTGTGGAGTGTGTCTAGATGTTCTCCGAAAAAAAGAGCGTTCTATAAATTGATCCATGTCAAATAACTTAAAAATGTTGCAGTATACAACGTGAGCGCTCCTCCGCGGAAAAAAATCTTAAGACCTCTCTGGTTTGAAATCTAACTTCTAGTAGAGCGTGTTTTGTTTCTCGTACTAACCGTAATGAGAGTAACTACATATGTGTGGGAATTTCTATATTTTTATATTGAGAAAGTAAAGTCCATTGACTATCATCGACCATAACGGAAACTCGGAAGATGAAATAAAAATAAAATTAGAACAAGAAAAAACGTTAACTTCGGTTGCACCGAAGCTAAATACCCTTCACAGGTGCATTTCTGTTAGTAACTATTTGTTCAGTTTGTATGGAAGCTATATGCTATAGTCAACCGATCTGAACAATTTCTTCGGAGATTACATTGTTGCCTTAGAAAATAATATATACCAAATTTCGTGAATATATCTTGTCAAATGTGAAAGTTGTCCATACAAGAACTTGATTCCGATCGTTCAGTTTGTATGGCAGCTATATGCTATAGTCGACCGATCTGAACAATTTCTTCGGAGATTACATTGTTGCCTTAGAAAATAATATATACCAAATTTCGTGAATATATCTTGTCAAATGTGAAAGTTTTCCATATAAGAACTTGATTCCGATCGTTCAGCTTGTATGGCAGCTATATGCTATAGTGGTCCGATATCGGCCGTTCCGACAAATGTGCAGCTTCTTGAAGAGAAAATGACGTTTGCAAAATTTCAAAACGATACCTTAAAAACTGAGGGACTAGTTCGTATATATACAGACAGACGGACAGACAGACGGACATGGCTAAATCGACTCAGCTCGACATACTGATCATTTATATATATACTTTATAGGGTCTCCGACGATTCCTTCTGGGTGTTACAAACTTCGTGACAAACTTAATATACCCTGTTCAGGGTATAAAAATTTGGAAATACACACTTTCGAAAAATTACTATAAATAGACCAAATATGCCGAACCACTACTTATGTATAACCCAGACCCACCAAAACATGTAAAACTATACTTCAAACCCCCTTTCTATGTAGCCCCCCAAAAACTTACGTGTGTATGTAGGTATTTTCGTATATGGCGTGGAGTGGAGGAGACTCCTTATATACCTGTACGCTTCAAGGACGACACTGTCCAATCGCGTATCAGATGCGAATTTGTCCACAAACAAAAAAGGTGCGTTTGTAAAAATAAAATCAACAAAAGCAAAAACAAAAACATAACAAAGCTAAGGACAAAAGCAGACAAAAACCAACAAACACACACAAAGCGCAACGGAATGTGCGCAAAAGCCACTATGTAACACTAGCAATAACAACAACGGCCTCCTCAAAAGCAACCCCACCGCAAAGCAGAGCACCCGTTAAGTGGAGCAACAAGCAACCGAAGGAGAGAGCGCATGTGAGCAAGTGAGCAAGCGAGCACCACACTGTAGGCGCCTGACGGTGGTGTGATGTGGAGCAACAGTGGAGGAGCACTTGAGCATCTCAGAAATAAACACATGCACATACAAACAAACGCATGCAATGCAGTCAATGGCAGAGCACAATGAAAAAGCCGGTCTCACCGCGTTGAGCGAGAGAGCGACAAACATGGAAAGTCCCAGTTGGGCTGGCCAAACAAATCCGGCTGAGCAGCAAACAGCTCTCAGCAACATATTTGTGTGGCGTTTGCGGGAAATTTGAAAAGTGCGCAAGGCAAAGGGGTGGACCCAACTGCACAACAATAACGATAACAAAGTCAAAACAAAGGCCGCACAGAGTCGGTAAGTCGGCAACCACCAAGCGGCTTCGCGCTCGTGTGTTTGTGGGTATGCTTGTATACAGAGCAACGATAACAACAGCAGAGACGACAAATTCTTAGCGGTAGCGGCCGGGTGGGCGATTCATTTTTGAATCTCTCAGATTTTTCATTCATTCGTCGAATAAACGTCGACGCAGTCGGTTCATAAAGGCGCACGATTTTCGCGTGATTCATTAATAACAAAAAAAAAAAAAATTAAAGGAAAACTAAAATATTTATTTGCTTGATAGTTCAGCGTGCTCAAGTGATCTTAAGCAGCAACAAAGCGGTGCGCGAGCGATATCACACTCGATACTAATTAGAAAGAAAAAAATAAGTGTAGAAATAAAAAAAAGTTGTGCGGTTTTTGCGAGGCGCTAATTGCAATTTGGCAATTGCCGCTCTAATCGAGGAAACAAAATTAATTACAAAAATCGCAACAACAAATCTGTAACGAATCGGTGCTTTTGGAGCGTGTAATACTACATTAAGCCGGTTTTCTAATTGTGGGATCGGTTCGTTGCGCGCTGTCCGTTATTTGTTTTGTGATTTGTAATTTGTGATTTTACGCCGCGAAAGTGCGTTTTCAATCAACAACAATTCTGCCAAAAGAAATACATAAAGCAACCAATTATAATTGTAGTGAGCAGCGCGCTTGCATACATACATACACACTACTGTATTTGGGTGCATGTGTGTGTCGCTACAAAAATCAAAGTTAATTAAAATTGTGGCATCGGCAGAAAATCTACAACAACAACAACAACAACAACAACATCAAATACAGTGGCAGCAGTGGTAACGGCACAGGCACCAGCACAAAAGCGAAAGAGCGCAAATTAAAAGCAAATAACGAATAATTGAGAAATCACAGTTGCGACTACGCGTTAATTAAATAACAACAACATTGTATCTTATTGGTACATACATACATACATATGTGTGTTTGAGAAAAACCACCCAACAACAAGCATCGTGAAGAAAATAGCAAAGCAGACAATCTTAGTTTTTGTGTAAAAAATTAACACATCACTCAGTGTGCAGAAGTGCGAATGCGAGTAAATATAATTATAGAAAATATTAGTAACAGTAACGTGCGAGAAGTGTGAAATAAGTGCTTGCAACGTTAGTTGTTTAGAAAAAGCAGGTAAAGCATTGTTGTGAAAGTGCATGAATTTTCAGCAAAAGACAGTTTGATACAAGTGTGTAAAGTAAAAAGTAAAGTAAATAAAAAACTAAAATTATTTTTATAAAATGAAAATAAAATATGATATATAAAAATATAAATAAAGTAAAAAAAACGAAATTAAAAAAAATATATAACTGAAGTAAAATATTTCTATTAACAATAAACGAAAATAAAGGGTTAGGCCCAAATAAATAATAAATAAACAATTATGGAAAAGGATATGAGAAAAAAGTAAAGTTTGTAAATAAAAAATATAAATAATTTTTGTAAAATAAAAATAAAATACTGTATATATAAAATTAAAAAAAAAAATGAATAAAGTAAAATATTTCTATTAACAATAAACGAGAATAAAAGGTTAGGCCCAAATAAATAATAAATAAACAATTATAGAAAACAATATGAGAAAAAAGTAAAGTTTGTAAATAAAAAATATAAATAATTTTTGTAAAATAAAAATAAAATACAGTATATAAAAATATAAATAAAGTAAAATATTTCTATTAACAATAAACAAAAATAAAAGCTTAGGCCAAAATAAATGTGAAATAAACAATTATAAACAACAATATGAGGATAAAGTAAATAAAAAAACCAAAATAATGTACACATGTATAGTATAATAATAAAAATAATGTATAATAATAAAAAATAAATGTGGTATATAATAATATAAATTAAATAAAATAAAAATAAATAAAATAATAAAAAAAAAATAATAAAATATAAATTAAATACATAATATTCAAATAAATAAAACCCATTTTTATAAAAAAAAATAAACATTATTGAAGTTCAGGGGATACAAGATATCAAATAATAGTTTTTTGGTGATTGGAAAGCTTAAAATCTGTTTTTTTTAATCCCTTATTCCAACCCCTTATTCAAACGTAATTATATGTACATACATATGTATGTATGTACATAAAAATAAAATTATAAAAATAAGGAACATTTAAGGCAATAAAGATTGAGTAATAATGATATAATTAAATAATAAAGCAAAAACTGATGATAACATCAAATTATGGCAAGCACGTTGGAAATTAAATAATAAAATAAATATTAAGTGCTTTGCTATTGATAAAGAATGTTATATAAAATATGGGCATATAAAAAATTCAATGAAACGAGCTGTGTCGCCTTAGCCAAGTCTGTCTGTCTGAAAAATACGCGAACTAGTCCCTCAATTTTTGAGAAATCGATCTGAAATTTTGCACACGTTCTTTTCACCTCAAGATGTTGCTCGTTTGTCGAAACCTTCGATCTCGGGCCACTATGGTTGACATTCAAACTAAATAATCCAAATCTAGTCAGCGGATAGGCAACGGTAAAGTCTCCAAAAAAATTGTACAGATCAGACTTTCATGACATGAAAATTAGAAATAAATAAAAAAAGTAAAAAAAAAATAATTAAATAAAATATAATAAAATTAAAAAATAACACAAAATGACATAAAAAAAAAACAAGTAAAAGAAAAATAAACCAATAATAATTTTTTTTTTATAATAAACTTCAAAGCGTGTGTTTTCAATAAGTGAATACAAATTTTTGTGACTTTTCTTTTTTTTTTTCTTTTTGTTTATTAAAATTTGATAATTCGTGCTAAAAAAAAATATTTTAATAAAATGAGGAAGTGTTTATTTTTATTAATTACTAAGTGTTATTGTGAGTAAATAATTTTAAAATATTTTTTGCATCACATTTTTGTTTTGTTTTTTATATTTAAACATATTCTAAATGTATTGAAAAAAAAATCCTACAAAATTTAAAAAAGAAAAGAGCAAAAAAATGTTTAATAATAATATTTATTTTGTTTGAAGTGCCTATATGTGTGGCAAAAATTGGTTCACCTAATCGAGCGTTTACTGTAACTTGTATACAATACATTTAAAACCACTAAAATAAAAAAATAATGTATTAAAACTATTTCCAAAAACAATTAAAATTTAATTATGTGGGCTATATAAAAATAACAAGTTTTCAAGTGAAACTAAATGTAAAAAAAAAATTATTTAATAAAAAATACTACTACTAATAACTGTAAGAAAATAAAGCGCAAAATACTTAAACTTGTATCAAACTGTCAACTGACAACAAGTGTCAGCAACACATTACAATTTCAACAACTTCATTAACAAACTGTCGGCGGCAAAAGTATTAAGAAAAACAGCAAAACAACAATAGCAACAAACAGCGACGCATATTATGTACAACAACAACAAGCGTGTGAAATGTGATCAGACTGTTAAGAGACGTGACGCTGCGATCGCAATCAGCACAGCTCGGCGACGCTGACACTATCAGCAACATCGCCTAAACCAACAACAACCACAATGCACATTATAAACAGTAGTGACAATGACAGTAGCAGTAACGGGCATTACGGACACGTAACAAAAACAACAAGCGCTTGACAGACACTTTGTTTAGAAAAGGTGAATAACAGACTGGTCAACTGACTAACTGGCTGACTGACTGACTGACAGAGTGACGTGACGACAGAGTGACTGCTTGACAAGTGGTGTCAGGCGTGCGACACGTGAGCACATTGGCGAGAGAGGAAGCCACTTAGAGTAGGTAAAAACCGTTAATGCGCGTTGACAGCAACAAATGTGTCTGCAACAATCACTGGACGACGACGACAGTAAAGTGTGACCGAAAGCGCTTACCGGCTAAGCAAAGGCAGTGCTGTTGTTTAAGCAGCCAGCACAGTCTATTTGTCTGTCTTGGGTTAGAAAAAGTGCGTCTATTAAATAACAATGAAAAACCGTTTTTTGTTTTCTTTTTTTCTCTTGTGTTCGCAAATAGCATGTCAGGCGCTTGTCATTTGTTTATAAACGTATTTAGCGCCTCTACAAAAAAACACTGAGCTATTTTCATGTGTTTGTTGTTTTCATTCACCAGGCATGTGTGCGTACACATGTTATTGCTATTGTTGTTATGTTTCGTGTTTTGCGCTGACAAGTGACGTGTTTTACCACTTTGCATTAGATTGTTGCTCATTTCGCTTGGCCGCCTGCTTGCCAGCTTTTCCGGTTGGCCAACTGGCTGTCTGTCTCCCTTCGTCTTGGCTGATTGGTTTAGTGGGCAAAGCACGCGCTGAAAATTTGTCAAGTGTATGCCATACTCACGCACCCAAATCGGCTCAGCGATGACGCCTTGAAGTGTCAACAACACGATCACAACGGTACTTGTTGTGCGTTGGTTGTCACAGCGCCATCAGTAAGCCGAACGCCGTTGCGCCAACAGCTCAATGTTTGTTGATCTTTGGCGGTCACTTTGGCGTCTAAATAATAAATATTCTTGTTGGCTTTGCTCTTAAAGGGATTTGCAAGAGCACAAGCGATAGACGGCAGGAAAACTTGAAAGCGTTTAAGTGATAAATTTCCAAGAAAATACTTAAGTAGTCTGTCTGTGTACATGTGTATTATATTCAACTTGGAATATTTTTTAAAGCTAAAAAATGCGAAAATTATTTTAATGCCTCACTAATGCTTTGTATAATAAAAACCGTAATAAATAAGACACAGCGGCAGAAGAACGCGCATTATGTTGGCAGCTTTAGGCTATGAACGCAGTGAATACTGTTCGTATTTCCATGTCAAATGCAAAAGGAATGGACTTACAAAAAAAGTTGCTCAGAACGCGGTATATGCAAGAAAAATGACGATGGGTATTGCTTTAGTCAATTATCACTGTGTTGTAAAGGGTGTTTCATTTCGAGGCTCCTTACTTTTTAAAGAAAAAAAAAACAGAAAATTCAAATTTCATGGGAAATGTTTGTTCACATTCGAAAGAACATTCTTTGTCACTTATTTTTTGAAAATTAACTCGTTCCAATGTTGGCCGCGGTTGCGTCTCAGATGATCCATCCGTTGAGTTCAATTTTCGATTACTCGTTTGACTGGTAACTGGCCAATGACACGCGTGATGTTCTGCTCGAAGACCTGAATCGAATTTGGATTTTCCCCATAGACTTTAGGCTTTAAATATCAATCTTGATAGCCAAACGTGAAATTATCTGTTCCCCGAAGTGTTCACTCAATAAATCCATTAATTAATGCGATGGTGTGGTAAGTGGTGCCATCATTGAAACCAAGTGTTGCCGAGATCAGGAGCTTCAATTGCAGGCATCAAATAGTCGATTATCATGGCGCGATTACGGTCGGAATCGACAGTTACGTTCTCACTGGGATCATTTTTGAAGAAATATGGACCGATGATTCCTCCGGCCTACAAACCACACCAAACCGTTGTTATCTCTGGATGGCAACTCTTGAATCTCTTCAGCTTGGTCTTCGATCCAAATGTGGCAATTTTACTTATTTACATACCCATTAATCCAGAAATAGGGTTCACCGCTAAGCAAAATTTGCCTCAAAACGTTGGATCTTTTCAAGAGCCCATAAAGCATAGTGATACCGCTTGAGAGTCTTCTATTCTTGCACAAGCTGTGTTTTGAAAGGTTTCAATTTAATATCTCGACCTAAAATGCGCCAAGTCGTTCCATAGTCAGTCCGAGTTGCTGCGAACGGCGCCGAGTCGACTCTCCACGATTGGTTGATGGTGTTGCGAATAGTGTGCTAAGTAGGCCGATTTTGTTGCCCATAAGTTGAGCGAAGTGCGCGAAAAATATTCTTTACAGAACGTGAATTTTCGTAATAAAGAGGAAAATGTTGTTCAGGCGAAAGTCTTTTACAAAAATAGAATGAAAGCGTGATTTGACAAAAGACCCTATTGAAAAAAGGATCAGTACTTTGACAACTCGTTATATATACTTTATAAGATCTTCGAAATTTTCTTCTCTGTGTTACAAACTGTTCACCTATTTAGCGTTAATGACAATTTAAGCATTTTCAAAATAGGTATGTGTCCGTGCTAATTTTTATTATCAAAGACAACAACCGCAGTTGTGGCTCGCACTTCTCCACCAATGTATGCTTTTCAGTTGCGTTTGTTTCGTCTTTATTTTGATAATTATATTTTCGAAAGTTTAAATAAAAATTTTCACATTTAATTTTATTTTGATGTTTTCAAGTTTACATGCATATTTACTTAACAGCAAGCATTTGCTGCTTATAAATTAAATTTGTTTGTTTACTTATTATTCTAATCACCTGTTTGGCCTATATTCCACCCACAGCCGCGAATTCTTTTGCATTTCGAAATATAAACAAAAATAATAGAGATGTAAAATACAAACATACAAGCTTTCTAAGACGTGTTGCGTGCATTTGCCAATTATTTTATAAGCAAACATAAAATGATCGCAATAAATTTTCTATTAAAGATGCTTGGCTCCATATGCTATTAGTAATAGTAAAAATTTTATTTGTTTATGAGCTGTGGGTATTATTTTCGCAACTAGTGTTGGGGGTACAATTGGCCAAATAACAGACCGTCCTTCGAATGATAGTTTGTTCTCGAAGTTGTTGAAATTTAAAAAAAAAAATCATTTTAATTAATTCTGTTTTAAAATTTTACAGCCAAGAAATTGTTCATCTAGCCCAAATTTGAACTCTAAAACAAACTATATAAAGTGAAATTAAAGTAATGCATTAATCAAAAAACGCATATTTCAGCTACTAATCAACACACCAATTTTCTGTGGCATCTAATAGTGTTCAAAATACGCGGGTAAATTCCAAAAAAAAAAAAATTAAGGAAACAAAAATAAAAACAAACATAAAATTTGATTGCAGCAATCTGCTGTGGAAAAAATAATATTTTAGTGCATATTTCTTGTTGTGAAGTTAAGAAAAAGTCATCAAATTTGGCAACAACTACAACGCATAGTCAACAAATTTCAACCCAAAAAGTTAAAAAAAAATCGTTTGCATATTTCGGTAAATATTTATTGTATACAGTTTGGAAAAGCGCAACAAGGCGGCATCAAAATTTCACGCAGTTTTCCACAGTTTATATAGATACCTACATAGTTGCTCAGGCATTTGCTTTGTGTGCCGAAAATTTATTGCAGCTCGAAAAGGAAGGCGTACCACGGACAAATTCGCATATGTAAGTTTTAGAAAATAATAAAATAAAAAAAAATTTAATTTTTTTTGCAAAATAAAATAGGGATTTTGAGAAACTTGAGCTTTTTTGCTACCAACCAGAAACCAACCAATCCGTTATTTAATTTTTGTTTGGACTTTAATGTCCCAAAAGCTTACATGAAGCTTCAATATTAATTCCTCTTCATAAGTCGTTTTACCTTTAGACTTAAAAAATATATTTAGTATAAAACTTTAAAAGCTTTAAGCCGCCTAGATCAAATCGAATTCCTCTAGTGTCGGATTTGTAAGATCAAAACTCAAGCTTTAAAGTATTTTTGAGAAATATGGATCTATGTTATATATAACTTTCAGAGCTTGGACTAAACTTTTATATCCTAAAAGTTTCAGAAAAGCTCACCTGAAGCTTCAATAGTAATTCGTCTTCATAAGTCGTTTATAAGTCAATTTAATTTAATGTTGTTCTCTCAAGCTTTATCATGAAGCATTATTTATTACTATTAAAAATTTTAAGTAAAAAAATTATAAAAGATGTTATTTAAAAATACAGGTCTATTGCAACAAGCTCACAACCGTGCGTGCTTTAAAGATATTGTTCACCTAGTACTAGTACTTTATAGCTTTCCTTCAGAAGATTTTTGTCAAAATATGAAAGAGTGAATTTCTAATAAAGTTAAGCTAAACTTAAGTCGAACTTTGAGCTTTCACTGCTTTGTTGAGATATAAGAACAAGAAGAACAACTTAAAAGCTCATTGAGCATGAAATTTAAGTTATGTCTGGAAAAAGCTATATTTTTTTTTACTTTTTAGAGCTTACATGAAGTTTCTAATTAAAAATTTGTAGAAAACCGTGAAAGCTCTAGTGTTCACCATTATAGTACTTTCAAGCTTTCTGCCACAAGATTTTTGTCAAAATTTCTAATAATTAATTCAGCTAAATTCAAGTTACGTATTCTCTAACTTTGAGCTTTCACTGCTATGTTGAGATATAAGTACAGGAAAAAAAACTCAGAGATCATAAAATGTAAATTATGTCTGGAAAAAGGCCTATTTGTCACTTTTTAAAATTTACATGAAGCTTTGAAGTCAAAATTTGTAGAAAACCGTGAAAGCTTTTGACATAATTGCAAGGATGTTGTCAAAAAATAGTGTTTTGCGTTGAAAGAGTTAATTTATAATAATTAATTCAGCTAAACTCAAGTCACTCATTCTCAAGCTTAGAGCTTTCACTGCTTTGTTGAATTATCACAACAAGTAGGAAAACTTGAAAGCTCAAAGTACATGAAATTAAAATGATGTCTGAGAAAAGCTCTAGTTTTCACTTTTTAGAGCTTTCAGCGCTTTAAACTAAGTAAAAATTTGTAGAAAGCCGTGAAAGTTTTTGATATAACTCCATTAATCTTTTTTTTAATAAAAAATATGTATGTAATTTTTAAAAGAAAAAAAATAGCTGTGATAAATAAAACATGAAATATGACACTTTGACCCATATGAAGACTATAAAAGCTTTTCTGAAGCTTCGCAATTCATTATTTGAACTACAAAGTTTTGCTATTGACTCCCGAGTGACGATTGTTAGAGCGAAATTGTAGAAGTGATCATTTCAAAAATTCATTCTTCCAGGTTTCCTAAAATTTTAAGACTATATTGGATTTTGAACACGTGACAAACTTATTGGCACTCACACAAACATGAAATTAGACTGCAGTCGCCCATATTTGTACGCGCTCCATAATGAAATATTTGATTGGTTGGTGGGTGTGTCTGTCGCGCGGTCATTCTACTGCATGTTCACCGACAATAATTCACAATCAGTGACAGCTTAATAGAAACAAAAACCAAATAAAATTTAAATATCAATAATATATTAATGCTTTTAGTGCAAAAATGTATTTTGTAAAATTCTTAGCCATTCGTGAACTGTTTGCTCCTTCACGCCTTTTTCGCCGTTCTCCGCGTCCACAGACTGATCTTAATCAATCTGCATTACTCAGCGACTTAATTGAATTGTTGCCGCGACAGCGCTGGCCAACTAGACCGGTGGCTAGCCATGCTAGCGACAATAATTGCTTGGCGCATAAACAGCTGCCAACATGCGAGTGTGTGTGTGTGTGTGTGTGTGGGTATGACAATATCGATATGCACCGGTGGCTGCTCCAGTGCAAACAGGCTGTGTAAACACAAAGGTAAACAATAAACGAATAGCAAGTGATTACCCGCAACTATGAGCCATAAAAGCCTCAACTTGCCGCCACCCGCGCGCTACCAAACTCGCGACACACACACACTTACATACATACGCCGTTCTTGCTCCTGTTTTGCGCCGCGTCTGATCTTGGCGATTTTTCCACGATCGGCTGCCTTTGCTGCCTTTTTCATTTACTTTTTCTATTTTCTCTATCTTGTTGTACAAATTTTATATAAACATCCACTCTGCTTTGTCTGCCTGTGTGAGTGTGCACGAGTCGCTCACACGTTTTTTTCGCAACCAATTCGCACACCGCCGTCATCGACTTCGCTGTTGCATGCAAAATATGTAGGCAGCCACAGCGCTGCAATTGTGTGCTTGTATGCTATGTGTGTGTCTGCCTGTGCAACAGTGTGTTTGCTCGGCCAGCGGCAACAATAATTGCCAATTAATGTTTTTCTTTAGCTAAAATTTCCGCTTTCTGCCAAACAGTGTTCCCCTTCGGCGCGCGTTCGCCGCCATTTCGAGTGCGCCACGCACCGCCGGCAATTACTCACCAAGCGACAGCCGCAAAGGCGATGGGCGTTGAGCGGTGTACGATGCGGACGGTGGCTGATGAGCATGGTGGGCGGTACGGGCAACAGCTAACACTACATACTTCACAGAGCGTCAACACAGTCAAGGAAGCTGGTACTAAATATTACCAACACCAACAACAACAACAGCAACGACTACGACGGCGAGCGAACGTGAATGATTGCGGCTGTTGCTTGGCTTTGACTCGGCCTGATTGTGTGTCGGTGTGTCGGCGCTATAAGAGTGTAAGCAACAACAAAAAAAATAATAATAACAACAACACCAACACGATGTATGCACTACAAAATTCGCATACAATTGTCCGTTTTCTTCGTTAATTGCTTCCTAAATGTGCCACCCGCTCGTCGCAGCCACATTGGTGGTGTTGGCTCAGAGCGTTCGGTGGGGGGCCAAGTGCTCGACAGCGGCACTAAAGTGGTTGCAGTGCTGTTGCATTTTTCAGTTGCAGTCAGCCGTCAGCAGGCTCATGTGGGTTGCTGCCGTCCCAAGTTGTCTCGCTGATTGGCGCAGTGCTCTTTCGGCCGTTTTCTTTTCTGCTGACTCTTTCTTCATTCGCGCTGTAACACATGCATACACATGCCATGTATATGTGTGTGTGAACAAGCATGTGTTTTCTTTGCGTCAATTATTTCTTCTTCCCTCGGCTGTTTGCGGCCAGGCATTTGCTATCAATAAATTTGCGCACTAATTAAAAATAATTAATAATATTGTAAAGATTTAAATAATTGCCGGGCAATCGTTTGTGTGCGCACAGAAGTGGAAAATAATGAGCAGCGTAAACAGACTTCCCCATGCGGCCCTGATCATGAGTACTGCTATGTGTGTACTTATGTGTGTGTATGCCCATATGAACAAAGACGTGAAGTATACACTGTGAAAAATTAGTAAAAAAAAATTAAATATGGTTACATTTACTAAGCCTCGTAAGTTCCTACGATGAGCTTATTTTGTTCACATGAGTAGTTACCCCAGGCATAATTCTAAAATATTCACATTTGGTTGAAACTTCGAAAAAAATAAATAAAACAAGTTTTTCTTTACCTAAAAGAGGGTATTTCTTTATCAGTTGTACTTGTTTGAATATTATAGACGTAGTCATATCGATCTTTGCAGAGATTTTTGAAACTCTTCAAAGTCTTTATTCAAGATTTAGTATAAAACATTTCAGAAAATGTTTACTCAACGCTTTTTTTCCTGGATAGTCACCGAAATAATGTTCAGAAACTTGACATTAAAATTGACGGAAAAGCTCAAGTCTAAACAAATAATAATTGCCTCAGATTTCATGCACTTTTAGAAGCACCCAATAAGAACATCCTTTCGTTTTTTAACTTGGGTCCCTTTTTCTTCAAAATATGTAGAAAAAATCTGATATGTGATTTATGATCATTATTAGTTCATCATTTTTATTGGCTTTTCGAATTTTAATTGATACGAAATTTTCCTCTGCTAGAATGAATTTAAGTTTTTCCACTTCTTGCAGTAATACCCACCTATTCAAGTTTCAAAACGCTTCTAACCTTAATCTGGTTGTACAGTAAAATCGGCATTTTTCTGAGTGTTGAACCAAACTAATGTCTTTTCGAGAGATTGTGTTATAAGTACAAAGATAATTTACCCGTTTTTCGAAGTTAGTCTCCAAATTTGACATATTTGAGTACAAATTTCGGAATTGAGGTAGTGGAAAATATTATTATTTCATTTCAATGAGTTAAAATATTTTTCAGTCAAGCTCATCTTCGAGGATATTCGAAACAAATAAATATTCGAAATATTTGACTTCGAATTTCGGAATTGCACTAAAGGGAAACATCATTATTTCATTCCGAGGATCTCAAGACAATTAATACAAAATTCGAAGTTAACTTCCAAATTCGACATATTTCACTACGAATTTCGAAGTTGAGCTAATGGGAAACCTCATTATTTCATTTCAATGATGTATAGCAATGTTTGGCCAAGCGTATCTCCGCAAATCTTCACAAAAAAAAATTAAATTCGAAGTTTGCCTCCAAAGTCGAAATATTTGAGTTCGAATTTCGGAATTGCACTAAAGGGAAACACCATTATTTCATTCCGAGGTTCTCAAGGCAATTGATACAAAATTCGAAGTTAACTTCCAAATTCGACATATTTCACTACGAATTTCGAAGTTGAGCTAATGGGAAACATCATTATTTCATTTCAATAATGTATAGCATTGTTTTACCAAGCGTATCTCCGCAGATCTTCGAAAAAAATTAAATTCGAAGTTTGCCTCCAAAGTCGAAATATTTGACTTCGAATTTCGGAGATGAACTGAATTGAGAATACATTGTTTTATTTCCATTTCAAGCTCATCTTCGAAAAAATATATATTTAATTTTTAAAAATTACAGGCTCAATAGTTTCCCTAAGAAATCAAAGTCAGATCTTCGAAGAATTACAAATTTTATTAAAAAAATTTAATGTTAAAGTCATTAAAAAAGAGAAAAACATGGATGATTGTCATATTTTTACCTGTATAGAAACCTTCATGCTGTAAATATTCGTAATCTTTCTAATAAGCTCATTTTCTAAACTCGAAAGCAAATATCTTAATTTTGATGGCTAACTTCGAAAAATGCGAAATTGCTTTTTTATTTGAACTCTAAATCTCGAAAAAAATGGTTTGGCCATATATCCAGACGAGTGTTTTATGTACATTATGGTATTTAAGTTAATTAAAAAAAATTGTTTTGATATTTTGTTTTAGCAATTTTTGTTAGTCAACCATCAAGAATTTATTTTTTGGAAATTTAAATACACTATGGTTTTTTTTCATTAATGATAAAAAAGAATACAAAAAATAATAATTTTTGAAATTAAATAAGAATAGAAAAATTATGCTCTTCGTGCACATACGAGGGCTGCTATATATATTTCTGGCCTAATAATGAAAATAGGAATATTTATCAACGAAAATGGTTTTATTGTTTTTCAAAATATTCTCCATCAAGATTTATACACTTTTGCATGCGCTCAAACCAATTTTCGAAGCACTTTTTTCACTCCGATTGAGACACCTCCAAAACATGGTTTTTGAATTTTTCAACAGCATCTTCTGGCGACGAAAATCGTTGACCACGCATTATTTTCTTAATGTGTGGGAACAAAAAGAAGTCATTGGGTGCCAAGTCAGGGCTGTACGGCGGATGACCCATCAATTCGACGTTTTGGCCGGTCAAAAAGGCGCTGGTTTGAGCCGATCCTGGATCCAACGAGAACAAACCTTTTTTACGGCCAGGTGTTCATGCAATATCGAATGTATGCTGGTGGGAGAAATGCATAGGCATGCCTCTATTTGAAGGTATGTTACATGACGCTCTTGCATTATCAGTTCACGTACGGCATCGATGTTTTCTGGCACAACGGCTGTTTTTGGACGACCTTCACGGAATTCGTCTTTGAGCGAGCGTCGGCCACGATTGAATTCGTTGTACCAGTTTTTCACAGTGCTATAGGATGGTGCTTCATAGTCATACAAAGATTTTAGTTCATCGATGCACTCTTGTTGTGATAATCCACGTCGAAAGTTGTGAAAAATGATCGCACGAAAAGGTTCACGAGTTAATTCCATTTTTTGGCCGAGATGAATTTTTTAATTCCCTGTAAATGTAACAATTCACGATTAAATGACAAAACGTTCTGAGTGATGTTATGCTAAAAAATGTCAAACTTTCCAATGGAAATGTCAGATTGCACCTGGCAACACTTAGTGTTGCCTAGTCCAGAAATATATATAGCAACCTATGTATCGTCTCGTGTTTTTCATTCAGTGTATTCACAGTCATATTTTTTATAATATGTATAACAAAATTTGCAGATAATGGTTATCACAATGCATGTATTTTTAGCATTTGTTGCTTAAAAATAAATTTATAATTGCTTCTTGTCATTTCCCCATATTTTTAATTGAAAGTAATGTGGACATTATTTTAATTATTTTAGCAAATTTGATAAGAGCAATAAAATATGTTAATATTTAAAGAAGCCTGCTGTTACTTACATATTTGTAATGAATAATTATATTAATTATTCTGAAAAAGCTGATATTTTTCTTGCATATTAAAATTAAAAAAAAAAAAATATTGGTCCTAGCAACACCATTGATCATCACCCATGAATGTTGTTGGAGTGTGATTTCTTACTTTGTATAAGTTTTTAAATTTAATTTTAGTACAAAGTTGAAACCTTATCATTAATTTTACTTAATGTTTTTGCTAATTTTTTTTATTTTAATTCTTTTTATTTATATTTTGTAACGTATTTTTTTTTTTTAATTTAGCTTCTTATTTTTTATGAGTACTTCATGTCTTAAATGTATTAAAAAATATAAAGTTTGTTTATTATCTTTGTTTTAAAAATATGTTTTTAATATTTTGATGAATTGATTTTTTTAATTTTTTATTTGTTCTTAATTGATTTAAATTAATTTTTTTATTATACAAAAATTGTGTTTTTCTATTTTTCAAATAATTTTTGTTCCATTTTCGATCAATTTGTTTGAATCATTTAGCTTTATAATTTTTTTTTGTCTTTTTTTAATTTATTTATTTTTTTTTTAATTTGTTATTTTGTTACTTTATTATTATTATTTTATATTTCTTCTTATTTTTTTTTTAATTAATTAATTTTTTTTTAATGTATTATTATTTTTGGTTTCTGTGTTATTTTATTTGTCCCTCTTTTTCGTAATGTTTTTTGCGTTATTTTCATTAGTTAAGATGTTGTATTTTATATGGTATATTTATTTTTTTTTTTCATCATCTATTTCGTCACTATTTTTTAAACTAACGGAACAATTTCTCACCGTGTACCTAATGCTCCTTTTCCAACCGCTAAACAACCACTTACTCACGATTCATAAACACACTTGAACTCACACTCTTGTGTGACTGACTACAAAAATTTGTTGTCTACCGCCTGCTGCTGCTGCTGCAGCTGCCCCGCCTACCGTACTCCGCTGCTCTATGACTGGCTCATGAGTCTGTCGATTGATTGCGCACACATGTTGCTGCCGCTGCTGCCTGCCTGCCTTGCAACAACAACACAATGCATGTCTTTCTCTTCATGTCTGCATTTACATACATACATATAGATATGTGTGTTTGTGTGCTCATGCATATATTGTTGTAATATTTTTCTTCTTAACGAGCTCATTTAAACTAAACTTAATTAACACTTAAACCAAGTTATTTCCACTAATTAACGATTTTTTCTGGAAATATTTTCTTGTAACACAACAACAACGAAAACAAAAAGCAGCAGCAACGACGGTAGCAAGTGCAACAATGCCATGGAAATAAGTTGCTACTCACGCTACTGTTTTTTGTTGTTTTAGTTGTTTTTGGTTTTCTTTATTGCTTTACATATTTATATTGTATAATTGCAGCGAAAAGCGATGGCAAGCCGGCAGCCAGCCAGCCAGCGAGCCAATCAGTAGAAGCGTGCAACAACAAGAAGCACAAGCGGCAATTGGTTTCAAATTGATGCAACAATCTTAAATATGCAAACGAAAAAATTATGTATGTATGTGTGTACGTGCATGAATATGTATGTGTGTGTATGCATAATTTTTTGCTGAATAATTTGTTATTGCCTAGCATTTAGTGTGAAGCATTTTCTCACGAGTTTGCGAACACAAAAGCCAAATCCGTGTTTAATTGCTAGAATATGCTTTCAAGTATTTTCAAGCTTTTGTTCGTTAAGGGGTTTTATCTACTTGTGAATACCAAAAGCATCGACTTTTTTGCATAAAAATCAAATGTACATCCATCCCTAAGAATATTTTCCGAACATTTGAAGTTTACTCGGAAAAGTTTCGGGCCTTCAAATCTTACCTAAACAGGCTTTTTTCGAAATTATTTTTTCAGAATGTGTGATAAAACTTGACGGTTATGTTCTCATCGGCTTCATTTTTGAAGAAATATGAACCGATGATTCCACCGGCCCACAAACCACATCAAACTGTTGGTTTTTTTTGGATGAAATGGCAGCTCTTGAATCTTTTCAGGTTGCTTTTCATCCCAAAAGCGCCAATTTTGCTTGTTTGCGTACCCATTGAGCCAGAAATGGGCCTGATCGCTGAACAAAATTTGGCTCGAAAACGTCGGATGTTCTTGGAACTTTTCAAGAGCCCATAGAACGAAATTATGTCGCTTGGGAATGTCGAGCGGCTTCAGTTCTTACACAAGTCTTGCCATGATGACTCACGCCTGATCTGTCAAAAACAGGCTATTGAAAAAGTACCTCTACTTGGGGCACCCGTTAAAATAGCATCCATATATGTATTTTTGGCTCCCGATTTCTTCTGCGTACCTTATGATATTTTCGCTCATTCAGTTTTTCTGCATATTTTTAGAAGCTCTTGTTCACACAAACGCTGCTCATTATGCGCTTCCCGAGTCTTTTGAGTTGTTAAATTCACATTGCGCAACATTGTTGCAATATTGTTGCTATAATTGCTTGCACTTGCCGCTTTCATAAATTTTATTGTAATTTTTTTGCAGTTTTTCCCATTTTCGCTTGCCAACAACATTGACAACAACAGCAAAGTGTAGATGTAGATAGGGAAGAAACAAGTCAGCAGTCAGCAACAACAGCAATAATCGTAATTTAATTGCAACTCGTATTAATTAGCATTTAAACAATAAATTAATTATGCATAAAAAAATATGTTAAAAATGAGCGTGATGCGTGCATTGCCATTGCAATATTCCCCAAAGAGGTGGCGAAAAGAGCAAAAAGCATTAAAATATTCATACACGGGTTGCAGATAATGCAGTTGCTGATAATAAAAGGTTATGCTGTTGCAACTGAAAGATGCAATTGTAATTGCTAACAGCTAATAAATATGGCATAATAGTTTTATTTTATTTTCATTTGCCGCCGTAAAGCGCGTGGAAGTGGCGAGTAATAAGTGGAGTCGCATCAGACGACCGTTCGAAACTGTTGAAAGTCAGCGAGTGAGTGGCTGCAATGCCAAGGTGTTGAAACTGTTGGTTTTGTCTTTGTTGGTGTTGTATATACACGGGTAGAATTTGTCGCGGGGCGGCCAGATTTTGTTGAAATTCTCTGCAATGTATTTAAGCGGTCATATTCGCCTCCAAGCCAGAAAATAATAGTTTTTGTGAAATTTTTCGAAGAGCCATTTTATGGAATTAATTAATAAAAATAATATACATACATTTATAGAATTCAGTGCACTTGAAGAATTGGTGATTCAATTTGAAAAATATTGTAATTCCTTGATATCGTAGCCGTTTTCCAGGAGAATCTCCAAATAAGGTGTCTCGCGGTGAGCAAGACTTTTCTGCTTAAAATTAATCTAAAAACCAAAAATGAATTATTATTGCAATAGACGAGAGGTAATGATCAAAGCTCTTGTAAAAAATTTGACTTATGACAAAATGGCGTCTTTCCACAAAAAAATTACTTCTTTTTGAAATTACTTACGCTTTGAGTGGCTTAAGCGGCTATACACAGAAGGCCAAAAAAAGATTTTTGCGGAATTTTTTCTGAGAAAATTTTTACATTTATTGTTCAAAGAATTTGTACACATATTACGGTATCTTCTAACTGTATTTTAAGATTTAATACATTATTAGTAAAAATATTTATTTGAAACGGAACTACAGCTGGTCTCCGTGTGCTCCTCTCAAGACGTTTCGTGGTGACCAATATACATATCTCCGAACTGGAACTGGAAGCTCTATTACTACTTTAAATTTTTTGTTGCTGCTTTGTTTGTGTTAGTTGTCTTCTTTATAGACCTATTGACACCTTTCTTAAGCGCTTTGTGCTTGGCGTGTTTCGAATTGTTGCTATTGTTGTATAATTTTGTGGTGTTCTTGCCAGCTCTGCTTGTGCTTCCTTCACTTTTGCATTTTGTTGTTGCTCTTGTTGTTACCACAAATCTGTGCCTGTTACCCGTCGTTACATTTGTTGTTGTTGTTGTCATTGTAGTTATATGTGCTTCTGTTATGTGAGAGCCATTTCTGTTAATATATTTCTGCTACTCTTCATAACATCTGTACTGCTAATGAGGCTGTGACTGTTCTTGTCTTGGCTGTTATTACGCTTTTAATTCCCTCTCGGCAATTATTACTCCGTTTTTCAATACTTTACTCTTATTTTTCTATGCATAAATATTTTTTCACAAAAATATCTTTAACTATTTGCTAAGTAGTTTAATTCCGCTTGGTGTCTTATCAGTGGGCAAAGCTAAAATTAAAAGCCTCGTCATTTCTGCAGATATTTTTAGATATACAAATATGCTTGTATATACATATGTGCATATGTATGTATAGTTCGATTTCCACTTTACATCCAATTTACAACAAAGTTGTCCGCCTCCTCACATCCACAACGACCAAGTCACTTTAATTTTTAGTCTTGCGTCGGCAGACTTCAAAGTGTTCGTCCTCCGCACATTACTGCTAATTGGACAGATTGCAATAGTCACACTTAAATCATTGGCTACATGAAATCAAGTCAAATACGTGTATATCTGTTTGTATGCATGGAGGTAGCTGCCGATGTCGCTGCTTGATTGGAAGAACACTATTTAACAAAGTCATTAACTATTTTGAGAAACTAGAAATGAAAGAGTCATTTTTCTATTATGGAAAACTGAAAAAGTGTGAAGGGGTTTATAGGCAAAAATAATTAGTTATATTAATTATTGTATCGACCTTAAGTAGTACCTACGATCAGTATCGTTATAGTTAAAGTGAAATTTTCGCGTGTTCTCGATCAATATTTTGTCTCTGTAGAACCTTAGAAAATTTTTTTTATTATTTAGTAGGTGAAGATCGAACTTGTGGATGTATTATAGCAGCCAATATATCTAAATATGCTGGACGAAACTCTAGGATGGTTAAAAATAAATACTGAAGAAGACATCATAATCTTATTTTCAGTAACTCTTTAACAAGAATGCTTCAAGAGAGTAGATTATATTCTTTATTTCTTGTTCTTGTGGCAATTTATCTGCCGAAAATTCAAAAATTGGCGATTTTCTTCAGGTAAATAAAGATATTAATTTTAACGAGTACTTGTACCTTTCCGATCCCAAAGAATACTACGACAAAGATGATTTGCTCCACCAACTAAAATCGGTTCCAATTACGGAGTCATTTTGGGAAGTATTAATCTTTTTGAAGTATTCAAGATCATATATCGAATCTTAATTAAAAAATGGCATGCATGAAAAAGCTATTTCTTGGTGAAAAAGGCACATAGCAACCTCTGTGTCTTTAGTTAATTGAAACAAAAAGTAAAAAAAAAATATCGGACCTGAAATTAATTTACTATTTTTTTTTTGTGGAAAAATTAAAATGTTTTATTTTTAAGTTAAATTTGAAATAAAATAATAAAAAAATGGAAAAAATTATTATGGAAAAATATTTTTTTTTTTTAGAATTTTTTTCGGAGAATGTCGAAATTTATTTAAATAATAATTTTAATTTAATGAAATAAAAACATTTAATTTTAGAATTTTTTAAAATTAAATTTACCAAAATTTTATGTTGAATATTTTCAAAAATGTTGAAACGAAATGTTATGGAAAAATTATTTTTGTTTTAGAAAACTTTTTGGTTAAAATTGAAGTTTATTGAAGTAATAATTTTAATTTAATAAAAATAATATTACAACTGCTTAGAAAATATTTTTTCGAAAAAAATTTAATTTATTAAAATTTTAGTTTATTAGACACCATTTTTGAACAAAAATTAAATTGTATATATTATTTAATTTAAAAAAATCTTAAAATTATTGTTTTACTAAATTAAAATATTTATTTTATATAATTTCTATTCATTAAATAAAAATACAATTTTTTCTAAAACAAGTTCTATGTATAATTAAAAGCTATTTTGGTTTCTATTAATGTAAATTTATTATTTCTTTAAATTTCAGTTTTCTTCAAAAAAAAATTTTTTTTCAAGAACAATGTAATTTTTTTTTTTCCAAAAACAATATAATTTTTTTTTTTCAAAAACAATATAATTTTTTTTTTCCAAAAACAATATAATTTTTGTTTTCAAAAACAATATAATTTTTTTTTTTTCAAAAACAATATAATTTTTTTTTTCAAAAACAATATAATTTTTGTTTTCAAAAACAATATAATTTTTTTCAAACTTGCCAAAAATATCGAAAATAAAAAGATTAAAATTAACTTTGTTGCACAATGTTGCATTGAAAACTTGACAACTGTAAACAGCCTTACACACACATACAAATACAGGCATTCGACTGCATTGTGAATCGGAATGCAAAGTGTGCAGTGATAGGCCTACGTGATGGCGCACATACGAAACCTCAAGTTGCATGCAACAAAGTAATAAAATATGAGCATAGCGACTAAGTGGTAGCAGCCTCCTGGCTAGACTACAGAGCGGTGCGATGCCGATACGAATGTGCGCGGCACAAAGCAAAGCTCGTCTCGCCTCGTATGGACCACTTGCCGCTCGGGGCGGCCAGCACAGAAGCGCAGCAGCAGCAGCAATTGCAGGCAGGCGGCTACAAATTGCATATACTATTAATAAATTGCAACACGGCGGCGCGGCGTGATGGTGTGGCAGCTGTTTTACCGTTGTTGTAGTTGTTGTTGTTACAATTTGATGGCTGCTGTGGATTTGCCGTTGAATTGCAGCGCGAACTGCTTAATCTGCTTGTGCTCTTTTTGCTTTTCACAATTCTCATTCACACGCTCTTTCGCTCTTTTGCTCGTTTGCTCTTATTCCGTTTTTTTTTTTATTTTTTTTCCATTTGTCTATTCGTTTGTGCCCCTTTTTTTGAGAACGCGTCACACAATATTAATTAGCACCGACAACAACACTTACGTTACGATCGAATAGCAACAACAACAAGCTGTGAAACTATTCTCTGTTGTTGCTGTAAGCGGTGACATTGGGATTCGCCCATATTTAATTGAATTAGTCATAAAAAAGACAGCAGCGCACAATGCGAATCAATGAAAAAAATTCGAGGGGATTATAAAAAAGATTTACGCAGCACCGCAAAACTGCTACAACAACAACATATCACACGCGGTAGTTAAGCGAGATTTACGCTGCACAGCAATAAATCGGCGTTAAAAGGGAAGAATGCTAGCTTAGGACGTGGAAGTTGGGTGCGAGAGGAGCGGGGTTGTTGGCTGACATATAAAAAGTCATAAATATATGAGGGTTGCCGCTGCGCTTGTGTGTATCAAATAACTGGGACCATAGCTTTATGCGCTAAAACTGCCATAAAATTGTATTGGTATTGGTATAACCATATATATGTATGTAGATACACGTCGCTTGGCAAATTGAAATCGAAAAGAAAACTCGTTAATTAAAAAGTTAACATACACTCCATTGCCACGCCGGCAAAGGGTGAGTGGCAGTGCCATAAAACGCCGCCCGTTTCCAGCGCCGCGCCTTTACACCTCGGCTGTCGAGCGGCGCGATTGCAATACGCTTTATTAATAATTAAGAGCGTAGGCATAAATGCAGAAAAAGGCAAGAAAAAAATTTGCTTTGGCTGCACCGCAGCTCTAATACCCTTCACAAATAAAAAAGTTTTCCATACAAGGATTAAATTTTGATCGGTCAGTTTGTATGGCAGCTATATGCTATAGTGCTCCGATCTGAACAATTTCTTCGGTGATTGTAATTTTGCCTTGAGGAATAACCTATGCCAAATTTCGTGTTGATATCTTGTCAAATAAAAAATTTTTCCATACAAGGACTTAATTTTGAGCATTCGGTTTGTATGGCAGCTATATGCTATAGTGCTCCGATCTGAACAATTTCTTTGGTGATTGTAAGGTTGCCTTGGAGAATAGCCCGTACCAAATTTCGTGCTGTTATCTTGTCAAATAAAAAAGTTTTTCATACAAGGTCTTAATTTCGATCGGTCAGTTTGTATGACAGCTATATGCAATAGTGGTCCGATCTGAACAATTTCTTAGGTGATTGTTATGTTGCCTTCAAGAATAATCCATGCCAAATTTCGTGATGATATCTTGTCAATTAAAAAAGGTTTCCATAAAAGGACTAAATTTTGAGCATTCGCTTTGTATGACAGCTATATGCTATAGTGCTCCGATCAGAACAATTTTTTCGGTGATTGTAAGGTTGCCTTAGAGAATAGCCCGCGCCAAATTTCGTGTTGATATCTTGTCAAATAAAAAAGTTTTTCATACAATGATTTAATTTTGATCATTCGGTTTGTATGACAGCTATATGCTATAGTGTACCGAATTCCTAGAAATGAGCAGTTTCTTGGGAAGAAAAGAACGTGTGCAAGTTTTGAGATCGATATCTCAAAAACTGTGGGTTTAGTTCGACACACGACTAACAAACGGACATTGATTCAGATCCTCGAACTGGCACATAGAAATTCTTGGAAATGTTGGTGTATAGCATTAGATATCTCAGAAGCCAGACCGCAGCTGGACGGTATTCAGTGATGAGTGTTTAGATCTACCAATGGATACCCATTTTCCAGGTAGCACCGAAAACCCTACAGTTGAGAAGACTTGGACATCTCTGAAACTCTCAGAAAATTATTTCAACAGGTGCTCACGTGTAGGTGAATAATTTGAACACTGTTCAGGGTATCAAAAACAGAAGTGTACGAATAAAAATCATAATAAAAATGTGGAAAAATGCAGCGGCGGTTTGCCGGTGCGCGAAAGCATTGCCTGCCGACGATTGTGGTAGGTACTTGTGTGCCGCATATGTGTTGGCTGCTGGTCTTGCTGACTGGAAGGCGGACAGCGCGTAAAAGTGCGAAATGCAGCAAAGGCCACGCCAAGCTTGCGCGGAGCACCAGCCAAGCAGTCAGTCCACCGGTCAAGCAACCAAACGGCTGTCCGTCCGCGCATACGTCTAAACAGACACTCATACCTGCATACACACGTCTCCATAAAAGCCATTTATTTGAATTTATATGACGCTTTTGGTGGCGGACAGCTTAATACACACACAAACACACATACATATATATGCACACCCATGCGTGGTCCATGTCCGTCCGCGTGTTTTGCCTGCACTGGCACCGCCGTCCAACGACAGGGGCGAAAATGAATAATGAAGTGCACGCACATTACATTTTTATTAATTATTATTAAAATTATGCCTCGTAAATGCAAGCGCGGTAACAACAACAACAGCAACAGCAACAACAGCAGCAGCAGCAATGACATATGCTACAGCGACTCTGTTGGCTGTAAAAGGCATTGCATTTGCAATAACACATATACAAACAGACAATTTTGTTCCTGTTTTGTTATGTCGCTTAAGTGACTTTGGCGCACAAATGCATATATGTGTGTGTGTGTGCGTGTGCTTTGTTGCATTATATTTCACTTGGATTCGGCCTTTCGTAGTCAGCTGAATTTCGGCGTTTCGCGCTGCGGATCTTTGGCCTGCGTTCATGAATTGTTTACCCATATATCTTCCTGTGTTTGTGCTTATGTATGCACATGTGTGTGTGTGTTTGTGTTCACATGCGCGCGTAATGTGTCATTTGAATGGAAATTTCGTGTATTTCCCACCTGGTGCGCTAATTTCCTTGCACTTACCGTGTTGTGTTCAACATGAAATGGATTTTTATTGCCAACAACAACAAATACAGCTATAGAGTATCGCCGATATTTGGCTAAAGTGTAGAGTTAGTCATGAAATTTCGAAAAATTTGGGTTTGTCAAGCTGAAACTTCGTAAATCTTGTGATTAATTGGTGATTTCGGAGAGTAAAGATATTTTTTGAGAAATTTTTGTCAATACTATCCCGTTTCAGCAATATCTTATAACCGCGTTTTGTATAGAGTTAATTTTAAAAACTACAGTGGTGGTCTTGTAATTAGAAACGTCTTAATTTATTTTAAAAATGTACTGAAGAATACTAAAACTATAAATTGGAATCAACAAAATAATACATTTTATTTGAGGTTTACGTAAAAAACAACAACATTAATTATATTTTTAAGAAATTGAAGTAAACAAAAAGAACACCAACCAGTTTAGTCATATAATTAGAAACAACAGTAACAACTTAAAAATATTTATAAAAAATTGAATACATTTTTTAGTATTTTGTTGGATACCCTTTATTTTTAACAACATTGTCTAGCCTAGCCTTCTCGTCAAAGTTTGGATTAATTGTTGGCGTGCTTGTACTGATATTCTGTTCCAACTTTGTTGAGCCATTTGAAACAACTTGTCATTATTTCGCGGTTTTTGGTCCTTGAGATCTCGTTTCACAATTTCCCATAAGTTTTCTAATCTCAACCGAGACTTTGATCAGGCTAATCCATCAATATTTTTATCCGAAAGCCAGCTTTTCACTAACCTTGAAGTGTGTTTTGGGACATTATCGTGCTGGAAAATGTAATGGACTGGCATATTCTCATAAGAATATGGTTCCATTACATTCTCCAGAATGTTTTTATATTGATGTTGGTTCATTATCACTTGAACTCGCACAATTGGGCCAACACCACGAGAGGAATAGGCTCTCCAAACCATAACGGATTCGCCATCGTGTTTACGGTTTTCACAGCGTACCTTGGTTTTAGCGCCATGTTGGGAGGACGTCTTTTCCGTCGGACTGGAATAAATTGAACGTAGATTCGTCACTACAGAGAACTCTATTCCAGTATTGGGGATTTTCTTCAGCATGTTTCAAGTGATTTGATGTTTTCTAGCATATCGTTTCTAATTATATTAGGTTTTTTTTTCAGAAAATAACGGGAATTTTAAAATTTCCCGAGGTTCATCTTTATATTTAATATAGTTCTTTTATATTTATTTTTTTTAATGTTTATTTTTTTATATTTATTTTTTTATATTTATTTTTTTATTTAATTTTTATTTTTTTTATTTTTTATGCGTTTAGCAATTCTCGTTATTAAAAAAACTTGACTATTTGAATTTTTCACACAAATTTCGAGGTTATGTGGAAAGTCTATAAACTTGGTTTTTGATGCGGATGTTTAACAGAAATTTCAACGCTGTCTTCTTCCTCATCAAGTTTTTGAAAGATCTGATCTTAGTCCCTCTTTCATATCTAATTTTAATATGATTCCATTCGTCAGAAGATGTAGTTTTTGCTTGTCGCTTCCGAAGTTTTTGAAATAACAGATCTCAGTTTCATAAGCACTACCTTGGTACACTGTTCTACCGTAAAATCCTGCTATCGTCTGCTTTCAAAGCTCAATATATATATATATGTATATATATCACGTATAAGCATTTGTACAACCTCCCATTTTACAGCAATACCACTGATCGTACATACCCTTGCATGTTCGACGCAAATGCCTATCAGAATATTCTGCGGAACAGGCGCCCACTTGCTTGAAGCACTTACCGTCATTATTTATAGTCAAATAAATTTTGAACAAGCCACTACTTCGAAAGCGCTAAGGTACCGCCGCCTGCTAACTGCTAATTACGCTATAGATTTCTTTGCTATTTCGCACATTTTCGCAAAAGAAAACGAGAAACGATCGTATTACATATTTATTAGCAACATTTCACAAATATTCGACCGCCAACTCCCATTTTCCACTTCGACGACGCAGGGAGCTACCGATTTTACTGCTTTGCACTTTGCCGCAGCTTCATTCTCCATCGAACGACAACAACATTAAGAACAATAAATTTGTGCATTTGCTTTGCACACACACGATAATTGGTTTGAAATTAATTTGCCAATTACACGATCTCACATTTAATTGGGGCGCACTCCTCCTTTCCAACGTTCCACAAGAGATTTCATGCTTGCATGTGTTTGTGAGTTGGCAATTTGGCGGGACGCACCAAACCGGCCTAGAATGAGTAGCAAAAGCGAAAAGTGTAGAAAATGCCAAGTAACAAAGCCAGAAGCAAGGAAGACAGCGAGCGGCACAACTCAAAACCCGAAAGGTGAGCAGTCATGGAGCGCGCGCGCGCGCGCGCGTAGACAGCAGTTCGTTTGGAATAGTGTTGTTACTGCCAACTGCTGTTGTGTGTGTTGTTGTCACAGAAACAGCAGCAATTCGCCTCATCAGTGAGCCACCGCGCCGCAGCCACCACCGATCAGCGACACATCATTACGCGATCATCAAGCCATACGTGATCGCGATCTTCGCCGGCCTGTTCCACCGCGACTGCCTCGAGCTGTTGGCATGCGTGAACGTACGCAGCAACTGAAGTGCATCGTGATTCTTGTTGTTGTTCTTCTTATTCTTATTACCGTTGGTGGTCAGCAGGCGGCATGGAGCTGCACCGCGTGCGTCGTTGTCGTCGGCTTCCGCGCCCTGGAAGGTGTCCTGTTTATTTTATTGTTACGCATAAAATTTCTGGTCGCCGCCGCCGCCGTCGCTTATTATACGCGCTTGTTATTGTCCTTATCGTTTGTCTGTTTGCCTGTTGTTGCTATTATAGCTTGTCGTTTGTATGTTTGTTGGCGCGCATTTATGTGTGTTCCGCGCGTAATGCAGCGCTGATTGCATCGTTATAGAAATTTAATAATGTGGCAACATTTTGTCGCAGGCCTGTCTGTTTGCCTCATTGTTGCATTTCCACTAGAGCACACGTGTCATTTTTGTTGCACTTGTCGCGCAAATTGCACTGTTGTTGTTGCTGTCGTTGTTGAACGACGCAGCATGGCTATTTGACTGGCATTTCATGCGCGTTCAATTGATGGAAATAACAAATCTTTATGGTCAAAAATTGCGGTATCGGTTACGAACATTAAGCGTCTGGCAATTATTTGAAGATTCTTCAAAGGAGACTAATTGGTTTTGTGTGCGTTTCTTAGTGCTTGTGTGGCAGGCGAATTCGTCAAATTTTAGCGTGGAATATTTTAGCATTTTGAAATAGTAGATCTCTTAGGGTTCGTTAGTGAGTACAGTTCAATTGTCAAGTTTGGGTTACGGTGGGTTTCGTTATTGCTTTCTCTTTTCGATACTTAATTTTCTCTGAGCAGTTAGTCCACTCTTTGCTCTTAAATTCAGAACCGACTGTGAAAACCATTTTTTTAATAAATCAGATAACTATTTATAAAGTACTAGCAGCCCGTCCCGGCATCGCACGGAGTAGACAATTATTTTTTTTGGAAATTTGGATATAAAACAATTTTTTTCACAAATATTTTTATTTGCATTAAAAAAATCCCACAGTTATATTTGTATGTAGTAAGTCTATTTATGTTCAATTTCTTTGATGGTTTAAGTGGCGGGCACTTTTGAAAAATTAAAAAATAAAAATAATAATCAAAAAATTAAAATAACAGTAATAAATAATGAATTCAGTCGTTTTACATATATTTTTGCCACTGCACGTGCTCAATTCTGCTAAATAGCAGCGACAACGTCGAATTCCTTACTTTGATTCTATCGGCTCTGTTAGCCGCCAAATCGAACATTCAGTATGATGATTCAATTTGCACCTTCTCCATACTTTACATTCTCTGTATTGTACATTATTTTGTTCTATCACTAATAGTTTCGGCAGCGCATTCGACGAAAGGCATTTTAAGACTCATTTTTCTACTCCTTCGGTTCCATTGTTCAAATTTTACCAAGGATCCCAAATTTTTTTCAAAATGAAATGTAGCCTATGTCAAATTGGAAGAACGTAGCATTCTATTGGTGAAAGAAGTTTTTAAATCGGCCCAGTACTTTTTGAGCCTATTCATTACAAACATACAAACATACAAAAATAGGTACAAATCTTTCCTCTTTATAATATTAGTATAGATTAGTGGAGCTCGCTCTCAATTTCTTAGTCTTAAGTTTATTGTAAATTTTTAAAAAGCGAAAGATTAATTCTTAATATACACCCTAAACTATCATATACGTAGTCTTCCCGAATCTTACTTAAGCTTACTTACGACTATAAATAAATGTTAGTAAGAGTGACCATACAACTCACATTCTTGGAGGCGTTAGAAAAGGTTTATATTTCCAGAAAAACTCTTGCAGGCTGACAAAAATTTTTCCTCCTTAATTTTAGTATGTTCTGGGCATCAGTCACTAGGTCATCTCTGGGTGTTCTACAAGAGTATGCTCCGGTCTTGAAATCTTCTCTTAGTCGCCGCATCTTTTCGTAGAATTCTTGAGCATTATCCCTGTCGGCCAGCTTGTCAAGCTCTTTTCATTCACGTATTTCGGCCACTCTCTTTTTTTGTCTGCAAATGCGTCTTGCTTCCTTCTTTAACTCCTGTTATCTATCCCATACCACAAGTTTTGTGGTCGATTGTAATGCTGCGAGGTAGGCAGTCTGTTTTCTCTCCGCTGTGACACGGCACTCCTCTTCGTATCAGCTGTTCTTTTGTCTTTTCCGAAAACCAATGGTTTCGTTCGCAGCTGTACGTAAGGAGCTTGAAATGCCGTTCCACAGATACCTTATACCGAGTTGCTGATGAGTGCTGTCAGTGAGCAGAAGATTTTTACTGCACAGAGACGGGTGTGTATCTTGGCTGCGACAAGATATTGGTCCAAGTCAATGTTAGGACCTCGAAGCGTACGCTCGTCTGCTGATCGATCTGGTTGGTAGCTTTTCGATCCGGAGACAGCGAGGTAGCTTGGTGAACTTTTCAAGCCCCGGCGAAGTCAATCAGCGTCAACCTATTTGGAGATGTGAGGATGGTGTTATGTGTAGAAGTTCACACAAGTGAGGAAAGTTCTCGGATTGCCATTCACTTGGGAGTGGCCAGAAACAATTGTTTTGTATATGGCTCAAGCAGCTCACGGCTTCCGGTCTTAGACCAAGTATTCTCTGTGAGCCAAAGAACATCCGTTTGAAAGCTACCTAGTGCTATTTGTGATATATTTCTTGATTTTTTGTCTTTCTTTTGTTAAACAGAGGTAAATAACCCTTTTTCATAATGGCTGAACCTCTACCAAGAAGAGGAAGACAGTTATTCAAAGAAGTGAAATAACTTGTTGGTTCTAAAGTGTCGGAATTTCCTTCAAGGGGCAACCCACTACTTTGTCTTTAGGAATAGAATGCTTTTCGTAAATGACCTAACCTAAAAATTGCCCAGAAATCAAACTCACTAACTGTCTGCATATCGCTGTCTTATAAAGGAACTCCCATAGAGTGGGTGGGTGACAAGAATGTCATATAAACGACAGACAGCAATCACCCGGCCAATAGTTGTAGCTACACTTGGGCTTGACGTAGCTGCCGTTGATGAGATGTGATGCCGAAATGGCAATGCTGACGCGATTGAGCCGATTGTTTGCAGCTTATTGGTGTATAGCTGCTACCAACTTGCCGCGTGCATTGTGATATTGCAGATTTTTGCGTGTTTCATCATTATTTTGTGATTTTTAGTTGCCGTGATAAGCCCAAAACGAGGCGAGAGGCTAACAAAGTAAGCAACAAAAAAGTAATAACGCAAAAAAGCGAAGAATTGTAGCAACATATGAGTTACTAACTAAGTAGTAGCACAAATGAAGGTGCATGCAACACTGTGAGCCGCAAGCCGCAAGCCGCCGAGTTTCAACGGCCGGCCGCCTTTCGTGATTTTGTTGCTTTTGCCGACTTTTGCTGACTGACTTTTGCATTGCTTTATTTGTGTTGTTGCCGCGCTGACTCCTCGTTGGTTGGTTGCTGGTGTCTGGTGGCTGCTTGGAAGTTTGCTTGGCGGCTTCTCCGCTCTTATGTGCCGGTTACTTCGAGCTGAGTCGGTACTGTGCGCTGTGCTGCTGCTGCTGCCTGCAGTTTGAAGCGGCAAACAAGCAAAAAATCTGTTAATTGGGTTGAACGTACCTTTGCATTGTTATTGTATAATGAGGCGCAGCGAACGAAGCGATGCGACAAGACGCGACTACCGCCAATTGCCTGCCAAGCAGCAGCAGCAACATACTTACTAGCAGTAGCAGTGGCAGTAGCAAAGCAATTGCGGTAGTGGCTGCAGCGGCAGTGAACAATTTTAACTAAAGCCTAAACACTTTTAGTTAAAATGCCAATTAAAATATCTTCGTTGCGCTTCCGCGCTTATGCTCCTCAACGCGCTCCTCTCCACAACTCAGCCACACAGCCAGCAGCGAAGTGCAGTTTTTTCCAATTTTTTTTTGTTTTTTTCATTGCTTTTATTTTCGTGCTTGTGGTAGTTGTTGCGGGCCACCGCAAGATCTGCTGTGTTGCGCGGCCGATTTTCGCGGTCGCCGTCATTTCGGTGATCGATGAGCTCTCTGCGCCGCCAGCCAAGCATACACTGCCATACATACATACATACAAGTTGGCCGGTTCGTCAGTTGGCTTCTTCCTGTCTGTGGCTGGCTGTGTTGGTGCCGCTGGTCTGACAGTTTGTTGCAGTGCAAATAAATGCAGATGTCAATTAGAGCCTCATTAAAAATATCTATAAGCGCGCCTGAGCGATACCACAACCAATCAGCGGTTGGCGCAACAAGCCGGCAACGAGCTCGTGTGCCAAGGCGCGGGGCGCAAGACGAGGCAACCCATTGCGCCACAGTTAAAATGGTAGCAGCGCTTGTCGTAATACCTCAATTCAGTCAGACCTCCACTTTTTGGTCCCAAAGCCAAGCGCTACACACATTCATACATATTTATATATATATGTATATATATATATAAGGTATATTTAGCAAGTGTGGCGTTGTTCTAAAAATGTTTCGTCGTCGCCGCCAAGCCGCTGCGTGCGCATCACTTGCACTTTTTCCACATACATAATCATTTTGGCGTTTCGATTTCATCGACATTGCTCCAACGCGTACTTATTTATGCTTTAACTAAGTTTTTCTTGTTCGTTCTGATTGTTGTTTGTCATTGTTATACCTCGTTTCGTTCTCTGCGCTGTGTGATTGGCTTCGTGCGCAGGCATTTATGTTTTATATTTGTTTTTGCACTTTTCGTGTTCACTTTTCATTCGCTTTTGACCGTCGCACCGCCGCTGCCAACCAAATATGTGTATGCGCGTCACATTCTTAGCCCAGCACCAGCAGTTATTTGTTGTTTTTGTTGCCTGCCATCCCTGCAGACAAGCATCCGTCCTTCGCGTTAGCCATCCAACATGCTACGCGTTGCTGTTCATCAGTCAGTCGTCGTTATGCATTGGCGTAGTCGTCTCGAGGTGATTTAAAAATTTTGTCACATTCATTGAGTTGAGATTTTGGAATTTTTTAATGAGCTGGCTTGCTTGCTGGCTGGCTGGCAGCCTAACTCACGCGTTCTCACTCGGGGAATTTGCGGGCTGTTCGGCTGCTGACAAGCGCGCATGCACGATCCGCCTCATTATGGCCTACGCCGCGCCACCCATTTGCCTGCGCCGCCTCCACGCCCCGCCAACAGCAGATCGCGCCACGCCGCACCGCACCGCGCTCTTTTATATGCTGTGTTATTAATTCGTTAAAATTCAGCGGTTAAATTCTTCATTTGTGTTTATGTTTATGTAGTTGCGCGCATTTGTAGAATTCTTAATTTTTCAAGCGAAAAAAGCGTTTGACTTAATTCGTTTTTTGGTTTTTTGAAACTTTTTGCATTTCATGTCTCCAAGCGCGATTTGCTGATTTTAATTGAAATTTTAGTGTTGATGCGTTCTCTCAGCATTACTCGTTTAAGTGACGGCAAGCCATATACGAGCGCACCAACGATCGGTACGCGCTCGTGCGCTCCGCTTCCCGTTACTTCTCGCCTTGCCGCATTGCCTTTTGTGCGGCTCGTTGCCCGTGCGTTTGAGCGTATAAAAAATATTTTCGTACTTGTTAAAATTCCTTGTGAACGCAGCAGAAATTATGCAAAAATGTATGCGAAACACTGAAGGTTTCCAAAAAACGAGAGAAAAAAAACCATGGTTTGGTCATGAGAACTTTTTGTTTCGAAATATATTTATAGATATGGTATAAAACGGAAAAAAAATATTAAAAACGTGGAATAATTTTTTAAACCGCAAATTTAGTATTAGATGCTCATAAGCTCTCTTGTCTTCTGCGAAACTGTAAATGAAAAGTCAAGAATCATTCAATGAGTGTAGTGCCCATTTTCTCAATGAAGGTCTGAAGATGTTTTCATTCGTTTGAGTCCATTTCGTAAGAGCTTGGCTTGGCACTTTATTTTTCGATTTGAGCTGTAGAAGGTATGACCCAAAGATTAGTATCATTTATACTTGAGTTGAGGTTTGAGATCTCTCACAACGGAGTTCACATTGATTGGTCTCAGTAGTTTCTGACCGTTCCCAAAATTCTTGTCGTTGCATCCGGGCCTGTCAGAACTTACAAGGCTGTAATTGAGTTTCTGTTAATTTGAATTGTATTTATTAAATTTGTTTCTTTTGTGGTATAGTCTCGAGTCAATTGTATTCTAAGTACTTCGGGTTTATGAGTCGCTGCTACGATCTTATAGTAATTATAACATCTTGAATGAGTCTAAAGCGCACAAAGTTCTTAAAAAAATCCACCTAGAACGGGGCCAAAGACGGATTTTCGAAAAAACTAAAAAAATTATATAACAAAAACATGGCCCGACTTTGAAATATATATTATTGAAGCTTTTAAAATATATGAGTTTATTTCAATGCTTTCCACGGTTTGCTCTTTTCTCACTGATTCTTGAGCTTGTAATGACCAGTGTAGAAAGCGACACTAGCGTGAGTTTGTCTCTTGGGAGGTTTAATACATATTTAAACGATTTGATCTCGTACGTTGCCAGGTTTGTCTCAACGCACCGACTTATAGCAAAGACTTCTGCTTGGAATATGCTCGGAAAACTGTGGGAAGTTTAGTGCGTGGTCCTACGACCGATTCCCTACGACCGATTCCCTCCGACGTATCTGAGTCATCGGTGTCTCATTTGATTCTATTATCCCTAAGCAGTAGCCCGAGAGCAGAATCGTTCCATTTAGCCTTGCTGCTGAAAGTAACATTGATTTTTTAGTGATGTAAACAGTGAAGTTTGGTAATGCTGTCCCTTGGATGAAGTGCCAGTGGTATTTCACCACCTCAGTCCTTCATGCTCTGGGAAGAGATTACCTTACCTTTGGCAAACTGACCGATTACCAGTGAAGCGTTATGAATTCCAGCATTACTTCAAGTGCTTTAGTAGTTTTGATCACGGGTCAACATGCTGCTTCCACCGCAGAGTGGAGTCCACTGTGAGACCAAGATACTTGACCATATTAGTCATCTGTATCTCTTTGCCCTTAAGGGTTATGTTCCTAAGGCTAGGCAGGGACCTGCGTCTCGTAAACCGGATGATGGCCGTCTTCTAGGGGTTGATATTCAGAACAATCCTAGTCTAGTCCCCTTTGTACGATATCGCTGAGGTTGTCCTCAAAATTCCTCCACATATCCTTGACAGCGGATTCCATTGTTTCCAGCAAACTCTGTATCTCCGAGGTTAGCTGGTACAGAGCAGTATTGGTTGATCTGCCGGCTCTGTAGGCATGCCGGTAGGCAGGGAGGATTGCTATTTTCAGCACCTTCGAACTTATTGCATAGTTCACGTTCTTTTTCATACTCTTTAGTAAGAAGGATGTTAGACCCTTGCAAATGGAAAATCTCTTAATTTAACTATTAATTGTTGATATGTTGTTTTTGTAATTTATACATTTGAATTTGCCGCCTAGCTCAACGTCTTAAGACGGAGTCGAAGTTTATGTATGATATTTTCATGCATAAAAGTGCGAATGAAATGTGCAACAAAAAAGAGAAAATTGTGGCTAGGAAAGATATGAAAGGAGGAGGAGTGGAAATTATGCGGCCGCCTAGGCGAGTTTAATGCTTTTGCGCCTAATTGGCGAATACCGCCCGCGGACACAACTAACACGGAAAACATGAAAAGCAACAACAACAAAATTTACAATATCAACAATAATTGCAACAACAACAAGCAATTACCACTCGACTACATTAAGCGTGTAAATTGCACTGGTGGCAGCACTGGCAGTCGCAAGCACCGCTGGTGGTGATGGCAGCTGTTGAACGCGCTTGTTGCACATTGCAAGTGGCACAAATGCATAACACACATACGCGCGAACATAAGCAGCGTCTTACGCGCTACGCAAGCACATAAATATGAGTTTGCATGAAATTAATTACAACAACGTAAGAAATTAATTAGCGAAATACCTGAAGCCAGAGAGTCAGCGGCGTGCTGGTTCGACGGCAGCAGCAACAACAACAACATTACAACTGCAATTAAAACAAGTGCAATCATATCGGCACAACAATGTGTAACCAGAACGTAATTAAAAAGAAAAGTGCCAGCTAATTATGCAGGCGGCAACAAGAAAATGCTAAACAGCAGACCCAACAACGGTGCAAAAACAATTTAATTATAAGCAAAACAGTAACAGCAATGGGAACAACTAGGCGCATGCGTGCAGCGAGTGTAACAGAAAACGAATTGCAACTTGCGCATAGCCAGTAGCACACACGTCTTTGTAGTTACAATGTGTTGTTGTAATAGCAAAAGCAAGGAAAAACATTAACTTCGAATGCACCGAAACTAATACCCTTCATAGACGCTTTGCTTTCAGTTTAAAGTGTGTGAAAAGTCTTGATGTTGATATTGAGCGTTCGGTTTGTACGGCAGCTATATGCTATAGTGGTTCGATCTGAACAATTTCTTCCTTGATTGTAAGGTTGCCTTGAAGAATAGCCCGTGCCAAATTTCGTGCTGTTATCTTGTCAAATAAAAAAGTTTTTCATACAAGGTCTTAATTCTGATCGGCCAGTTTGTATGACAGCTATATGTTATAGTGGTCCGATCTGAACAATTTCTTCGACGATTGAATTGTTGCCTTCGAAAATAATCCGCGCCAAATTTCGTCAAGATATCGTGTAAAATAAAAAAGTTTTCCTTGGAAGGACTAAATTTTGAGCATTCAGTTTGTACGGCAGCTATATGCTATAGTGGTCCGATCTGAACAATTTCTTCGGTGATTGTAAGGTTACCTTGGAGAATATCCCGTGCCAAATTTCGTGCTGTTATCTTGTCAAATAAAAAAGTTTTTCATACAAGGTCTTAATTTTGATCGGCCAGTTTGTATGACAGCTATATGTTATAGTGGTCCGATCTGAACAATTTCTTCGAAGATTGAATTGTTACCTTCGAAAATAATCCGCGCCAAATTTCGTGCTGTTATCTTGTCAAATAAAAAAGTTTTTCATACAAGGTCTTAATTTTGATCGGCCAGTTTGAATGACAGCTATATGTTATAGTGGTCCGATCTGAACAATTTCTTCGACGATTGAATTGTTGCCTTCGAAAATAATCCGCGCCAAATTTCGTGCTGTTATCTTGTCAAATAAAAAAGTTTTTCATACAAGGTCTTAATTTTGATCGGCCAGTTTGTATGACAACTATATCTTATAGTGGTTCGATCTGAACAATTTCTTCGGTGATTGTAAGGTTACCTTGAAGAATAGCCCGCGCCAAATTTCGTCAATATATCGTCTAAAATAAAAAAGTTTTCCATACAAGGACTAAATTTTTAGCATTCGGTTTGTATGGCAACTATATGCAATATTGGTCCGATCTGAACAATTTCTTCGGTGGTTGTAATGTTGCTTTGCATAACAAACCATGCCAAATTTCAGAACGATACCTTCTCAAACAAAAAAGTTATCCATACAAGTACTTGATTTTGATCGATCAGTTTGTATGGCAGCTATATGTTATAGTGTTCCGATATTGGCAATTCCGTCAAACGAGCAACTCCGTGGGGCGAAAGGGACATGTGCGAAATTTCAGCTCGAAAACTCAAAAACTGAAGGACCAGTTCGAAAATATACAGAGGGCCTGACGGGCGGTCAGAGGGACATGGCTAAATCGACTCAGCTCGTCATGCTGATCATTTATATACATAAACAATTTATATTATTTCCGATGTTTGCTTTTGCGTGTTACAAACTTCGTGACAAACTCAATATACCCTGTGAAGGGTATAACAACAATATGGACCACAACAACAACAAAACTATTGTTGCATTTTAAAAGGGGTAATATTTCAGCGCCTACACAACAGTTGTTTTACTGTTGTTGCCGTATGTTGCACATATTACGTTGTTGCTGTGGCTACTGCTGCACGTTGTTGTGGCAGTTGCACATTGTATTCGTTGTTGTTGTTGTGTGGCATGAACGCATTAAATTAAGTTGCAAAGTTGCAAAAATGGAAATTACACAGTAAACTCATTAGAATTAATTGACTAGCCATAATTGTGGAAACAAAAAAATTCAAATACAACAACAACAACAGTGAAAAAGTGGAAACAGCAGCATTAGAGCGTCAGCAATTCGCATTTTTAACGTATTAATTGTGGCTAAAATGCAAGCCAAGCTGCCGCCATCACCATTCACCAGTGTTGTTGTTGTTTCCAGCATTATTACCATTGCAATAAAGTTAAAATAACAATGCAAATAAATTGCATTTGCAATGCACCCCAGTTGCATGCAACAACAACTGCAAATGCATGGCAAAAGTGCAGCAGCAATAAAATTCACCAGCGCAACGCTGCATTCGCATTGCAACAATTGCTGCTGTGGCAATGGTGAATTTAGCTGACAGCCGCCACATTAGCATTAGTTGCAACTGACAAGTTCGCCGCAAATAAAACTCAAATTAGACATTCGGAGAAATGCATTCCAGCATTCACACACACATACACGTACATAATCAGCTAACAATAAAGTAATAAATACAAATACGTATGTATATATACATACAAACATATATACATACATACATAAATGGATATAAGATTTACCTATATTTAGTTCAAAACAAATGGAAAACATTTTTCCACTTTCGTTGGACGGTGAGAATCGATTATTGTTGTACAATTCGATAATTTGTTGTTGTTGCATATCCATTTATATTATTATTATATTATTTTTTATATATTAATATATTATATGCCCAAATCCATTATAAATAGGGGCTATTTTTTACTTTTCGTAATTAGATCCTAAGAGTAAGATTTAGCTCTGCTACCATCAATTGGTAATATGTTGATCAATCTCTGCGCTGATCACTCTGCAGCTATTGCTTATGGTTTTTTCCATCTTATCACTGATTGCTTGAGCCTTAATGTAAATTTACATACACTTGTTATAAGCTTCGGCTGGATGGCCTTCAGTGATTTTTGTTTTTTTTTGCCTGGTCCTCAGATTTGTTGGCAAACGTGCCTTTTGCGACATCTACTGGTCATCTTACAAAAGATTTCGAACTTTTGAAACGAATCTAGTTAGAAAACACTTCATATCCTGAACATTACCCAAAATGTGTTGAGTCGTCCGTAAGAGATGTTCCTCTGCTTTCCATGAGAGATCCTCTGCTAACTCTCTGATGCCAACACAACGATTTTTAAGCACTTTTTATATAACTTTTTTATTTTATTTTTTTGATGTTACCGTCATTAATAGAGCAGCATGGACGACGCAATTTACACACGAACATAAAAATAGGTTTTATCACACTAGAAAATTTTTTGCACGGCCTTGGTTCGAGCTCGTAGTTTAAGTGGAACGGTTCGGGTCAGACTTAAATTTATAACTATGCTAGCTTTGATTTAGGTGGCCGATCAAACCGAAGCGATATTAGTTGATCCAAAAATCTTTCACATACCCTTTTTCCCAAAAAACTTTAAAACTAGAGTCTTCGGTGATTGTTGTTATTCTGGCGGCAGGAAAAATGTTTGAAATAATTTTTAGGACGAATAAAAATTCGGGTCCATTCGGGTTTACTTCACCGGCCTGTTGACGCGGTCTCATCGGCCCGATTAATTTTGGAATTTCGCGGATTTTTTAGTAAGACACCAAATAAAACAGTTCAGTGAACTTCAATACCTTTCTTTTATGACATCAAATATTTACTTAGCCAAGTCTTCGCCTGAAAAATTGTTGTTGTTGGAGCGGAAGCAAACATTCCTGAAGTAACTCGAGGTATGATAGCGAGTTGACAGTCCTTGGCCGGATAAAAATCCGGATGCGTTCCGTTTACTTAGACCCGACTGCCGTGGGAACTTCTGAGGAGTCCTACCGCTTCCTGTGCTACCATCGTCAGTCATCAAATTGAAAACGGAACTTTTTATTATCTTCTAATAACACGTTTCATTCGCCTGAGCGAATGCGATAAAGGTTATAAATCCTTCACTAAAGGAGTTCGCCATGTGTACAAGAATGTTCCTACATTGCAATAGTTTCATAAGTTTCTGTAGATTTGCCGTTTACTGGATCAAGTTACCAAATATAAATTTTTTGGCTGGAGCTGGTCTCTTCATAGCCTATTTCATTCAAGATCTCTTTGATTCATCTTAAAATAATCTTTCCATACTAATTTAGGAGGGAGTTTAGCCGCAGTCTCAGACGTCTTTAAATTTGACGTATTTAAGGTTTCAAAATTAAGAAACTGAATGACCGCTTTAACATGCAACACGAGAAGAGCTTGTGAATGCTCGCACGGACCCTGAATAGTGTTTACTGGTATTTTATTAGCGCATTCTTAGAGATTCCATGATGATTTTTCCTTCATTTAAATCTTTTAGGCCGAGTTCCATCTAAAGATCATTTGGTGTCTTAATTTTAAGTATTGTTTAACGTGTTATTTCCAACTGTAAGCTATAATCAAGTGTTGTGAAGGTTCAATAGTGTATTTTAAATATCATATATTTACTCGCTTGTTCCCTAGTAGGCAACAGTTGGCCGAAGAACTTTTTGGGAACCCAAAATTAAGCTTTATGACGCTCTCTCTCTCTCTTTGTCTCTCGACCAAAGGCAGTTCACACTGCTAATGGTCGTGAATTCGCTTATATCCAATTAAGCAACAGTTGGTCGAAACACTTTTTGGAAACCAGAATCTCTTTTCATTAAGACGCTCTTTCTCTTTTTGTCACTCGCTCAAAGTTAGTTAACATTGCTAAGGGTTCGTGAACTGGATTTTCACTGCATTTTTAACGACTCGCGTAGGGATATCTGAACTTTATATTTTAATGGTATTTTACCCAAATTAATATTCAAAAATTTAGCCTACAATGTCTACAAGAAAATACGCCCCTTCGTGTTTACGCTTAACCAAATAGATTTACTGCAACCGTTCGCTGTCCTTTCGTATTTTTCGTGCTCTGCTTACTCGCTGACTGAAACTAAAAGGCAAATTCATGAAAATGATTTAAAATCAGCAATTTCACTAATTTCAATTAAAAGCATTTTGCAACTGCACAAAGTGCTCGCATGCAGACCACAACACAAGTGGTAAGTGGTGAGGCGGCTACCTACCAATACCGAACAACAACAAAGGCAACGGCAACAACAGCAAATTATAGTCAACAGCACAATAAATGACAATGCCAAAAGGAAATTAAACTAAATTAGCGAAAATGCAGTAAACCAAGCGCATAATTTAATTTTATTCAACATAATTGCTTGCGCCATTGTTGTATTGTTGTCGATCGTTGCCACCGCACATGCCGCCTGCCGCCGCGGGCGCTGGTGGCTGAGCCACTGCTGCTTGTTGTTGCTGTTGTTGGCTCTTACTGCGCGCATTGCTTGCTGCTCATCACTGGTTGTCGACGATCTTGTTGTTATTGTTGTTGCGCGCTGTCATTTGCCAATTTGCCAGCGCTTGCAATGAGCGGCGGCAGCAGCGCGGGGAATTTCGGCTGTCGTGCGATCAAGCGGCTAGTTGCCTGTCAGTCACTCACAAGCGGCGCAAGAGTGTTGAGTGCATGTGCATGTGTATGTGTGTGTGTTTGTGTATTTTGCTTGCGTGTCAGTGTGTATGTACCTGCATGTATTGCTGGCAGCTTGCTGTCCATTGCTTGTTGCACAGTCATGCATTGCCTTCGCGTTGCCGCCGCTGCTGCTTTCATTGTTGTTGCTGCTGCCGCAATTGTTACTCTTGTTGTTGTTGTTGCAACGAAATTTGATTGCATTAATTAAAGAAACTGTCGCCGCCGCGCTCGAACAAAGCGACGATCGCCGTCGTCCACTGGCAATTACTGCGAGCATCATACATATTACAGGCTGCTTTTTTGTTATTGTTGCTTTGGATCTGCACTTTTTGTCGCAAATTCTTACTTGTTGTATGTGTGTGTGTGTATATATTTTTTAATTAGCTGCAGTTTGGCCACGTTTGACATTTTTAATTAGCCTTATTGCTCGGCTTCTTTTGGGCTTTCGTTTTCACCACTGCAGCGGGCGCTAGACGATCGGCCGTTCGTCAAAGCACCGACCGGCAGTGATCTACTTCTATGCCGGGTTGACTGCGTGCGTGCGTTTGTGCACTTGTGTTCGAAATTAGTTGTACGAAATGTGAAATTTAATTTCTAATTGAATTGTCGCTGCCAATCGCCTTCGCCGCAATGCATCAATTTCGTAATGTGTCGGCCGCAATCCCGCTACTCATAATTAGTTGTCGTGTCGCTTGTGCGGTGGCAAGCAAATTGCTGTACAACTTCGAAAAGTCTAATGAAGCTGTTCGAAAATTAATTTATTTTATTTTCCTTCATTCTCGCCTTCTCACCATCAAAGGCGGCAATAATTCATTATGTAATTGAAAAATAAGCGCACTCTAGGGTGCGCATTAACTGTATTTGCTTTCCGCAAATTAACAGCGTTGAAAAAATTTGCAATGAAAAATTAATTATCATATATAACCCTTGCCATATGATCAACCATTCGAAGACGCTTTAGAAATGGCAGGTGAATGGTGAACCACATGCAGCTGTTTCAATCACGGTTTTATTGCCATAGGAAATTTATATTAATTAAATTTCTAAAATATGCATGCTCTCTTAAGTGTAGCAAATCCGTGGTATTTGAGAAATTAATAATTTTCTAATTGGAATGACGGGCACTGGATGAAAATAATATTAAAATGAGAGGAAAAAATATAATTTAGAAGCAAATTAAGTATAAATTATAAATAAAATATAAAAAAGTGAAAGAAAAAATTAAAAAAGTTTAATTAGTTCTAATTTTCAATAAATTTTAATTGAAAAATAATAATCAATACCAACTTAATAAAAGCATCAAAAATTAAAAAAAAATTTAATATTAAAAATGTTTTATGTAGTATTACTTGTTAATTAATAATCGATAACAGCTTAGAGATAAAATTATAAATACAATATAAAAAAAGTTTAATTAATTCTAGTTTTAATTAATTTTAATTGAATTTATATCAAAAATTAAGAATTATACATGAAATACATAGCATAAAAAATTAAAAAAAAAAATTAATTAATATTACTTTACTTTACTTTGTTAATTAAATAATCGATAACGGCTTTAAAAATAAATATAATAAAAAATATACATAAAATAAAAAAATTAAAAAAAAAGTTCATTAATTTTAATTCTTAATTAATAATCCATAAATAATATGAGAAAAAAATTAAATCAAAAACTCAAATACTGACGTTGAAAATAATATTTATTTAAAATAAAAAAAAATTAAATTAAATAAAAAAAATTAAAAAATGAAACACCAGCCTTTATAATTATATTATTTAAAAAAAAATAAAAAATAAAATAAAAAATGTTAAAAAAAGTTATGAAAAAATAATTGCAAATTTACGAATATCTAAAATAATAAATAAAACAACGGTGTTGAAAATAATATTAATGTGAAAATAAATACATATATATAATTTATAAAAGATATACACATAATGAAAAAATAAAAAAACAAAAGAAAATTATTAAATTATTTATTAAATAAAAAAATAGTTACAAATTAAAAAATAAAACAAAATAAAAAATAATAATAATAAAAATAAAATAGACATTGAAATATAAAAAAACTAAAATATTCAATTTAATAAATTAAAAGCAGTTTTAAAAATTGTTATAAAATAAAAAATAAGATAAAAAAAGTTAAAAACATAACAATTAAAAAACAAAAAAAATTAAAGAAGTTTACTACTTTCTTACTAATTTGCAAAAAAAAAAATAAAAAATAATACTAACACTAAAGAGGAAATAAAAGAGTAAAAAAACTAAAATAAAAAATAAAATGTAAATGAAAATATAAAAAAATTAACAAATTTAATTTAATAAATTAAAAAATAATTTAAAAAGTTTTTATAAGAAAAAAAATTAGATAAAAAATAAATAAAATTAAAAAAAAAAAACAATTAAAAAACAAAAGAAATTATTTATTAAATTAAAAAAAAAACTTACTAATTTCCCAAAAAAACAAAATAAAAATAATATTAACAATATTTCCCCCTTTTTATTGTTAATATTATTTTTATTTTATCTTTTTGAAAATTAGTAAGTTTTTTTTTTAATTTATTAAAATAAAATACAAGAAAATAGAAACAAATATGAAAATATAAAGAAAATTAAAAAAAACATTTACTGTAGTAAAGTAAAAAATTCTTTAAAATGTTCTTATAAAATCAAAAGTTAAGATATATAAAATAAAAAAAAAACAATACCAAATAATGGAAAAATAGTTGTAAAAATTAGAAAAGGCTAAGATGAAAATTATCCTTAACAATTTTGACTGTTTTACTGAGTTTATTAAGTATCATGTTTGCCCCTGATTGAAAACTATTTATATTTCTTTTTTTAAAATCGTCTAGCGTTGAAAAGGATTGCTTTTCAAACTCTCTCTGATATCAAGCTTTCTAGTTTATCCTAAATATATTTTTTTTAATCTTTAACTACTGAAATATAACAATTTTTCTTTATATTGCTGAGAATCGAAGGAATATCGTTAACTGATTTCATAACTTACAAATAAATAGGGTTGCCAACATATTTAATATGAATGTAAATATAAAAACTTGAATATTTATGAAGAGACCAGAACCATAAATTATCAAATTAATATCCAATAATAATAAAATTGTTGTATTATTTTTTTAATTTCCAAAAAAAAAAAATTAATTGCTTTTTAATTCCATAAAAAATTATTTTTATACCCTGAACAGGGTATATTAAGTTTGTCACGAAGTTTGTAACATCCAGAAGGAATCGTCGGAGACCCTATAAAGTATATATATAAATGATCAGTATGTCGAGCTGAGTCGATTTAGCCATGTCCGTCTGTCTGTCCGTCTGTCCGTCTGTCTGTATATATACGAACAAGTCCCTCAGTTTTTAAGATATCGTTTTGAAATTTTGCAAACGTCATTTTCTCTTCAAGAAGCTGCACATTCGGACCACTATAGCATATAGCTGCCATACAAACTGAACGATCGGAATCAAGTTCTTATATGGAAAACTTTCACATTTGACAAGATATATTCACGAAATTTGGTATATATTGTTTTCTAAGGCAACAATGTAATCTCCGAAGAAATTGTTCAGATCGGTTGACTATAGCATATAGCTTCCATACAAACTGAACAAATAGTTACTAACAGAAATGCACCTGTGAAGGGTATTTAGCTTCGGTGCAACCGAAGTTAACGTTTTTTCTTGTTTTTTTTACTTTCATAAAAATTTTTATTATTTTTTTGAAGTTTCATAAAAATTATGATTATAGTTTTCACAGACAGACAGATAGACATTTTATTAAGAATTTTAAAAATATTATTTACTTTATTTTACAAATAAGAGATTTTAAAATTTACGGAAGAGAAACATAAAAAATATTGCAATGATACAAACATCCATACATACGTACACTTGCTGGTCGGGGTAATTAGTTGAGGAAATTTAGCTTTAATTTCATTATCACAGTTATTTCTATAATTATTGACACATTATTTGTAAAAGTAATTTGTTTTGCTTTTCAAATATACATACATACTTACATACATACATAACTGTTTACAATGAATTCGCCGCTAATGACAATATTAGTTCCATGTATACATACATACATACAAACATACATGCACATGTTTGAACTAATCAGTTGTCACCTTCAATTCAAACGCAGCAATCACAACAAAAAGCAAAAATTACAACAAATTTGCTGATAAAAACAAACTCATTAGGTAATGAGTACATTGACTTAATTTACAACATTTATAACACTTGCAATTCATTCATTAAATAAATTAATTGCCACGCCGAGTGTGTGTGTGTGTAATCGGCATATAGCGAAAATAAACAATTGCGCAAATAAAATACCAAAGTGATTAGCAAACAAAAAATGCGAGCCAGAAAATTATCTCAAAAATATTATAGAATAATACCAGGCAAGGGGTACTGGGGAGAGGTGTGATCGAAATAAGTGGTTTGTGAGTTTGCCGTTAATTAATGGGAGATTTTAGTGGTACTCCTTTCTACTTTGTATGATATTAGCTGACATACTCATAACTTCAAGTGGTTTTAGTTATTTGGTGGCATTATGACATACTCATATGAGGGGCCACGCTGTAAGCATCTGGGGTCCCCCACGGTATGATACACTGGCAGAGGTATCGATAGTGAAACCTCAGAGTCTGTTAAAATTCGTGTAAAGCGCAGGCATGCTAAAGGATGACTACACCTCATAGACCTAGTAGCTGAACTCCACCTAGATCACAAAGGACCAAAACTGGTCTATGGTTAGTCTGCCAGACTAACCTAAGCTAACCTATACGAGGAACTAATGATTTCTTAAAATATTTTTAATTGAATTGCAACTCTGAGTACCTGCTTTAGTTTCTAGGGCTTTGTTAAGCTAAGCTCTATAATATTCGATGAACCACCACATGAGTATTCGAGATTTAGATCTTTCCCCCAAGGCTTTTCAACTTTGAATTGAAGAATGAGCTGGCAAAGTACATAGTAAGTAGTCTAATGGTTGTTCTCATCGCTAAATCTACATACGAGGTTTGACAATTAAGTAATGAGACTGATTTTATTGCCGCGCTTGGAGTAAACCTGTGACCTTGAAATTCCCTTTCTCTTTTTCCGGCATCCCTCCCCTATACATTGACATATGTACCATCACTCTGGCTTGTTTAGTTCACTTGCTGCGTCAAGTTGAGTAGACGTGTGTTTGTAGTGCTCGTCACGAAAATAGAAAAACGAAATCAAGAGCAACGTCGCAGAAGACTGTTTGGAACAAGTGGAAAACGATCCTACGCTGCTTGATCGAGTGATTACAGGCGATGAGAGCTGGTTTTTCCAATACGACTCGGAAACCAAACGCCAAAGCTCACAATGGTTGTCTCCGCGCTCCCCCTGCCCGAAAAAAGCTCGCATAAGCAAGTCGAGGGTGAAAACGATGATTATTGTCTTTTTTGATAGCCGTGGAGTCGTCCACATAGAATTCGTTCCACCGGGGAAAACTGTGAATCAAGTCTACTATTGCCAAGTACTCGAAAGATTGCGAAAACGAGTTAACAGGGTGCGCCCAGACATCGCTCGTAACTGGATCCTTCATCACGACAACGCGCCGTGTCACACCGCCCTCAGCGTGTCCCAGCATTTGGCCTCTAAAGGGATTGCCGTGTTGCAACAGCCGTCACCCTGTGACTTTTTTTGTTTCCTAAAACAAAATCGGTGATCAATGAAACCTATTTTGAGTCGATGACGGACATCCAGGCGGCCGTGACGAGGGTGCTCGCGGACATCCCAGTCAAAGCGTTCCCGAAATGTTACGAAGCATGAAAAACGCGCTGGAATTGCTGCATAGCTGCCCAAGGGGACTACTTTGAAAAGGATGGCAGAGTTGTAGAACAATTTTTAAATATACGGTTTTTATGGAATCAGTCTCATTACTTAATTGTCATACCTCGTACATCTTCTTTACGTTTACTGCGTGTCAGACTCTGATTTTTTGTTGTAGTTACAGTCTTCATAAGTTAATTAAAAGAATTAGAGGTAGGATCACCGTGCAGCAAATTTTCTATGACTTCAAGACCTTCATTGCATGTTTTTGTGTCACTAAAATTCTTGTGTTCGTGATAAACTAGACTAGTATCTTGTGAATTCTTCACTCTACTGCTGGAGAAAATAATTCGAGCTACAGAGCTGAATAAAAAAAGGTACAATATTCTAAAGACTGTACAGCTGCTGACGTACGCTTATGACATCGATATCATTGGCCTTAACAACCGCGCCGTTAGTTCTGCTTTCTTCAGACTGATAAAGCGAAACAAATGGGTCTGGTAGTGAGCGAGGGCAAGACGAAATATCTCCTGTCATCAAACAAACAGTCGTCACGACTTGGCGCCCACGTCACTGTTGACAATTATAACTTCGAAGTCGTAGATAGTTTGGTCTATCTTGAAACCAGTATTAGCAGGCAATTGAGGCAGTAAAAGTCCTCTATCGACGAACAAAGACCAAATTCGACAAGTCACTCATGATCCCCGTCCAGCTTTATGACATGGACGAAAACAAAATCTGACGAATCAGCGCTACGACTTTTCGAGAGAAAGATTCTACGGAAGATTTATGGTCCTTTGCGCATTGGCTTCGGCGAGTACCGCAGTCGATGGAACGATGAGCTGTACGTTGACACAAAGCTCTATTCAGTTATGTTCCGCTATGTTTAGCTTTATGTGCTATGTGTCTTGTTGTTATGTAGAGTTATGTTCTGCAGCGTCTTGCTATGGTTTTTTCCGCTGATACTTGTGACGGTAATGAATTTTAATTGTTTTCGTCGTCTTCCTAATGAAATCATTAATTTTATTTGCCTTTTTCATAAAATAGGCCATAAGATTTATTGCATCTGCTTGGTGCTTCTTGGCATCGAATTTTCAGCTTTGTTGCTTGTTATTATACTTTTTAATATAATTTTTCTCCGCTGCTTATTTAATTTTATTTCTGAGTTATTTATAAACATTTTTAATTGGCATTTATTAATTAGTTGTTATTGTTTTTTGTTTTTTGTTTTTTGCGCAAACTTAATTGACGTTGGGCCCTAACTTCGTGCTTGCAGCCATTTGCCATTCGCGCTGATTATTGTAGCGCACAATTTATGATTAGAACGTGCAAATATTGCAATTATTCGCGCCAAATGCCGACTAACGATCGCTGAATGCCGTTAAAATGTGTGTGCATGTGTTTATGTGTATGTATATGTGTGCTTGTGTGTGGTATGGCTTGTTATTGCAGCAGCAACAATTTAACTTATCGCCGAAATGTAACGATTAAGTGGAGCAGTGAAGGGGAGCCAGCAGCGCCGAGACTCATGAAGGCAGCGCCCGAGAGGGGCGCAATGTTGTGCGGGTAGGTGGCAGTGGTGTGTGCACATATGCGGCGCATGCAGCCAAGTGAACGGCATTTTGCATGCACTCGCAGTTGTTGTAATGTGTGTTGTTGTTGCTTTTAGTGCGATTTTTCCAACTTAATTAAGCGACTAACGCAGAAAAGTAGCAAAAGCATTTCTTAATTGCCACTTACGAATGCTGCCCGCTTGTTGTCTAGGCGATCGCTAACGTCGCACCCGACTGCTGCCTGCCTGACTGCTTGCCTTGCCACTGGCGGTGCTATACCGCGCGCCGCCTGAACGCTTGGCCGTCAAGCTAGTCGCTCTTGCGCGCCGTATTCGCTGGTTTGCTTGCCTTTAATATTAATCACATTTAATTAAAAGCCAAACAACCACGCACACACACACACACAGCAGCTGTTATTTGTGTGTGTGTGTGCATGGAGCGCGTTAGTGGCGTTGCTGGCGAACGGTAAGCGCGATCGATCATTAGTTGTTCGCGTTGTTAACAAGCTTGTTGCGCCCTTATTAAGTGGGAAGCGGCAGCAGCTGAGGCCGCAACTGTTGCCGCCATTAGCACCGTTAGTGCGGGCTGAACGCTATTTGTTGTTGCAGTTAATGGAATATATTAATAGCAAGTAAAAAACAATTAAAGAAATAAATAAAAAAAACAACAACAACTACATATAAAAAATGCACGTGAGTGGGCAGCAGTGTGGGTTGAAGTGTTAGAAGCAGAATTAATGAAGATTTTAGGGGACAAGGTGTGTGAGGTGTGTAATTGCAATTTGGTACAACAATAAATGCAATCGTAAACTTCGACTGCACCGAAGCTATAATACCCTACACAAATACATTTATCATAGCTTTAAAGTGTAAAAGTGATCTTTATCTTGATTTTGAACGGTCAGTTTGTATGGCGGCTATATGCTATGGTGGTCCGATCTAAGCAATTTCTGCGGAGTTTATAGAGTTTCCTTGGATAATAATTGATGGCAAATTTCGTGAAGATATCTTGACAAATAAAAAAGTTTTCCATACAAGGACTTAACTTTGTTCGGTCAGTTTGTATGGCGGCTATATGCTATGTTAGTACGATCTGAAGAATTTTTTCGGAGTTTGTGTAGTAGTATTAGGCAATAATCTGTGCCAAATTTTGTGAAGGTATCTTGTCAAATAAAACATTTTTCCATACAAGGACTTGATTTTCATCGATCAGCTTGTATGGCAGCTATATGCTATGGTGTTATGATCTGAACAATTTCTTTGGATATTGTGCCGTTGCTTTACAGAATAATACATGCTAAATTTCGTGAAGATATCTTGTCAAATAAAAAAGTTTTTCATACAAGGACTTAATTTTTTCAGCTTATTTCTATGGCAGCTATATGTTATAGTGATCCGATCTAAGCAAATTTTTTGGAGATTATAGCGTTTTCATAAACAACAATCTGTACCAAATTTCGTGAAGATAGCTTGACAAATAAAAAAGTTTTTTATACAAGGACTTAATTTTGAACGGTCTGTATGTATGGCAGCTATATGCTATAGTGGTCCGATCTAAGCAAATTTTTTGGAGATTATAGCGTTTTCATAAACAACAATCTGTACCAAATTTCGTGAAGTTAGCTTGACAAATAAAAAAGTTTTCCATACAAGGAATCATTGTGATTGATCAATTTAGAGGCCAAGAGAGTTTATAGGGCTTAGAGAAAAAAAGGACTGAAATTGCAGATCGATAACTCTAAAGTTTAGCCCCTATACACATATGAATATAGCTAAATCGACGCAGTTCGTCAGGCTCATCATTTATGCACATGCTTTCTAGACACCGTCACCGACGGTTCCTCTGTGTATTACAAGCTTCATGGCATATCTATTACACACCGTAAAAGGTATAAAAAGTCAAACAGCTACAGCTGATCAGCTGCATATTTCTTGTTCTTGTTGCTATTGCTTTTATTAGCATATTTTTTGCATATTGCACTTTAACCACGTGACTAACTGCACCTCGCCACGACAAACGCGCCAGTGTTTTGCTTTTTAATGAGCTGCAACAACCACTTGGTAGCCTCGCTTTGCCGCGCCCACATTTTTTGTACACACTGTGCATTGAATCGTGCTTGCTTCGCGTCTTTGCCACGATTTCCAACAACACTGCAAGCCTAAATGTTTGCTAATTAAAATGCCACATAACCCCATCACCAAACAGCCAACGCCGCAAGACCTTGCATGCGTTCGCGGCTCAATTAAAGATGTTGCATGTCAACAACGACAACAGCCCCGAAGTAGTTGCCCACGCATGCGGCAATTGTCACTAATGTTCGCTCTTTGTTCTCGCTATTAATAACAGTCACACTGTTGTTGTTGCTCCGTTTGCCGTTGCAATGCGCTGACGTTTGTCAGTGTTGCCATAAATCTGTCACGCGGTGCTGCCGCTTTCCGCTGTGTTGGCTGGCCAACCGATGTGCTCATTAGAAGAGTAAAAGCGCAAAATGAAGCAAAACAATTTGAAAGAAAGACCAAAGAACTAGAGGAACGCATATTTATATGCTTAAAGGTCATTTTGTCGCTGATTAGCGTTTACTCGCGGCTCTCTTTGCTGCCTAATTTGCTGTGTTTGCCTTTTGTTGTGATCCAGCTTTGTCCGTTCTTTTTGACTTAAGCCGCTTACAGTGTTTTTCGTTCGAAGTTTTCGTCATTTAATTCTTGTAATTATTTGTTAGCGATTATAGTTGTCCCCACAAGTAGTGGCACCAAACTGTTTTCGATGAGTGTTCTAATAATATATCTGATCTTATAACATTCTAGTTCAGTTTTCTAAAATCTTGGTAACGATGTTTGCCTTTATTTAATAAATGGCTTGCTTTTGAACCCCATGGAAGAGTCGATCAATTATATTTTGAGGAACTAAATTCTTTGTTTTTATCTTGTTTCGCTCTTTTTGGAGCTCAATTGCCAATCAGAATGGTTTCTTAAGGGGGTATTCTACTCTAGAAATCAAATTTTGGGCAGTTTTTTGAATTTAAAATTTTGAATTAAAAAAAAAACCAAAACTATTTTTACTATACATTTTTTATGGTGTTTTTATTGATACCTTAAGAATACAGAAAAAAAAATATTAAAAATTAAAATAATTAGAGGGGGGGAGAGACAGGTGTAAAAAAAAGGCGCATCCTGGTGACATTGATCCTGACTCTCCTGGTCATCTGAAAAAAAAAATCAAAAAAATTTTTAATACGTGAATAGTAAGGATGCTGTTATTGTCCGGGAACACGAACATTTTTTTTTTTTTTTGAAAAATGGCGACTGCCTGAAAATAAAATTAATTTTTTACACTTTTTTTTTTGAAATTCCTGAATTTAAAAAAAAAAAATCTTGACACGATGCTGGTAGGAACGATAAAGGATTATATAAATGAGGTTCACACAAAATTTCAAGTAAATCGGTTGTATAGAACTTGGATAATGCCGGTACCGTGTGGAAAAAAGTAGTTTCGAGAAAAACGCATTTAAAGTTTAGGAGACAATTCTAGTGAACACGGACGCCTCCTCACAAAATCGGCTGTATCTCCGAAAATAAGTCGAATTTTGAAAAATCCTTCCAAGGTCACATTTTTGAAAGTCTAAACTTTAAATATATGAAAAAATCGAATTTTTCAAAATTCTAGAGTAGAATACCCCCTTAAGATAAAATGACCATTCAGCTTGTTGGATAGAGACCAAGCCATCATTATCTAAGGCTTGTTTAATCGACTATCTTGTGCGGATTTCTTCTATTTCAACCCAATGCTCTTCGATCGGTTTGAACCGAATTAAAAAAAGAAAAATCGCATCCCTTTCTCCTAAGAACCTGCTCCTTTGTTGAAACGAACCACCAAGCAGCTATACAAACTGACCGATGAAAATCGAGTTCTTGTAAGGGAAAAAATATATCTTGACGAAACTTAGCTTGGATTATTGTCCAAGACAGCGTCGAAATCTTCGATCAAATTGTGCGGAGTGGACCTCTGTAGCATACAGCTGTCATACCAAAGGACCGATCAAGTACAAGATCAAGATCCTTTTTATACTCTTTTATACTGAAAGAAATACAATGCTGTAACATGTCCTTTCTTCAATTCAGCTATACTTTATATTGGGTTCGCTCTTTGCTTATGGAGCAACTTGTAACTTCGGAAAAGTTTTGCGAACACTTTCTACTTCCATTAGCCTTTTACCAATATACCCTAGTGCCCTTTGCGCCCAAGGCTGATTCTACGCAAAAGAAAAATAGTTGAAAAGTCTACTCTGCAAGCAGTGCGCACATGCGATCTCTCAATGCTTTACACACGCTCTCTATTGTATGCGTTCCATATAATATTTATGTACCTACATGGCGAGTGGGCAACCCCATTAAGTTAATTAATATTGCTCGCAAAATACCTTTTTTGTTTGAGCAAAGTATTTGCCGTCATTGCCTTGCTTCTTTCATTCATCTTCTTCGTGTTTTTTGCTTCACTGATCGCCTGCTTGTTTGCTTTGTGCTCGAAAGCACACTTTTTACTGAAGTGGTGTTGCAACTGCTGTTCCGAGTTGTTGTATTTCGCAAAAACCTCACATTTGACACGCACTCCTGCCGAAGCTTTTATTGTCCCTTCCCTTTGGCTCTTCTTAAATTTCTCAAAAACGACCATTGGTAGTCCGCGTGAGCGTTTCCTTTGGGAGCCACGCAGCGCAAAGCAGAAATGAAGACAAAAATAAAAGCCGCTTCGCACAACAGATAGAAAAGAAACCTCGGCCAATTTGCTACGAAAGCCATTCCTACTCGTATAATGAGCATTTTAAATATAATTAACGTAAATGCATTGTTTGCTCTGCTTGCTCCTCTTTCTTACATTTACGGCTATAAAGTCTGGCATTGTGCGCGATCACGGTCATCCACTAATTGTGTCTACGTCTCTCGGCATAACTAGAATTCATTCTTTCACTGTTTGCTTGCTCTGTATTCATCTTAGTGTGTGTGCATGTGGGCAAGTTGAGTGCTAATGTGTTGGTTCGAATGCGTGAACGTTATTAGTGGGAATTTTAATGATGACTACTTTTAGTCATTAGATAACTCGCGTGAGCGAAGGAACTAGTTAACGATATTGCTGCTGAATTTTGCTCCAAAATGATTTGCAGAATAGTCAGATCATCCAGCTGGAGCGTATATCATATTAATCCAGTCTTCGATTTTAAGAGAAATAATTTATAACGCACGCTCGATGAATTTTTCAAAAAAAAAAGGAAGGTTAGGCCCACATAAAACATTATTCATAAATATTTATTTATAGTAATTTATATAATTTTCGGAAACTTTCTTGATATCTTTGTTGAAAAGTAAAATCCTACAGTCGATAGTTAAAAGTTTTAAAATTCCGTATTCTGAGGCAACCGAAACGATGTGTCACAATTTTTAAAGAGGGCGATACACTCGATGATTGCTACTAGCACATACCTTGACTTGTTTAGCATAAAAAATTGGTAAGAGCTTTCGCATTTCGCTTGTTTTATGCTTTTAGATGCTTTGAAGCTTTCATCTATTTTAAAGCTTTCAGCTGCATGGGATGTTTCGTTGTTTTTGAATCTTTCACCCATTTTAAAGCTTTCAGCGGTTTTGAAGAATATGAAGATTCAAAAGTTTCAGCCGTTTAAAAATTTCCGAAAATTTAATTATAAGTTTTCAATAGTTTCGAATCGTTCGCCTCTTTTAAAACTTTCAGCTGCTATGAAGCTTTTAATGGTTGCAAAGCTTTCACTCCCTTTAAAACTTTTAAGATTTTAACGACGTGAAAGCTTTAAGTAAAAGCTTTCTGTTTCTTTAAAAATATCTATGGCTTAGAAAAATTAACCCCATTTAAAGCTTTTAATTGCTTCAAAGCTTTTAATTGCTTCGAAGCTTTCAATTGCTTCAAAGCTTTCGATGATTTCAAAGCTTTCACTCTATTTAAACCACTTTCGAAGCTCTTGATGGTTGCAAACCTTTTACTTTTTTTCTAAAGCTTTGAGCTCTTTCGAAGCTTTCGATGGTTGCAAAATTTTCACTTCCATTAAAGTTTTCAGTTGCTTCGAAGATTTTGAAGGTTTTGAATCGATCATTTCGAAGCTTTCACTCCTTTCAAAACGCTTTCAGATGCTTAAAAGCTTTCAATTTTTTCTGAATATGCTTGCCATACATTTATCTTTTTATGACAGCTGCTAGTACCGTTGCTTGAGATCCATTTTTTGCCTATAAACTAATATTGTGTCCATGTGCGGTCCATTACATTAATCATCAATCAAACTGAGTATCGAATAACAGCTGCAAATTTCTACTTTATTCAAAAACTATGCCTCTCTCCTAATTTACGGAATTTTTTCCCGTCAAAAATTAAGTGTTGCACTTAAGATCTTCCAAAGCAAGTCCGCTTAACAGTGCCCCAAATACACTTTGATTTATGCATTATCTTAACACACAATTACTGTGTCTTTTCTCTTATCGCTGCTCTCTTAAGGCATACCAATATACGTATGGAGCAACGGTGTAACATCCTGACAAATACAATAATCTGACAAACCAGCACATTAAACACACACACACACACCTATACATAGATGCACCGAAGACGAGTAAAAAACACCGAAATCCGGAATGCGGATTAATCAGTGTCACCAAACGAACAAACACATAGTTTGGCATGCCACAGAACCTGAGCCTGCGCGCCGAGCGCTTCACTTGTCGTCTGCGCCGCAGCACCGACGTGTCTTCTGGCAATTGAAACTGGAGTTTTGCCGCGCATTTCTGGCTTCCGCGCTCGCTCATCATAAATTGCCACAAATGCAGAGGTATTTAATAGCAAAAGCAAAAACAACAAAAGCGAATGCGATGCTCGGCTTCACTGGTGCACCCATTCACCTGCGTGTGTTTGGCTCATACTTATATTTTTCGCTACATTTCCTACAGAATTGGGAATCGCACTGACATGTCTCATAAGCGTTCCTTTCGATCAACAACGCAATTCATTATTTTCATTAAATTGCACAAGCATACCTTCATACACACAAACAAACAAACATAACAACACATTCGTGCTTTGGCCAATAAACAGCAGCGGCTACGCGCATGCGCGCACGCACAACGCGCTGGCATTGCCTAAGTAAGGCGGCGAGCGACGCAGCAGCAACCACGAACTTGGCCATGGCAACAGTCGTCAGTGCTGGGCGGCGGCAACAGTGTGTGATTACGCAGCAACGGCCATGGCTAATGGCCAACTAACATTGCTGCGCCGCTCTTTCGGTGCTTCGGTGGTGCGTCGCCTGCCGGTAGTGGTGGTGGGGCCGCTATATTGCAATTGATGCACTTATTAGTTGACATTATAAAATAAACGCTATGCCAATCGCCGTACGCGACACCAGCAGCCACATACTTCGCAACGTGCAACCAGCGCCGCTCGCCCCCTTTCTCTCACTCTCTGCGTGCCATTCTTGTTTATTGATTTTTATTTTGTCCATTTGTTGTATATTTTTATTTTTAATTTTTCTTTGCATTTTGTCATTTTTATTTTCGTTATGCGAGCGCTTGAATTCCGTGAGCGTAGCGTAATGAGTGCACTGCGGAAAAAAATTTATCCGCTTCGCAGTGGCATTCGACGGTTTTTGGCGTGAAGGTGTGTCAACCGCATTGGTTGGAAATCTCCACTTGGCAGCTGTGGTTGTTGCGGTGGCTTTCCATTTTTGGTGTGTGTGCTGCTTTGACGTTTAATTGCATACTTTTGTCATGGTGTCCTGACGTTTTTCTCTTCTCGAAGGTGCACTATTAAATTGTGTCTGACATGGATGAGTTTGTAGGGGGAAAATTAAAGTAGTAAAGGAAGCTGTTAGCAGCTGATCTTGATTTCTGATCTAAAAGCGTATTTTTCAAATTCTTGCTTTTTCAATCCTAAATGTAGGCAATTTTTTTGATCTCTTTGAATGAAAACTGTTGAAGAGTCTTGAAGTTTAAAATTTTATGCTATAAAACATCCCAAGCTTCTTCGAAACTAACTTCAATTTAAAGCTTTCTGTTTATTTAAAAATTTCAATGGCTTAGAAGCATTCGATGATTTCCAAGCTTTCACCCCATTTGAAGCTACGAGCACTTTCGAAGTTTTTTGGTTGCAAAGCTTTCATTTCTTTTAAAGCTTTTAGTTACTGGCGAGATTTTGTGGGTTTTGAATCTTTTTAAAGCTTTTAGATGCTCTGAAGCTTTCGAAGATTTCAAAGCTTTCGACCAATTTAAAGCTCTGAGCACCTTCTTAGCTTTTGATGAGTGCAAAGATTTCTCTTCTTTTAAAGCTTGCTGTTGCTTGGCAGATTTTTAAGGTTTTAAATCTTTAACGATGTTTAAAGCTTTCAATGCATTCGAAGCTTTCGAAAATTTTAAAGCTTTCAGGTGTAAGCAATATTTGCTTGCTTTCGAGTCCGCTCAAAAATATGCAAAAATAATATATCAACATTCTTGCATATTTTTGAGCGGACCCGAGGAGATATTTTGTAATTGTTTTTGAATAATGGAGATTAGAAGTATTCATATTTCACCTTCGAAAACTGTCTTATTTTTAAAGCTTACGCCTCTTTTACTCCAAAATATATACAATTTTACTCAGATTACATTAAGTGAAATATTTGTGTTGCATATTTTTAAGCGCCGGCGTTGAGGTGCGAAACTTATGACCCAGAGAACGTAAACCGCTATCTCTACGCCACCGCTCATATTACTACTACTACTACTGTTGAGAGTTTTCGGTACAAAATTGAAAAGTCGGTTCTTCGTGAAAAAACGTGAAGAAAAAGCATAGTTTGGAGCGTAAACCTAAATTTTATAAACACAAGTTTGCAGCGCCATCTACCGTTGATTAAAATTTTCAGCAGACCGCTTGAAAAACGTCATTGGTACTCTTAAAATTAAAAAAAAAAAAAAAATATTCCGTCTTCTTAATCTTTACTTCACCTTGGAGTTTACAGATATTTTTCTCAGTATACCCTTTCCGTTTTCCGCCTGCCGCTGAACTGCATCTACAAGCCATCTCATTAAAATAGCTCAGAACTGAAACGGAGTTATGTGACGTCGTGATTCCTGCCAGCGTTGGACATATTTGTCCAAGCAGTCACTCTGCGCCACTCCATTAGCGCGCGCTCACTCTATGCCATGTCACTTGGCAAAGGCGACAACGGCGCGAGTGGGCAGCCGTGTCACTCAATGTGCCGACGCTAACAGCAACAGCAACAGCAACAATAACAACAATTTGCAGTTTAATTAAAGAGACCTCATTAAAATTTATGAGTTTTTCTACATTTTATGCAATTAACGAAAAAGCACATATACACACAACAACAACAATAACAACAAGAGCAACAAGAATAACAACAAGAACAACAGAAGCTAAAGCGATAGCTAGCTAGAGCGCGCTAGCGCTACAATAACAGCAGCTAGTAAGTGCTGAAGCAGTGAAAATGAAGGATTTCAGAAAAACAATTAAAATATTTATTTTCTATTTTTTTTTTTTTTTTTTTTTTTAATTTTTTTTTTTGTATTTTTACTATTTATATTGTATATTTTGTACATTTTTTGCGCTAATGATCATAAATAAAAACGCCTTAGCCGCACTGACAGAAGCCGTTCGTGTGCGCTGCTCGTTGGCTGTCGCTGAATACGCTGAAAGCTGCTATTGTGTTTGCGTTTGTTGTTGTTGTTGATGTTGTTGCTACCTAGCCAGCTAGCCAAGCCGTTTGTCTAATTTAAATGGAATAACAAACTAATTAGTGCTGCTATTCATCGTTCTCGCTGTCGTCGTCACTATGCGCCATTCGTTTGCCGTTCGGCTCGGCGCTGATAGTCTACTAACGCTGCACATGTTGCTCCGCTTGCTCTGCGCCTAAGCATATGCTTTGTTATATCACTATTTACACACACACACTCCTATTTGCATACATATATATATATGGTTATGTATGTGGGTGTGTGCGCGCAAGCATGTGATTTGCAATTAAAGTGATTCGTAAGATTTATTTATTTTAATTATTACACATTTTTTATACTTTTATCTTCGCATTTATTTTTATTACAAGTTTTAATTAAAATGTTTATTGCGCTTTGTTGCCACCAATGAAATTGATTTATTAATTAAATGCCAAAGTGCTCGTGCTGCCGATATATATAATCATACGTCTATATATTATATCCAATAACGAAAAATAGCAAAAACAGCAAAAATGGCAAGCGATATGCGAGCGTAATAGCGCTAATTGAATCATTTAAAGCTTGTGTAAAATCGCAAAAAAAGTTATTAATTAATATTTGAAAATAATTATAAAGACATGTGAAGCGCAACGGCGATTTAGCGTGACTTCAGGCATATTAGTGGGTGTGGGCGACTCTGAGGGGATAGGAAGGCTGATAAGTGTAGCGAAGACGCTGAATTTAAATATTAATAGAGAAAATATAAAAAACTGAATAAATAAGATAAAAAATTAACATGAGAAATGTTTTAATATAATTAAATGGCAATTAAGGTTACATGCTTGTACTTACTTCTCATCGACGCTTACGCGGTTATAACTGAGTTAACAAGTTTCCTCTCTTCGCTATTTGGTACAAAGTCGAGATACTAAGTGCAGGCTATCTCTCCAACGAAGTGGAGGCGCACCTCTTCCTCAGCTTTCACCGTCGGGTACTAAATCGAAAACCTTCATAACCTGACAACATGATCTAGACAGCGCAGTCACTGTCTCTTGATTCGCTGAACTACATATGTCAATGTCGTCATATATCTCATACAGCTCATCATTTCATCGACTGCGGAACTCGCTGAGCGGTCGCTTCACATATTCACTCGAATCCTTACCCCCATACGTACAGTTTTCGATTCGTCCGATCACAATATTTAGCGCCATTTTGTCCAAGACCAATTTAAATGTTCTTTGGTGAATCAAAGTGTTCTACCCACTCAGCAGCAGCAAATATAAATTGCTTGGAGTATCTGACAATAGAATTGACTTCTCTTGAAGACATTGCTGGCTTCCTTCCATGTCTTTCATTACTTGGTTGGTACCTGATAGTATTAAATACCATTGTGAGCAACTCTTAACATTTTCGACTTCAACCATAAGTTTTGCCTTTAGAAAATATTTTTTTTTTATCATATTCTTATAAAATTTTCACAAACATTTTTAAATAATTTTTATTTTCTAAGATTTGGACTGACTGAAAAATCTTTGCAAGCAAGAAGTCCCACAATTGTAACAATATATAACACATTAAAGATTATTTAATAGAGCAAATTTCTAACATGGCTGATTTCAAAGTTACTATGGACCCTAAACTTAATTTTAGTCTTCATATAGACAACATAGTCTTTAAAGCAAAAGGTATTCTCAATTTTGTTCAGGAAACCCATGTATTCCTCGGGTAAAAAACAGCCTTTTCTCAATTTTTTTCTCATATAAAAAATTAAATATTTTATTTCGATGTTTTTTTTGTTACAAACATACACTTTCAACAAAGAAATTCTAAATTTTTTGGAAAAAATTTTAAACTCGGTCATTTCCGGTACCCTTCGAAAAAAGATACCCTGAAAATTGGATTTTTGGCCGATATTTTTTCAAAAAAATTAAAATATCGATAATTTTTTTTAAATAGTTGTAATTGAAAAAAAAAATTCTTCATCCAAGTCTTTAAAAATTGTATCTCAAATACCTGTGTAAAATTTCATGAATATCGGTTAAGTAGTTCTCGACAAATCTTGTCAACCGACTTCAAAAACACAGTTTCGAGATAAACGCGTTTAAAGACGACGCACGTAGCCTAACTATCCTCGAGCGCACAAGTTCTCAAAGCTGTGTCTCCGAAACTAGTACTCGAATCAACTTCAAAGTTTAAGACAATATACTAGAAATGTTGTAGAATTTACTAAGGCAATAAAAAAATCGATTTTTTGAAATCCATAAGCCCATGTAACATCTTAAACGTTGTTCTAAAGAATTTAGAGATCTGTATGTTACTAACTTTGGTTAGATCAATATTGGAATATGGCTCTGTTACATGAAACACTAGTTGCCAAATCCATTCTGACAAGTTTGAAGCGGTTCAAAAACCACATTTACTTTTCGCCTTAGGCCATTTTCGATGGGCCTCTAGGTTGAGTCTTCCTCCATTGACTAGTCATTTAATACTTATTAAACTACACTTCCGAGTCGTAGAGAAGAGATTGGTGTTGTATTCTAAGTAAACATCCTGAATGGAATGTATAACTATTCTTTTCTCCTGCCTGAAGTTAAATTTAATATATCGGCTCGCTTTTCGAGGTAGGTGCTAGGTGTAGTTAGAATTTTGAAAAAATATTTTTTTTTGCATTTTCGTTAAGTGTAATATCTTAAAAATATTCCCTGAAAATTTCACGTTGATCCGACAATTAGTTTTTGAGTTATTCGAGAAATAAGAAAGAGAGCTCGGGCACTTCAAAGCGCTAGTGTGAAACTTTAAACACCTTTTTTTCAAAACTATGTTTTTTGAATCGGTGACAACTGTAACTCGAAAACCGTTCAGTAGATTTTAATGAAATTTATACAGCTTTTAGAATACATAATAAACTCGGGCCTGATCGAAGGATTTTTTTTTTTCGAAAATTTTGATTTTTAAGACCAATCAACTGTTGATTTTTTTTTTAGCAAAAATTTAGAAAAAAATTTCCTGAGGCCGCCATTTTGTTAATTTTGAAAACAAAATAAAATCCTTCGATCAGGCCCGGGATTCTCTTTTTATAAAATTAATTTTTTTTTGTGCGATTGTTTTTAGATGAATCTCCAATGACTTATGCTTGTCACCGCAAGTACCTTTTTTTAGAACAGGGTCAACACAAACAACTATAACTTCGGAAATTAAATTTTTTTTGAAATTTTCGTGAATTCAAGTCAACACATCCTATAATAATGCCATATTACTGCTTTTGTAAAATAACATGATTTAGTAGCAAAAAAAAAAAAAATACCGAAAACTCTCATTTTTTCGTGCCTCTAACTACCCCTAACCTTAATTGTAACATATTTACCGATCATTTTTCTAACACTTGCTTTATATTATAATATAATATAATATATTATATATATATTATTATATATTATATATATATTATTATATATTATTATATGTAAATCATTATATGCTAACTTTATTTTTATTTTCTTTCTCATTGCAGGTAAGCAAAGTTTCTTCATTTCTGTTGCAATTGTATACGGAATTGTTTTATGGGATATTAATTGAAAATATTGAACAGGTGTAACACTTAATATTAAGATCTTCCAATATTCCACTTCATACGTAAGTTACTAGTTTTGGACTTTAATGGATAATTATACAATAGTAATCATGCGAATTATAATTAGCTAAACTATGTTATTTCTTAGAAATTAGAAACTGGTGAATCGAACAAGCAATAGGTACAAATCGCATAAACTGTTATTAGCGAATAGTTATTCAATTATATAGTTACAGTCTTTCAAGTAAGAGCGGGTCGACTTTACTGACAGTTAATGAAAGATTTCGCTCTAATTCCTTCGCGAGCTGATAGAGGGAAGCTTTGTCCTTGATGCATTGTCAACAAAGGTTCAGTTGTCGCTGATCTTTTGAAAGAGAATCACGTTAGACGCCATGAGTGCTAAGTACGCGTCCCGCTACGGAGCTGTGTTCCTTTGCGTCCACCCGAAAGGTCCTAAAATGTCGCAATCAGCGGCTGCTAAATATATGGGAAAGTCGAAGGCATTTGTACAGAAGTGGATACAGTGATATATAGTGGCCAAAAATGTCGATGATTTACCAGAACGTGGTTCGATAGGAAAAGTGAACAAAAAGATGAAAAAGGAATAGTGAATCTGTTTTCGCGGAAACTGCAGCAAAGACAAGCAAAATTAATGGCAAAAAGTTCAGACATATCCTACGAAACTATCTAAACCCTTAGGGCACAATAGACCCTAGGTCGCGGTGCAGAACCTCAATTTTTAATCTAATCTAAACCCTTCTTCATACTCATGATCTGAAATGGCGCAACATAATGAAGAAGCCTCTGTTGACTGAAAAACTTGTGACAAAGCGACTCGCTTGGGCGCATGAGAATATTGATAGAGATTTTGAAAATGTCATTTTTACTGATGAATGTTCTATATGGGCACGTTCTGTCCTCACGCGAGCCTGGTCAACTTCCACCAATAGGCTTGTTCAGCGGACCGTAAAACATGGAATAAAGGTGCTTCTTTGGGGCTGCTTCCCAAAGCAGGGATTCGGCACTTTGTACCTCTTTACTGACAACCTAAATGTCGAGAAAATGATAAAAATCTATAAAAATCTGCCAAGCGATGGTTCATCGGAAAAAATTAAGATTGGATTCTGCGGGAGGACAACGATCCTAAACACCGCAGCAAGCTCTATACTCAGTGGAAAACTCAATGTGGCATCGTTACATTGGATTGGCCGTCGCAGTCGCCCGATGCAAACCCTATTGAAAATGTGTGGGACAGAACAGAAGCTTCGTGGAAGACGCACATACACTTTGAAGCAGTTGTCTTACGAAATTCGTTGGATCTGGAGATCCTTGCCACTAGAATACGCCGTCAAATCAGTAGAAAGCATACCTCGGAGATGCCAGGCAATTAACGACGCCGGTGGTGACTGGATATATTTTTGATCAAATTTTTTAACTTTGTTTTTGTATTCCAATATTTTTTTTTACAAGAGACAGTAGAACTCAAAAACGTTAGCGAGCAAAGTAATATGCAATCGAAGACAGCTATTATATAATCACTCAGCTGACTGCATCATTAAAGTTTGATAACAATTAGCGAGTTATTTAAGGCAGAGAATGTATGCAATAATCGGCTATTACCGGTCCAACGAGCTATTGTCTCTAATTGTTATAAAATTACTAAAAAATTAAGAAAATTATTCTGTACTTAAATAATTTGCGCTAATCGATCATTTATTAAGCGAGCACCCGAGCATAGAGACCGCAACACGTCCGTCAATTTGAAATGCCAACCAACAACAACAAAACGAATAAATATTAAACACTGCTGTAGTTAGGTAGTAATCACGCCAATAAACACCGGAATTCATTTACATTTTTCAGCAAAAAATCATTGTGTGCAAAGCGCTCGTGCAGGCAATTAAGCGAGAAAATCAGCAAAATCAAGGAAGCAACCGCGTGTCTTCACATTAAAACACTTCAATAACAAGCATAATTCATAAGCAAATTGAAACGTGACAAAATATACATAAATAAAGTATGAAAGTGAAATATTCAATTAAAATGGCAATAAATTTCGAATTTCAAAATATATTCTAATTAAAATAGAAATGTAGGAAAATAATTAGCTACTTTGTTTCAACTAAAAATAGTGCCACAGTTCATCAATGCGGCCTTTATTGCTGCTTTTGCTTTGTTATTGTTTGTTTTTTTCCTGGATGTGTTGTTCTCGTTGTTTTTATATATTTTGTTTTATATTTTTTATTGTGTGCCAGCCATTGACCGCTTAATTGAGTAATTTGTGCGCTGACGCATTTGAAAAGCGATTGCTGTTTTACCATATAGTTGTTGTTATACCACATTTTTGTTGTTGTTTTATCACATTTTTGTTGTTGCCATACCACTGTGTTATTGTTGTGATTATAATTTACTGTGGTTCTCGTAAAGTGGCGTCACTGGCTGATAAGCACTTGCACTTGTTCGTGAGTTCTTATCATTGTGACACACCCCTTTTGGCCCCGCTAAGCGCATTGGTGTATGGTGCAGTGCCTGATTGTGTTGTTTGCTTGTAAATAGTGTGAACACGTTTAAGTATATATTTTTGATAACTTGATTTTTATTATTATATATTTTACATATTTATTTTTGACTATTTTTAATTTTAATTAATTTTTGATAATGTTGTTTTTAATAAAAAATTTTTATACACGATTTTTTTTAATTTGTTATTATTACTTTAATTAATATTTTGCCACTTCTTAATTAAATTTAAAAAAAAAACAATTTTTTTTAGCATTTAATTACTGTTTTTAGTTTTTAAATATTTTTTTTTTGTTTTTAATAAAACTTTAATAAAACAAAAAATTTTTTTACGAAGTCCAAGTTATTACATTTTTATTAAAATTTTTATAATTAAATACAATTTTTTTATTTTGTTTTAATTTTTTAACATTCAAAAATACTTAAAAATTATTTATTTTTATTTATTGTTATTAAATCAAAATTCAGTTTTTGCTATTTTGTAATTATTCTTGTAAACAAAAAAACTTTATTTTCCGAAGTTCAAATTGCTATTATTATATTTTGTATTAAATTTTTTTTATACGAATATATATTTTTATTATGTTTTATTGTTTTTTTTTAATAAATATTTTGCTATTTTTTAATAAATTTTTTTATAAATGAACTTTTTTTAAACATTTAATTAAAATTTTATAATTTTTATATTATTTCAATAAATTTGTTGCTATTTTTAATTAAAATATTTACAAAAACAATGTAAGTATTTTTGTTATAATTAATTACATTTTTTATAAACATTATTTTTCATAAACATTTCATTGTTTTTTTTTAATATTATTTTGAATCAAAATTTATATAAACAAATATATGTTTTTAATTAATTTTTTGCAATAAATTTTTGTTATTTTTTAATATATTTTTTTATTTTCCATTTTCTTTCCAATTCTTTCTTTTACATTTTATGTTAAATTTTTGAAATTTAGAATTTTTTTATGAAATGTATTTATGTATATTAGGGTGCTTCGGAAAAAAATTTTTTTTTGTTTGTTACTCGAAAAAATAGGTTCCTAGACACCTCTAAGAAAGCCTCTCCAAGCATGAGTTCTTAATTGTAACCGGAAGGTCCTCCTACATACAGTTTTCTATTTTTTCTTATTATCAGAAAGAAAAATTTATATCTCTTAGGTCTCGTATGATTTTTTCGTAAACCCAACCGTTTAAAAGATATTAACAGTTAAAGTTTGATTATTTTTGGGAAAATTTACCAAACGAAAAAAAAATTTTTTTTGAATCACCCTAATGTATATATATATGTATATATGTATATATTTTTTATTATTATATTATTATATTTTTATATTAGTTTTGTAAATTTTTAATTATTATTTGTTGAATTACAATTTTTTCAATTTTTGTTTATTATTCTTTTATAATTGAAATAATTTACTTTTTTTTAATTAATTTAATTTTTTTTTAAATATTTTATTATTTATTATTATTATTGATTTATTTTGTAATTACTTTTAATTAATTTGTTCAGTTAATTATATTTAAAGTTTTTTTTTAGTAAACTATTTTAATTTTGCGCAGATCAATGTAGCTTTTTCATATTTTTTGCAGGAAATTTGAAAAAAAAATTTTAAATACATTTGAACTTCCATAACTCGAATTCTTGAATCGAATAGAAGTCAAATTTCATAACTCGTAGTTTTTCTGTGGATTATGGTGATTCGAATTAGAGAAGTTTAATTAATTTTTCAAAAAAGAATATACATATATGCACTAGTTTTTTTTTATTAATTTTTCTAGCATCAGTTACCAATTCTTAAAAAAATTTCATATAGCATTATAAATTCCGAAATTTCGAGAACATTCTCTATCTTCATAGTTTCCAACTCTATCTCGCACAAAAACATTATTTTTGTTGCAAAATAGTTTTCTACAACAAAACCCGCACACGCTTTACTGCTGTTCTTGTTAACACTTTGTTAAGGCCTCATGATTTATCTTAATGAATATGGTCCAAGCACGGCCCAACAATTAATATTTAGTTTCGTTTGAATTTTTTTCCAAAAAAAAAAAAAAGAACATTTTATGTGTTGCGCTAATAGTCATTAACTACCTGCTGTCATCTGAAATATATTATTGTACATGTTTTAAAATATTTTTATTTATTTTTTTTTAATTTTCCGCCACTTTTTATTTTCGAAATATTCCAAATTATATTTTTAATTAAGATTTCTCTACGACCACTTAAAATTGTCCCCAAAATTTATTACAAAAATACTAAAACTGTCTAAGCATTCCAAAAAGACTATAATTATATGTGTTTACATACATATATTAATATATGTGTGTGATAAGAAGAACAAATAAGCACGAGTGAAGTGAAATAATCGCAATAGAACATGCTTAGCTCGTCGAAATGCTTTCCATATCTTTGTTTTTGTTTATATAGTGAGTATGTCGGTCATAATTTTATAACAATTTTGGTTTGTAGGTAGTGATAAAGTAATCGAACCCACAAATAGTCGCTTTATTCTTACGAAATGTAGTATTTTTTATTATGTCTACAAATGTCACATCTACAATATTTTATTACATCGACTTATTGATAAGACACTGTAATTATCTATACAAAGTCTACAAGCCTAATTAAATCGATGAAAGTGATTATTAATGAATTTATTTGTTGTTGTTCAGGCACTTGAGAGTAACACATTTTATGTTCACTTTTAATTTTTTATATTTACTATTATGAATTTCTTCTTTACTGTATCTTTATGACAAGTATATTCAATGCCTTAAATTCAAATGCTACAAAAAATTCCTAGGTTCCTTAACTTAAGTTGACGACTTAACGGTACGGTTTAAAGACGCATTCGTAAAATGTACCCCCTTCTATCATGAATTTTTCCCTTTCCCGAGACTGCTTTCGCATTACTACAGGGTAAGGTTTCCAAGATGGATCTTTTGCAAGTCTGTTTATATTCTCCCTGCATCCAGGGATGCCTACGATTTTGTAGTCAGTATTAAACAAGGGATTTGGCTCACTTTTTATTGACTCGATTTCTCCGGTGCCAGAGAGTCTGCGTCCATGTATCTTTTTTTAGTGCGTAACACATGTTCCACATACGATGCAATTTGCTCCCAATTTTCATAACTGGTTATAATTTTTATTCTACATTTTCCGTGTTATGTTTTCCAAACTTGTTTTCTAATGTTATTCGTACTTCTTTCCATCGTTAGCACTTAAAAAAGGTATGATATGCGTTGTCTAGTGGTTCGTCTCCGTAAATATATATAGGACTTTCAGTTTTTCTCATGTAGGGCTGATATTTTCGGAGGTATCTGTGACTGGAGAGCCTTTGTGCTAAGTAGTAGTTCCCCTCCAGTGTTTCCGACTGTGCCAGATCTTTATATTTTTGATTATTTTTTTGATTTTCTTCTTTTGCGCTCCCTGGCCCACCAATATTGTCATAGTTTTCGTGTTTGCTTCTACGCATAATGTCTTTGGGGCCGTGTGTATTTCTATTCCGTCATACTTTCATAACCAGTATTGTATTCTCTCCTTTGCGAATAAATCTACTGGAATTTCATCACTTATCACAAGCCCAGCGGATTCGGATGCACTACGGTACGCCGAGAGGACTCTCAGGGCTGCTCTTTTCTGCATCTTATAAAGTACTTTCCGTCTATATTTGGCTTTTAATGAATCGGCCCATTTTTCTTACCATAATAGCACAGAGAAATTTCCTTCTACGTGCAAGCGGACCTCTAGTGTTCGACATAAATCTTGATAGTGTCATTATTATATTGGCAAAGTTCCTTATTCATTAGAGTTTCTAGTTCTTAATTAATATTTATCGCTAATTATAGAATTCCTGAAGCCATTACCACGACAGTCGAGTCTAGGTAACCGAAACGGACCAGAATTTTTATCCGGCCAAGGATTGCCAACTTGGCATCATGCCTCGAAATTACTTCATCACCAACCAGATCGATGATGACGTTGTGGTAGACGGAAGACACGATTCCAGTGTTTTAGATGTGCTTACGCTCCGAATAACGCTACAATAACAACAACAAACAAATCGCCATCGGAACGGAAACGGGGTTAGCCCACTACTTTCACTTGAATCCCAGGCGCTTGTGTATAATGAATCAGTTTGACAAGTTCAAACCATAAGACTACAGATTTCATTCTCTAATTATAAAGTGTATTTATCTGCTCGCTATCGTTGCGTGCTGCTCTTTCTATAGCAAGAAAGAATCGTATCACAATTGAGCATGCGTCAGAAGACATTTCAGCGCAGCGTTGCATGCAAGTGGTGCCCATTTATTTGAATATCTGGTATGGTTTGTTCGATTGACTACTATCCAACGCTTGGAATCGAAGACAGCTATTATATATTTTACCATATTTAAAATGAATGAGTTTAGGGCTTTTGGATCCAGTTTCCTAAACAAAAACCACGGATAATATTACTAAAATTAAATTTGTCGATTATTTGTTCATAAATTTATAATTATGTGTATTACTGTAAATAAAAAATATACTACACTGTTGGCAATCCTGTGTGGAAAACATGAAAATATTGTATGTTTGCAGTTGAGACCTCAAAACGTTACTCTATCTGTTGTATAACATGTAACATTGTAAACAATAAATTCTTTTACAATTTTGAGTAGGTGGCAACCCTTTCTTTAATGTTTGTAAATTCAACAAAAGCTTCTGTTTTATTGCGTTATGCCGCATTTCAGTTCAATTGGTTATAAAATCTATCAATATTGGACATATAATAATATTATTTACCATACCTATAAGTGGCAACACTGTTTTATAATATTTGAAATGTTTTTCAGATTTTTTTTTTGTTTTTGACTCTAATATGACAAAATTTATTAAATATTTAAATTAAATAAATGGGTGGCGCTTTGTGCGGGAGTTTTCGAGAAAAACAGTTTTCTTCATAAATTTTCCATTTTTTCAACGTTATACGTTGTAGCGGAAAATTATTATAATGTTACAGAATATTTACATACATATTTACACTTTTTGCGGTGCGTTGGCGCTTTAGTTCTACTCTTATTGTTCCAACTCAAAATCACAAGACTGCCCACTCAAAAAGCTAATTGTTGCCTTCACTTCATACTGTTTCTACACCATTTCACTTAAGCGCTTGCTTCCAGCGGCTGTCACTTACTCAGGCGTGCATGCACTTGACTGTGCGCCTGTGTGTATGCTTCAATTAGTGCGCATCTCGCTTGCGTGTATGTATATATACACATATACTTTTATATGTACATAAATATATTTCGCCTGTCTGCTGCAAACAGTAGCACATGTTGAGTTGTCATGTTTCTGACAGTTTGTTTGCTAAATTGTCCTGTGACATGGCTTAGACATAATTTTATGAATAAATACATAGAAATTGTGCAACAGCAGCCGAGAGTGTGCACTCACTCGCACTTTTTTCATAGCAATTTGCTGCTTTAGTATCACTCGATTTATGTGATTTTGTGTGTGTGTGCTGCGCTTTCGCTTGGCGGCTCCTCCGCATCGTTGGTTTAGTGAGCTTCTTTTTTTATTATATTCACTTCTTCTTTCGCCTTCGTTGCGCTTATTCCAAATGCCGTTGCTGTCAAAGTGATTAGCTGCATCAGCATAATTTAATAGTGCAGCCAACCAGCCTTGCGATCAAGCGTACTTCACATATCCGTGCTACGGTCATATGGTTGTTGGTGTGTAGCTGCCCTCTAGGTAAAAGTATTGGTTATGCACTCGTTCGATTTTAGTGCTTTTGAGACGATTTCTAGTCTGTGGATTAGGTCATAATATCGAATTAAAATAAATAAAGCAATTATTCGACTTCATTTATTTTAATTCGATTTGAACTGATTTGGATTATAACGGGTGATCCAAGTAGATGTACTTTTTTCAATAGCCTGGTTTTGACAGATCACACGTGAGTTATGTCAAGCTGTCATGAGGACCTGAAAACTCCTTTTTCCACCTAAGAAGTTCCTCTTATCTTGAAACCGCTGATATTGGACCACTATAGGATTTATCTGTTATAAAAACTGACCGCTCAAAATCAAGTCCTCGTATGGTAAACTTGTTTGTTTGACAAGGCGCGACATTTTCCTTGGATTACTGTCCCAGACACTGCTACATTGCCCGAAGAAATTGTTCAGATTGGACCACTATGGCTTTTGTATACCGATTGAAAATCAAGTCCTTGTAAACTATAAGATTTTTGTACCTCGAACCGAACTTTGACACCTTCAAAGCATACTTCTTACTTCAGATTTTTCCTACAGGGTATCGCACGTGACAGTGAGCCAGCGAGTTGGTTGGCTGCTTGCTTAGCTCGCTGCCATTCTCCCGTTTGCCGGTTTGGACCAATAAAAGCATATAGTGTTGTTAGGATATTGCGCATACGCTGCAATTGCGTTGTTGTTGCTGTTGTTCGCGACTTTGTTGCCTGCTGTTCTGTTTGTGTCTGTGGCAGACACTTTGTGTGCGCTTCAATGCATCACACTCTTCTTCTGCTTTCCTACTTCGCCTCTTCATTCATTCTGCTTGCTTTTTTTTGTTGCTTTAGTTTTCGCATATTTTTAGAATTATTTGAAATGCACTTTTGCGTTTCGCTCGTTCTCTTTGCTTCTTCGTAGTCGCACCTTACTTCTCTACATTCCCACCGACCTTCAGTCTCCTCCACGTCCGCATTTCGCTTGAAGTTGATTGAGAAATTTGATTTTAAGAAATTAATTCGTTACACTGCACAAAAGCGACTCCCCCCCTCTACGCTTCCCGCAAAATTCCCTGCTCGCTTTTGCCGCCTCATTCGCTGCACGTTGCGAGTTGCCGCTTGGCTCGGCCGACCACACTCTGTCTGTCATTAACAGCATTTGACAGTTTTGTTTGTGCGGCTGCCAAATGCAAAGTGGCAATTTATACTCGCCAAGTGGCGGCACTCAAAGCGCAGCAAAGCAAAGCAACCGAAAACAAAAACAACATAACATAAACGAATATCTTTTGCGGTGGCGTAACTGAATCGAAATGAATGGCTTTTAATTGATTTGATTTGGTTTTGCCGCTGCTTAATAATTTAGTGTCATTACGCCTGCTACATACATACATACACACGATCTTGCACTCTTGGCTACTTCTTGAGAATGTGCGCGCTTTATTGCACATTCTTGCCCCAGAAAATCTGTGCATTGCTATTGACAGGCGGCCGATTAGTTGATGGCGCACACATGGCTTTGGCCGATAAATGCGCTCTAGCCTGTTGCTATACGGTAAACTAACGGTAAACTAACACAAATTTTGCAACAATTTGGTCTTTCGTTTTGCTCGTTCGGTTTCTCAAACAAACGTTTTCAGTCATGGAAGCAAGGGTAAGACTCTATGGCCGAAGTATTTTTGACCTTTTCCAAATATTAATTAAAAAAAAAAACCTAAAATCGCTTTTGGGTGGATCTAGAAATATACTTAGTATGTCCTTACTTAGTATGTCCTGCTCCCAGTTGGAGATCGAAAAAAATATATATATCGAAAAAATGTCCTCAGCTTCTAACTGGAATTACCCCGGCTCGTCTCCAAAAATATACTGATCTGATTGTAAGATCGATTAGACAGTAAAGCGCAGTTTTGGTAACTGACCACCACATCTTCTTCTTCCTATAACAACGCGCCAGTCGTTCTCCCTTTTACGCTGTAGGTCTTCATCTTTTCCCGCTTCTCCCGGTGAGCGCTGCCTCGAATACTTTCAGAGCTGGCGTATTTTCATTCTTATAGAAGATGACACCTTCTCTATTTAGTTCTGCATTTCGGATTATTTTCTCCAAAAGTAGATTGAAGAAGTCGCATGAAAGAGAGTCGCCTTATCTGAAAACTCGTTTGATATCGAACGGCTCGAAAAGGACCTACCCGAACCTGACGGAGCTTTTGGTATTGCACAACGTCAGTTTACACATCCGCGGGGATACCATGTTTCAATTTGGTAGCGGCGTAAAGAGGACTCTTTTTCGTGCTGTAACAAAACGGAGGTCTCTCATCCGAGCATGATTTTCTGCTTTTCATTAAGGGCGTATTTTACGCAGCTGGTCCCAAACCCATGGCACAACTCTGGATGTTTCGTCTTTTGACTCACCAGCTTTGTTGTTTTTGTAGCGGCAGATTATATTTCACACATAATTTTGAGGAATGTTGCCAGGTTGGCTGTTATTCTCCATATAAAAATTCGGATCCGTTCCGGTTACATAGATTCGACCGTCATGCGAACGGTACTTCATTTATTTTTTTCCTACTCTTCACTTATTACCTTTCACAGCTTTTCTAGCACTTCTTACCTTTCAAGGCTACACTTCCCATGCATACTTTTCTAGAGTATAATCTGTCCTAACATACTATGGCTTGGCTAATATAGTTTGCACATGGAAATCACTTAAACATAGCAACGTCACAAAATGCGCAATTCTTATCGTGTGTTCCACGCTTCATCGATCAATTCACACGCTACCGCAACGAGCTGCCAGCGAACTAAAATAGAAGCTGCTTGACCGCAACATCAACACTAACTGTCACATCAACTGTCACATTCGTTGTCAATGCGTCAACTTGACAGGGAATGTACAAAGGTGCATTTGTGCTCTTGGCCTTTCATATTTGTATGTTTGCCGCTTCGGAAAATTCACCGAATGTCAATGGGGACAATGTTTGCTTTCTTAATTATCCGAGAAAATTTATTTTCGTCTTATACTCTAATTTAGAATTATTTTGGAGAGTTTTTTTTATTGATCCTTATCCCTTATATTCTCATAATTGTTTGGCAGATTTTATACAACGATAATTGCCGAATGGAAACGCGACCTGACCTTTTCAGAGTTTTCAAGAGAATTATCAAAATTTGTTTAAATATTTAAATTGGAAGACAGTGGTCATGTACAAATTTTAAAAAAGTAAGTCAAATAATTTTTTGAGGGAGTTTTATAAGAGCAGTAGATTTCACCTCAGTTAGCAGAGTCGTACGTTCAGGTTGGTAAGGGGTGCCTTAGCTCGCTATCAATAGCATCGAGTGCCTTTGTGATAAAACTGGTAAGGGTGCCAGGCCACAGCGTAATCACAGGAAATTGTAAAGCTGATGATCTAGCTAGGAAAGGCACCTTAGAACCGCTATCAGTAGAACGGGAGCGGTTGGCGAGCGCTGGGATATCATCGGTACATGAGCTGTCGCAAAACCCTTTTGGCTCAAGATCGCTCGCAAGATATCTAGTGATCTCTTAGCACTCAGTAAGGCTAGCCTCTCCTCAATTGTGGAGCTTTTAACAGGCCATTGCCCTATTGGCGCCACGTTGTAAGGCTGGAAATGTTACTAGACGCCATCTGCAGCAGCTGAATCAAAGAAGATGAGGTGGAAACAACTCAACACTTCCTTCATTACTGTCCCGCATTTGGGAGGTCAATGTTTAAACTCTTGGGAGGTGGCAAACCTTCAGACTTCCCATTGAATTGGTGGGAATAGAAATTAAACTTTTTGAAAATAATAATATAAGAAGGTTTAAAAATGGGTTTACCATAATATTTGTACTTGATCCAGCGATGAACTTTTTTTTATTGAATCCGTCTAAAAAATACGTTTTCTGGGCATGCTATCTAGATCCCTATAAATGCTGATGATATTGGGCAACATTCGACTCAAATAACAGCTCGGGGTGTGCCTTTTTCAGCCACACAGGGCCAAGTCTAGATAATATTTTAGATGGGGAAGCACTTTGTAGCCTTCTAATTCGACCATTTAAAGAGTAGTATAGATGGATGTATGAGCGGCAGTTTTATGGCGTAAAATCGACCGTTTTGCCTTTGTAAATCTGGTCGAAGTAGATCCCTATTCATTTGTAGAACAGTCTCGTTCGATAAAACAGTTGTCTTCTTCTTCCTCTAAGCAGTTATGCAGCCTCAAAAACCGCTGTGACGTGTTCTTAGTCTTGCAACTGCGTCGACAGATTTCTGTTGACCAATATTTCATTCAGGTTATAGCTCTCATGATCTTTGGAAATGCCTACTGGCTTAGCTATCTGACGCATCTTCAATTAGCGGCATGCCAATATGAGCTCGTGGGCGTGGCTCGTCAAAAACAGACATGTGACTAAGGTGAAACTTGTAAGACCAATTTTTGATGGTCCCAATCGACTGAAACGAGTCACCGTAAGCATTATCCAAGTGCTCTTTAATTTTACTGTGTGATTCCCTTTGCAAAACTAAGTATCGAATCATCAACCGATAATAATATATCCTAAAATCCACTGATATGCCTGCTTCCACTAGTGGTAAAAACAAAAATATGTGTCAAATTCGAAGAAAATTTTCAGACTAGCCGTCTACGAGAACGTAGTAATTCACGATATCGTGTAGTCTTACAATAATGGCACTATCGGGCGGACAGGTTAATCGCAGCACCTTCCCAATAAAGGACCGGACATTCCAGGTGCATACCCTCCAATCGTAATCCTAACCACGTTTGTAGTGGTCGCCATTAAAATGGGGATCTCTCATCCGAGGCTTTATTTCTTCTTTTCATGGGGGGTGTTCTTTTACGAGTCGGGTTCCAAACCCAGCGCACAACCCTGGGGAGGAATATTTTGCCTTCTCATTTTAGCTCGCCTTCAAATGGATGTTTTTTGGCTACCCAGAGAATACTTGTTCTAAGACCGAGAGTCGTGAACTATATATAGAGAATATAATAGTTTCTGACCACTCACAAGTAAATGGCGCTTAAAGAACCTTCCTTACTTGCGTGAACTTTTACACAAGGCTCTATCCTCTCACCATCGTATATGTATATAAATGTAAATTATATGCTGGTGCAAAAATGTCGCTTGTCAGTGATCTGGCTTTTACTTCGTCTATAATTCCACAAAGGCATGTGACTGACACATTCCAAGCATAAATGAAGAAAGCTTTACTTTGATTCTTGCTTAGATTCATGTGAGCTGGTAAGGGTATATTCACTTAGTGGCATAATTCAATTAAAAATAAGAGACATCTCTCACAAAAAAGAAACTTTCAATAAAAGTGACAGGCACTTTGTCTTAAAATGTGCCTCTGTGTGAATAAATATGCATGTGTGTTGGCAAACTGTCTGCCAGTATTTGACATTTGCATTGATGTTGACAGTTTTGAAATGCTATAAAATATTAACACGCAATTAAATCTCAACAAAGCCATACAAAAATTAAATGCAAAAAGCACTTAATGACAATATCAATGGAAGAAAGGAAATATATAGCTTTAAGAGAGACATATGTGATTACATTTATATATATGCTTTTATTAGTATATATATTAACTTAAAAATGTATTTAAATGACAACTCAAGTGACAGTTTTGAGTTGGCAACGCTTTTGCCGCAGGAAACTCACTTAATCTGAAAGTAAGTGAAGGGTTAAAAGGAAAGTGGCGGCACGTAACGTGACACTCGCCTATGCAAATGACATATTTCTCAAATAAGTTATGGATAAGATTATGGCCGATTTGTTTTCTTTATTTTACGCTGCTGGCATTGTTTGTTGATACCGCGCTTTGTTTTTGTACGCTGCTCGATTTTTAAATAGCTTCGTGTTAAGTCATAATCGCGCTACCAAAATATAGTATATGCCGATATGCCGCTGCCTTTCACAGTCCTCAATTTACGCTAACTTAATCCGAAACATTCGCTTGCAATGTGTTTTATAATCTGAATTGAAAATATTTTCGAAAAATTGTTATATACATATACACACAAATGTATGTAGCTGTATGTGTGCATGCTTGTCGTTTGTCATGCTAAATACCTGACTAAGGGTAGCTCTCCGCTTACACCGCCTCTCACGTTTATGCTTTTGGCTTCATTTAAAATTTGTATTTCATGCTTTATCGTGTATAAATTATTACTTATTGCTGTTGTTGTTGTAATGAAAATTCCAAAATTATGTGCGTACAAGAATTTCGGTTGACTGCAAGCGCTCGTGTCACAGCTGCTAACACGTTGCATGAAATAATACACACACCTACATATAACCTTACGCATATGACATACACACACAATCCTCTATATATGTATGTATATGTATGTTTTTGGATTTCCCTGCACCCTTTTCAAGGCTCTACTGCATTATGGGATTATTATTTTTCCTTTAAGCATTTGGTGTATTTTCGTCTGCTGTGTGGGCGTGGGCGTGCTTCGTGTGGCGCCTTATGTTTCTAATTCATAGACTTGTGTACCATACATGGCATCAGTATGTAATATGGAATATTCAATTTTCATGCCACATAATTTAGAATTTCATAACTAATACGATTTTAAATAGATCCATGGAAGAGTCATCAGTTCGTAAAACTTATATTCGATTCATTGCTTCGAAATTAATTCTCAGTTGTAGCATTGCCTGCTTTCGTTTTCTTTATATTTTGTTGTTGTTTTTGTGGTAGCGGCATTAAACATTCCTGCAGCAATTTCGAGGAATGGTGCCGAGTTGAGTTCTTCGAGTTCTTGGCCGGTTAAAAATCCGCGTCCATTCCGGTTACTTAGATCCGACTGTCGTGGGAACGGTTGCCTTATTAGTGGTTTTCTTTGTCTAGTATGTATGTTGTATTTTTGTAACCTAAAATTCGAACAATTTGGTGTATATCTCAGTACACTATTCCAATTTTTTAATAAGGATGAATCCTCTCTTTTTAGTTCGTTAAGAGTGGCTTTGGTCGCGGCGTAAATTCGGGTACAGTTTGTATGTTCATATGGTCGGCAATTCTTTCGAGACATACATATATTTATTGACTTAGCTGACCAGCTGTATCTTACCTATTTTCTTAGTCGTTGATACTAAGTTATGTGAAATAATGATGCTTTGTTGGATTTAGCACTTAGTAAATGGGTTTAGAAGCGGTTGTTGTTACTTTGGAGGTGTTCCCCAAATAACTTTCAAAAATGCTATAGGGCTTATGATACTTGGCTGAATAAAAAGTCAGATCCGTTTTGGTTATGTAGATAGGTTGATAGGTAGATAAAAGATTGAGTTTTTGGACTGTGAGATATCGTTCGTTGTGCCCTCTCCTATATCACATATTGTCACAAAGGTCTAGCATTCTGAACAATTCCCGAAACTGGCTGGCCGCGGCTGATGCGATGTGATCCCTGTCCACGTAGATGGAACCTAGTGCTTTGAGCCTGCTTCTACAAATTGCTGGGCAATCTAGAATCAGGTGTTCTAGAGTTTCCTGTTCCATGACTCAGTTTGTGCAAGAGACTATGACCATATTGGACAAGTGCTTCCTGAGCCTGCAGTGACCTGTATTCCGGTTATATAAGCGCCCGGTTGTCGTGGGAACGTTGTAGAAGACTACTTCAGGGCTTGAAAAACAGTGTTCTGAAGACCAAATAATATTTCTAAGGCTACATTAGCTTTTGAAGGTTACTGAAGGTTTTGAAGGTTATTTTAATTAAAAAACTATAGTCTAGTACATCTAAGAGTGTCTGTATTTTTTTTATCGAAAACTTGCAGTTGACCAAGAGGAAGATTAATGAGATTTTTTTATAGAATAAAGTAACTTAATTACCATTATAGCGCCGATCGGTATGAAATATCGAGATATTCTCGAAGTTTCGTCGTATTCAGCAACCATTTCCTTGAGCTGAATAAGTGCTGCAAACCAAAAATAAGACTTAGGCTGTTCACGGTAAGGTGGTTATCGGGTTATGTGATTATTAGATTAAAAATAACCTCTATGCTCCGTAAGCACCCTATGTTGTATGGTTATTTGCTTATTTTTACACAAACAGCTGTTCATTGTTTACAATTTTAGTTCAGTGAAATCGTATTTCTGTAGACACTAAAATTAGAGTATAAATAAATGGCAAAAAGTGTATATTTATTTTGAACTTTGTGATTTTTATTTACTTTGATGACTTTTGATAATTTTTGATACTTTGTGATGCCTTTCGATGCTTTTTATTTCGGTTTTAATTTGCTGATTGTAAACAAAAAACAGCTGCTAATAGCAGATTTTCCAATAAGAAAATCTAAATGGAAATGCCATTCGCCTAGTTTTATTTATTTTTTGTGCTGCCATTTAGTAAAATTCCAACGACTTTCTAACACTGGAAATAAGCAAATAACCACACAATCTGTAAACAAGGGCCTAGGTTGGTCAACTTTGGTTATTTTGTCATACCGCATTTTGTTGTTGTTCACTTAATCACATAACCACATAACCCGATAACCACCTTATCGTGAACAGCCTAACTTTGAATTTTCGTACAATACATAATTACTACCCCTTTATATGCATGAGTGCTCAAACATAGTATGCAGCTCATATCACATTTCCTATGCGCCTGCACTAGACTCACTACGAGTGCCCAACATACGCGCTCTGAAAATGTAGTTAATTACGTAAAACATTGTTAAACACAGTTTTGTTTTTGTTTTTTAAATGATTATCAGCAACAAAAAGGCGCACGTCAGCCACAGCTATGTAAGAGCATACCTGAGTAACTCGAAAAAATCGCCCGATACAAGTATCAATTAAACGAGCATAAGTTAACAAGTGCAAGTACTTAAAATGGTCGAACGGTAATTGCGTTAATTAACATGTTGTGAAAGACGTCACGAACACAAAAACGAAACAAAAAACAACCGTAATGTGAATAATTGAGGCAAAAAGTAAGCCTACTTATAGCTAATTAAATGTAGTTTTTTCGCTGAGCACAAAATCGGAAGGACGGAGTCTGAAAATTTATATGTGTATATTATAAGCTTTTAACCTGATTAAAATATTTCCGGTCAGAATCAGGTTGAATTAAATGTTTTTTCACAAACAAAAAATAAAAAAAAATAAATCATTCACATATTTATATTTATTTTATATACTGAAGTTCCTTTGCTTTCTGGGTAATTTATGGTTAGATTAGATTAGCTTTGTGCAAATTATGTTTGTTGAGAGATAAGGTGGGATGTGATGTGACAAAAACAGTTGGTGAGTTGGGGTTAGGGGTTATACCACTTTTTGTGATTTTTTTGGAGAGATTTTTTATTTAATAAATAAATAAAAATTATACAGATTTAAAGAATTTTGGGTATTTTAATAATCAGCGATTCATTTTGAGAAATTTGGCAATCTCTTTATCCCTTAACCCAACTCTAAGAGGACCTCCGTAAAAAGTGTCTGGCGGTGAGAAAGATTTTTCTGCTTAAAACCATCTTAAATCCACTGCAGAACACTTCCATTAGCGGTCTTGGCTATTGGGAAACCGAAGCTAGCCACCTCTGATGCATCAGAAGACAACTCCAGAGTTAACATCTACATGGACTGCCAAGCAGCTATCAAGGCAGGCCAGCAGTGGGAAGTCTCGCCAAGCGACTTCACTTCTACTAGGTGCCAGGTCACAAACAAATTGAAGACAATGAGTTCGTGGAGAAGACTGCCGAGAATGGTGTGCAGCTGTCACCTGAAAACGTGATCAACCTTGGAAAAGTCATGCATTGTTTATAAATTGATCTGGACAAAAGTATGGCAAGGATAATCCAAATGCATTGGAACGATCTAACTGAATTGCACAGTAATGTCTAATGCGCTAAATCGGGAATATACAAAGTTCTTACTGGGACTTGATAGAAGGGACTATAGGAATATAATTGGAAAACTCACTGGTCACAGTCTCATAGCGCCACAGGATAGATCTGACAGATCAAAAAGACTGCAGAAAATCTCAAGACCAGATGTAATGCAACGATGTTTCAAGTCCTCGAAACACTTTTCATGAGCACTTTTTGAGATGGCCTTCAGCTCCTTCAAAGAATTTTGTTTTATGTTTCGAACGACTGAAAACGAGATCCATTCTTATGATTGTCGACTTGTAAATATGCTCTCCATGAATGTGGGATCGGAATTCGCTTGACCAAGCACGTCCAAAGAGACTTGCTGACGGTACTGTCTGAAAAAAAAAATCAACTTTATCGGAAGTAATACATATTTGTTCGTTACTGTGCTAAACCCCCTTATCTCAACTTCTGTTTACTTTGCATATCGAATTGAGTCAATCCAGAGAGTACTCAATATGAAAACAATGCCTAAACCTGTTGGCTTTCTTAACTACTCACACTGATCTTCAATCTCATACAAGGTCATTACTGGTTATAGAAAGCGTTCAGTTATTTTCCACTGATCCTTTGCCAAAATCCTCCTGATTAGCGGCAAAGCCCCACTGATCTTGATTTCTTATAAATATTCCTTTCCTAACCTCATTTAATCGAATCGTCTCTCCTCATTAAGAAAATTCAAACAATGCTGCGAAAGCAACATAACCTACAAAAAGGAGGTTTAAAAAAATTCACAAAGGAATTAATTAAGAGTAAAAGAGCGCATTTAACGATGAATTAGCGCAATAATGCGTTCGCAAAGTATGGGCGACAATTGAGGTATTTTAATGATGTCCGCTGACAAGGTGAACAACAGCAATAACAACACCGTCAATGAGGATTACAAAAATGCCGCAACAACAGAAAAGGGTTGACATTACAATAACATTGCATTACAACAATGTAAAAACCGTCATAAAGCAAAATATGTGGTAATGAACGATTTTATGCCACAAGCTTAATAAGTTAAGAAGAATCGAATAACATAACACGAAAGAGAAAGAAAGGGATACCAAGTGGTAAAATAATTGTAAAGCAGCAACTTGCAGCTCAGTTTGTGGCATTAGTATGTTGAAGGTGGGTTTTTAACTTTGCCGCAAGGTTTTTGTAAATAAGTTTGCTTTTGTTGCTATTTTTTCGCACATGCATGTACTACATCTATAAAAAATGCATGTAATTCCCTGTAATTTCTTACCTGGCCACTTGCCGCTCATGCAACATAATTATTTTACTTAATTAACAACTACGAAAAATGTCGATGAAATCCCAAGTTGCCGCTGTGAAAGATCGCTAAAGTGAACGAAACAAAGCAAAGCAAAGGGAGAAATTCAAGGGTAGCCACCAGTTTAGAAATTCCTGGGCACACATCACAACAACAAAAAGGTTGATAAATAAAATACTACAATATGTGCAACAAATTAAACTAGTAGAAAGTAGTTACGGCGGATTTTTTCGGAGAGGGTTGCCATCTGTTTGAAAAATATAATTCAAATGCAGATTTAGAAAATTTTTAATATAAGAATTTTGATATAAAAGGGTATGCAATTAAATTTTTTTTTGGGAGTTGCCACCTGTTTGGAAATCTTTGTTCAACAATGTTGATAAATTAAATATCACAATTGTACACAACAAATTAAAGTAGTAAACAGAAGGATGGTAGGAAATACTTTTGGGTGGAGTTGCCGTCTGTTTGAAAAATATATCCGGTTACACGGTCACAAAGATATAGCCGAAAAAGAACAGAGCCGAACTCTTCATCGCGGTGAGTCCTCGTATCATAAAGGAGTTGATCCACAAGAAAGAAGGTGTAGGCAGGTAGAAGTATTGGCAACAACTCCAAGGCATGCGCCATGCGAAGTGCTATTGAGTGGTTACAACCTCAGTGGGTTTAAATATGTAACCAAGAGCCCAAGGGACAAACTCATGCTAGTTGTCGCATTCTACACTGGCCACTGTAAGCTCAAGAAGAACTTATATAACATGCGCTTCGCTTCTTGTGCAAATGGCCGGTAATGCGGCAGGAAGAGAGAAGCCACAACATCTGCTAATTGACTGCATAACAGCCTGTAGACGCAGGATAAAGGCTATTGGATCCATATTTCAATACAGGGACCACATCGCCTTATTAGCACCTAGCAGAACAAGATTTGATATAAAAGGGTATGCAATTAAAGTTTTTTTTTTGAGAGTTGCCACCTTTTTGGAAAGTGGGTCGTTGTAACTTAGGAGAGGGTACAATAGACAGTCCTCATATATGTATCTTATCTTATCTTCTTCGTGGATGAAATATGCCATTAACGCTGAGACAAATTTTTTTGAATAAAACATTCCAACTTTTTTATATTAAGTAAATTAGTCCGTTTGCTGCTTGACGAAACCCCTGTAACCACTTGAACAAATTAATACTATTTAGCATAATGACAGTTTTTCCTAATCCATCACTGGTTTTCTCGGAAAATTTGCTCACAGTCTGCTTTACTTTCGGCCTTTACTCCCAACTCTTTGTTATTTTCAAAGTCAAATTACTCGCTTAAGACGTCCAAGTGTACGTTGGAGATTGCAATTACCGTCAAATGAGGAAAGTAACTAAATAAACAACCAATTAAAATACATAAATATCTGCAAAGGGTTCCCTCGAACCACTGCAATGTGTGCCTGCCATAGGTACAAAAACAATTAAGTAACACAGTAGCCAAACCAAAGCGCAGCAATTGATTGGCGGAAAAGAATGTTGCCAACAGCAGAGCGCGCAACAACAACAACAGTGGCAACTACTGAAAAATAAAAATAAAAATGAGAATGAAGACAAAAGCAGGAAGGAGGTGATCCATAAGTATGAGGTCCGCTAATAAATAGAGTAAATGTGCCAAGGCAGGAAACACTATATGCAAGTGTGCGCTTGTATGTGCTGGCATATGTGCCACAGATTGCGGCACAGCGGTGTTGAAAGTTGAGAACGAGTATGAGGCTACAATTGTGGCTTGTTGGTTTCGAAGAAGCCCAAGCGGAGGTTGAGTGAAGTTTTGAGTTTTAAGGTTGCGGTTGTGGTAGCTCACACCACTGCGCTCACAAGCCCGGCTGTGTGTGTTTGTTTGCCACATCGTGTTCACTCTACTTGCCAATTATGTGTGATTGTTATTTCTAAACGTTTTTCGTAGTCAGCGAGCGCCTTATTTGGCCTACCTGCTTGTTGGCAGAGTGTGACAATTAAGCTCGACTTTATTAATGCAGAAGATACTTCAGAAAAAAGAAAAAGAAATAAAATTCAAGCGCGACATGCTTTTGAGCTGTTTGGGAGGAGGTGCGGAAACATGACCGCGCTACATCGACATGTAAACATTGTGGGAAGTGGATCATTAGGCGCATAATTATATCATAAAATTAGAACGATCATTTTAGTTTTTCTTTTTCTTTTGTAATTATTTGTTTAGGTTAATTGATTCGTTAGCTGGTGAAATTTATAATCAAGTCATAATACCATATATTTTTATGAGCGGCACTTATGTGAAATTAGTTGCTGAATCCGTAAATGATCGCAAGCGTTCTTTAGATTGGGTGCTCAATGAGGTTGTGTATATCGCGAAGTTTTATCTGATTTCTAGATTGTTGACCGTACACGACTCATAAAGGAACACCTTTTTTTTTCCATACGTTCATAAATTCTCGTTTATCCGCTTGATTCATGATACAGAGATTCTTATCTTCTTCTTCATTTATCCATTGTACTTACTTCATTATTATTATCTTGTCAAACCTTATATAATCGTTTAATGGGATCCCAAGTGACGTTGATCTGATGCTAAACTTTGTCATATATGATTTGAGTTTGCTTGATATTAAATATTCTGTCGCATTTTCTTCTAATATGCAAAATTTTTCGTTCGACTTGATTTTATTGGTCCTCAAGTAGTCTTAACTGATGTCAATTAATTTAAACTAATCTGACTTAATGTGATCTCAACAAATTTATGTGGGAACTCAACTGTTTGAAGTTCATCTAATCTGATTTCTGAATCGACATAATTTGATTTCAGCTTAACTAAAATAATCAGGTACAATCTAAGATTTTACGGGTGATTCAAGTAGAGGTACTTTTTCAATAGCCTTTCTTTTGACAGATCACGCTTGAGTCGTGTCAAGCTATCATGTTATTTTGTTCAGAATTGTTTGACATTTCATTATGGAAAGCCCAGTCCTAGCTGAGAATGTACACGAACGAGAGTCGATTCGGCGCCGTTCTCAGCAACTCGGACCAACACACGCTTTTTAAGTCGAGACCGTAAAAAGAAAATATAGCTTGTGCTTGAACTGAAGTCTTTTGACCTTCCCAAGCGACATAATTTCGTTCTATGGGCTCTTGAAAAGTTCCAAGAAAATACAATGTTTTCGAGCCAAATTTTGTTCAGCGATGAGGCCCATTTCTGGTTCAATAGGTATGTAAACAAGCAAAATTGCTGCATTTGGGACCAAGAGCAACCTGGAGAGATTCAAGAGCTGCCATCTCATCCAGAAAAACAACGGTTTGATTGGTTTGTAGGCCGGTGGAATCATCGGTCCATATTTCTTCAAAAATGTTGCCGGTGAGAACGTAACCGACTATTGGATGCCTGAAATTTAAGACGACACCACTTCCCTAACATCGTATAAATCAATTGATTTATTGAGAGAACACTTCGATAATCAGATAATTTCTTGTTTTGGGCCGATCGATTGGCCACCAATATCGTGTGTATCACATTGTTAGACTTTTTCCTGTGGGAATATGTAAAGTCTTAAGTCTATGCGGACATCCCGCTTCGATTCAGGTGTCATTCGGCAGTTACTAGTCGAAATACTCGAACGAGTCATCGATAATTGGACTCAACAGATGGACCATCTGAGACGTAGCCGCGACCAACATTTGAAAGAGATAATCTTCAAAAAATAAATGCCAAAAAAAGTTCTTTCGAATTATAATAAACATTTCCCATTAAATTTTAGGTTTATGGGGTTTTCCTTTAAAAAATACTGAACCTCGAAATGGGTCATCCTTTAAACGGCTCAACTAACCTTACTGTGATTTATTTGTACGCTATGTAGATTTTGTCTAGAAAATGGTGATGAGAAAGACTGTTTAGTTCATTTATGATTTGTGTTTGGATGACTAGAGGCGAATGGGACAATCATCTGATCTGGCCCTATCACATCTCTAGTAACCTTCAATGTCTGATCTGAACTGTTATGTGATCTGATCAGTTCAGTATGATATAAAGTGATCTCATATATAAATATAAATTTGTCTACATTAGTTGTTTGGATCAGAGTTTATCACGCATTATCTTATTGGTCGTACTTAACCTAATCTTGCCCATAAATTTACCTATAAGTCTATGCAGGTTCACTCCAATTACTTTTGTAATTTTATTATTTATATTTAAAGGGGTATTCTACTCTAGAAATCAAATTTTGGGCAGTTTTTGGAATTTTATTTAAAAAAAAAAAACAAAAAAAATATTTTTACTATCCATTTTTTTTGGTGTTTTTATTGATATCTTAAGAATACAGAAAAAAAAATTTGACAAAAAAATATTAAAAATTAAAATAATTAGAGGGGAGAGAGAGACAGGTGTAAAAAATGGCGCATCCTGGTGGCACTGATCCTGACTCTCCTGGTGGTCTGAAAAAAAAAATCAAAATAAATTCTTAATCAGTAAGGATGCTGTTATAGTCCGGGAACACGAGAAATTTTTTTTTAAATGGCGACTGCCTGCGTAATCATTTTTTACGCTTTTTTTTTTTGAAATTCCTGAATTTTTTTTAAAATATTAAAAACAAAAATTTTGGCACGAGGCTGGTAGGAATGATAAAGGATTATATAAAGAAGGTTCACACAAAATTTCAAGTAAATCGGTTGTATAGAACTTGAGATAATGCCGGTAACGTGTGGAAAAAAGTAGTTTCGAGAAAAACGCGTTTAAAGTTTAGGAGACAATTCCAGTGAACACGGCCGCCACCTCACAAAATCAGCTGTATCTCCGAAAATAAGTCGAATTTTGAAAAATCCTTCCAAGGTCATATTTTTGAAAGTCTAAACTTTAAATATATGAAAAAAAATCGAATTTTTCAAAATTCTGGAGTAGAATACCCACTTAATCTAAAATTTTTATATTATTATTTTTTTTTTCATTTTTACTTATATCAAACTTTTCTCATAGTTTCATGCAGATATCTTCTGATCTTGTCAGCTACATTTCATATTAATATGTACATATATAAATATGGACAGCACGTCATAACCACCGACCGCATTTATTTATAACCACCACTGAAAAGATTACAATATCTGCTATAAATAGCAACAACAATATGTGCAGTTTTCCTCAGATCTCAGCCGCATTGCGGTCCAAGTGTCCACTGCCCACTCATGTCTCTTACTGATTGGCGCTGTCAGTCTAATTAAACTGTCAAGTCACATAAGAGTCGTGCAATTAAAAATGTCCTTTTAATTATCGTTTACTATTTCTGATTTCTTGCCATGCGCTTTTCCGCCACTTCTCCTTCGCTTTTATGCATATTTTTACTGTATATTTCCTATATAGCCGTTAATGATTTGTTGTCTTCTCGCATTTGTCCATTTGTTGCGTAAATTTGAATTAAGGCAGTCACTTTGCTATCCGCTAACTTCCCGTCAGGCGGCGCACGAGGGCCTCTGTACCATATGTAGATATGATTATATGTGTGAACTTACTGTGCCTCGATCATTCGGCGCGAAAAGTGTATTAAGACTCTGTGGAAGACAACTGATTTTTTCACTCGCGCGGCCGTCGCTCGCCTTTCGCGGTTCGCTGGTCGGTCGGCTGATTAGCCGGCAGGTCAGTCAGTCGATCGTTTTAAGTGGCCACTGATTTGCCGTCGTTAATGTATGTATGTATGCGCCCCTATGTTTGTATGAGTCCCTATGTTTGTTTGTATGTAGTTTGGTGCACGTGTGTGTCGGTTTTTGTTTGTGCCTCTGCATTATGCGCCCCCCAACTGTTTGTCATTTCGAGTTAAAGTGCGCTTAATTGGCATTTAAAAATAAATTGAGTCATGTTGCGTTGCCCACAGATTTCTTCACAATTATTTTTGTTGTTCTTTACTTTGGCGCTGGCTTTTTATTCGCGCGCCCTTTTGTTGTTGCTTTCCAATTATGTTATGTTTGTCTGATTTGCTTTTCATCATTTGCACCATGTGTCTGTCTGCCCGTCTGTCTGTCTGTGTGTCGGCGCGCGCTTTTTTCACTTCCTCTGCCGCCACTAAATGATGGTAAAATACAAATTCCAAGCCAAAAGTGTGTGTGGAACAAATCACAAGAAACCAAAAAAACTACGAATTGCCGAAACAAAATTAAAGTGGAGGGGGAAATAATTCGAAAACTAACAAAGTCAACAGTCAATACTTGCATACATGAAATGGAAATTAAATTTTAATTAAAAACTCATTTTGTTATTATTTATGGTTTTTGTTCAAACGCGCTGAATTGTTGTTGTTTGTGGTTAGCCCATTTGACATTTGTATAATTGCCAGTTATCGGTTATGCTGATTTGCGTGTAAATTGATTTCTCTATAAAAAATCTATAAACACTTAGCCAGTCTTTAGAAGTCAAGCTTTCAATTTATACAAGTTCGAAGAAAAAAAAAATTTAAATCTCAATATCACCGTTAATAACATAAGCACAGCGTGTGATCTTTCTTACAACCAGCTCTTTTTAATTGCGATTATGCTCCATAATTGCTAAGCTCTGCTCTCCGCACTGCTTCCCGCTCCATCGGCATTGTGTGTCAATGGGTTTGATCGGCTATTTAATTGCGCGAAACTGTGCCGAACGCTGTGAATATGCTCATTTTTTAATTGACTGTAACTGTCTTATGGTCAGCAATCACTTTTCAGCCGCGACTATTTCATTCAATTACAACTGCTATTCTCAACTAGTTTATCCACGCTGAATTCTGTCGCTTTTTAGTGCGAATGTGTGTGCTTAACCTTGTTTTGGAGTTACTATTGGTGGCATATGGGATATTAAATTAGACGTTTAAATTTAAATACCTAAATAAGATATTGCATCATACGTATGTAAATAATATTCTTTAGCATATACATAACTCCCAAATAATGAAATAGGACCAACCGAGCATAGAGAACTTTGTGGGTTGTTTTTCGTTTTTAGGTATTTGTAATCTCTTCATCATTAGGTTTGATTTTCTGACCAATTTTCAAGCGGTACGGAGGCTGCTATATATATTTCTGGGCTAGGCAACACTAAGTGTTGCCAGGTGCAATCTGACATTTCCATTGGAAAGTTTGACATTTTTTAGCATAACATCACTCAGAACGTTTTGTCATTTAATCCTGAACTGTTTTATTTACAGGGAATTAAAAAATTCATCTCGGCCAAAAAATGGAATTAACTCGTGAACATTTTCATGCGATAATTTTTCACAACTTTCGACGTGGATTATCACGACAAGAGTGCATCGATGAACTAAAATCTTTGTATGGCTATGAAGCACCATCCTATAGCACTGTGAAAAACTGGTGCAACGAATTCAATCGTGGCCGACGCTCGCTCAAAGACGAATTCCGTGAAGGTCGCCCAAAAACAGCCGTTGTGCCAGAAAACATCGATGCCGTACGTGAACTGATAATGCAAGACCGTCATGTAACATACCTTCAGATAGAGGCATGCTTATGCATTTCTCCCACCAGCATACATTCGATATTGCATGAACACCTGGCCGTAAAAAAGGTTTATTCTCGTTGGATCCCGCACAATTTGACAATCGCTCAAAAAAAGGTTCGTGTGGATTGGTGCAAAGAAATGCTGAAAAAATACGATCGCGGTGCTTCAAAAGACGTTTATAAGATCGTCACAGGTGACGAATCATGGATCTATGCGTATTAGCCCGAAACAAAACAGCAATCGACCGTGTGGGTCTTCCAACACGAGCCAAATCCAACGAAAGTTGTTCGTGGAAGAAGCACTTCAAAGTGACTGTTCCGCTTGAGCAACGTAGGACGGTCAATTCTAAGTGGTACACCACCATTTGTTTGCCTAAAGTCTTCGGAGAAATTCGAAAAGCGATCAAGAGAAGACGAATCATTGTGCACCATGACAATGCGAGCTCTCACACATCGGCTCAAACCAGCACCTTTTTGACCGACCAAAACGTCGAATTGATGGGTCATCCGCCGTACAGCCCTGACTTGGCACCCAATGACTTCTTTTTATTCCCACACATCAAGAAAATAATGCGTGGTCAACGATTTTCGTCGCCAGAAGATGTTGTTGAAACATTCAAGAACCAGGTTTTGGAGGTGTCTCAATCGGATTGCAAAAAGTGCTTCGAAAATTGGTTTGAGCGCATGCAAAAGTGTTTAAATCTTGATGAAGAATATTTTGAAAAACAATAAAACCATTTTCGTTGACAAATATTCCTATTTTCATTATTAGGCAAAGAATATATATAGCAGCCCTCGTATCATATTTGTACAACTACATTAATAAACTGCTGAAGTTATTTCAGTCACAATAAGTTCACCCAAAAGTTGTTTTAAGCTTAGTTTCACACAAATAACAAACCCTAGAAGGTAGTAGTGAGATGATTCTACCTCGTCACTGCACAACTAAAAGTTAGAATCGCTAAAGATAAAAGGATGGTAAAACTATAAACCCAAGAGGTTTTACTTGTAGCTCAAAATATATTTCAGGAATGGTAATGTAAGGTTAGGTCTTAGGGTTGATCAAAAAATCCATGGATCTCCTTTGTGTTAACCAAAAACTTCTTAAAGTGGATCATACAACCTCATAGATCGACGAGCTCTCAGCAAAATATTTAGTCATATGCAGTGTGCGTCTATTAGACATTGTTCAATTTAAAAACCAACAATTGCGACGAGTTTGCCTTTGCAAAGAGTAAGCAGCTCGGATGACTTCTTAGAGACCATAGCCTGAGTTCCATAGGTCCAGCGTTAGACTGCAAAAGAACATCGAAAAGTGGACTTACTTCCGATCGAATGCAATTGTGGTAAGGATGCTGACGATTCGGCTGCGACCGTCCACACACATAAGTCTAATATGGATGAAGCTTGAAACTAGTGATGCCATGATTCCTTGACTAGTTTTGAGTACACAGTCAGCGAGCTCAAAGCAAAGATAGCCACTCGGCTATTGTAGTGAATGCAGATCTGAAGGAGCTTTCACTTCGTACAAGTTTGTCTACCGTTACCTTGACAGCAGCCACCTCCGATTGAAAGACGCTACAGTGGTTTAGTAGTCTGTAACTAAGGCTGATGGAGAGCTCCCGACAGAAGATCCCACCTCCCCTCACTGGTTAGTGTATGAGCAGAGGATTAACCGCTAGAAGAAGGTTCCGTGGTACAGTAATTTAGATTGAAAGAAATGCAAGCGAAGTAGTGGATAATTAAAGTGTGTCCCTGCCCGGAGCCACGCATATACTCTGTGTCTCAAAGTCTAATAGCAGCCTCCCCCGCAAATTACCTGCCAGCTATGTCTGCACGAAACATTATTAACCTCACTACAGTTTCATTGAGGCAGAACACCACCACTTTTGTTTCGAAGACCCACATTATAAAGCGGGCATTGCTTTCTTCACTTTCTCCTCGATATTTGTCTTCCTTTAGAGCTCGCTATACAGGATAAGCCCTGTCCACCGGCATCAGTGATTATGTATCTCATAGTAAATAAAACTAGCTCAGTTTGCTAATCCATTTCCATCGTTAATGGTGTTTAGGAGTTCTCCTTTTACCAAAGAGCTATATCGTCCGCGTAAGCAACCACATGTTAGCCTTGTTCCTCGAGTTCCTTCAAAAGGTCGTTCACCACAAGAATTCAGAACAAAGGGGAGCGGATGCCACCATGTAAGGTGTCACTGTTTACTCTCTGCAGTGCTCGTGGACTTCCCCACACCGCCCCAACCTCCGTCACTAAAGAGACTATAAACGATATGCTTGAGATTATCTTCGACTTCAAATTGAAAAAAAGCTTCAATAACATCCTGCTCTCGTACATTGTTGAAAGCTCTCTTTAATATCAAGGAAGGCACCTACATCATAGTCGTTTTTTTTTACAAGAGCTCCCGAGTAGGATTGCCTCTTGTTGAAAAAAAGTGAAATAATTTTTTTTTCTGTCGGAAGTGCTATCTAAATATCTTTTCTGGTGTCACTTATTCACATTTATAAATCCATATCGCAAGCTATTTATTCATAAAAGCCCAATAATTTTTTTTTTATTTGCATTTAATAATTTTATAAAGTGTTGATCATTTGTTTGTTAACTGACTTGTTTAATGACCAATTATTATTATGGCCGCAATTAGCGATTGCACAATGCCTTGGTAATTACAAATGCCAACCGAATGAATATTCATACACACACACACACATGCGACATTCTTTTGTAAATATGTTTACTAATTAGCGGCGTAAAAATTTGCATTTCCTTTTGTGAAATTTCAAATTAGGCTCTCTTTGTGTTACAGCGCATTATTTGGGCGTGAGTTTAGTCACTAAACTTTAGTGCTTGCCAAGTTTCGAAAACGAAATTGCGTACAATTTCGGAATCCTTATTGGGTGTGATACAGCTGGGCGATAACTTGTGGGGAATGAATTTTTATGATAAAAAAAAAATTATGAAAAAATATTTGATTTACTGTTTTGGGCAAAAAATAGTAAGATTTTGTTCATAATTTTAAAACTCTTAAAATATTCTTCAAAACCTTTGTCGGCCTCCCACAAAGTAATATTACGAGGTGTGTTCAAAAAGTATCGCGAATTTTGTGTTTTTTCAAAAATTATTTATGTAGTCATGAATATCTATTTTGTCCCCTTCGAAGTAATCCCCATGAGATATTATACACTTGTGCCAACGGTTTTTCCAATCTTCGAAGCACTTCAAAAAATCATTTTTTTTTTGAACACACCTCGTATATATAGCATTTTATAATTTTATAATAAAAAGGATAATTTTTTCATTTTTCTAATCATTATTTTTTTTATTTTTCTCTTTGCAGGTAAGCAAATTCAGTATTCATTCACTTAATATCAGTTTGTGGTTATTAAATCCGAAGTAGAAGGTGTATGCTGTAAACAAGTGGTAACATTTTGATTCATAATCTGAAAGTATATAATATTTTAAATTACCAGGTTAAAATTCGGGTGATCCATTTCGAGGTTCCCTACTTTTTTAAAGAAAAATCACAGGAACTTCAAATTTAATGGAGAATGTTAAGCATTATCTCTTTCAAATGTTGACCTCTGCTACGTTTCGGATGATCCATCCATTGAATCCAATTTTCAATGACTCGTTGGAGCATTTCGACTACTTACTGTGATGTTTTTCTGCAAGGCCTGAATCGAAGCGGGATTGTCTGCAGAGTCTTTATTTAGGGGGGGCCATCTAACGTTTTAAATTTGAATTATTTATAGTATATTTCGACATTGGAAACGTCAAATACCATACGGAAAGTGACAGATATTCAGTAAAAAGTCTAAAATTTACGAAATGGGTCGCTATTTACTATTCTACAGTTCGCAGATTGGGCAGAAAATCGTTTGAGCGAGGATGTCCAATTTTGCCGAAAAATCATCTTTTCGGACGAGGCTCATTTCCACCTCGATGGTTACGTCAGCAAGCAGCATTATCGCATTTGGGGCACAGAAAACCCGCACGTAATCGTCGAGAAGCCAATGCACCCAGCACGAATCACTGTATGGTGCGGATTTTGGTCTGGTGGAATCATCGGCCCATTTTTCTTCGAAAATGAAGAAGAAACCGCAACCATCAATGTTGAGCGATATCGCGCAATGTTAACAGAATTTTTCTTCAAGCAAATTGAAAAGGAAGACTTGGACAACATTTGATTCCAGCAGGACGGCGCTACGTGCCATACAGCAAACGCTACACTCAATCTTTTACGCCCTATCTTCGAAACATAAAATTTTGTATGGCCCTCCCTATACTATACATATTCCCACAGGAAAAAGTCTAACGGTATGATCTCACATGATGTTGGTGGCCAATCCACCGATTCCACACATGGAATTATTCGCTCACCGTAGTGTTCTCTCAATAAATCCATTGTTTGATGCGATGTGTGCGAAGTGGCACCGTCTTGTTGAAACCAAAGGTCGCCGAGATCACGAGCTTCAATTTCAAGCATGATATAGTCGGTTATCGGTTACGTTCTTCCCGCATAATTTTTGAAGAAAGACGGACAGATGATTCCGCCGGCCAACAAATCACACTAAACCGTTGTTTTTCTGGATGAAGTAGCAACTTTTGAATCTCTGCAGGTTGCCCTTCGTCCAAAATGCAGCGATGTCGCTTAGAAATGTCGAGCAGCTGCATTTCTTACACAAGCTGTAAGATCTCGAGGTAAAATGCGTCAAGTCGTTCCATGCGTCAGTCTAGGTTTCTGTGAACGGCGCCGAAGCAACTCTCCATGATCTTCATGTACACTCTTAGCTACAGCTGCTATATTTTCTTCACTACGTGCTGAACATGGTCTATCCGGTCAAATATTTTCCAATAATGAATGCTGGGTCTCCAGATGGATAATGGTGTTGCGAATAGTACGCTCAGTAGATCAAATATGTTAATCATAAGTTGAGTGAATTCTTTAGAGAACGTGAATTTTCGTAATAAAGTTGAACGATTTGTAAAGTTGTTCAGGCGTTAGTTTACCATGATGAAATACCAGACAATACTGAAGAAAAATAACATGACAGCTTGACTCGACTCACATGCGATCTGTCAAAAAGGACTATTGAAAAAATAGCCTCTACTTGGATCGCCCGTTATTTATATATTAACTTGTATATACATATGTGTATGTGTGTATTGTCAAGTGAAATGCGAGTGAAATCCACTTTTGGTTTGCTTCATTTGCAAACAACAGATTTTATGCTTAGTCAAGTGGAAATTATTAAACACTTGTGGTCATGCAAATACAAACAAACACACGCACAAACACATGTAGACGCATGCAAACGCTTGCAACGCCTACAAATATGTGACTCATTTACATAGAATGGCGAGAAAAAACGTAAACAGTGCCAAAATGTTGCGCAAAAAATGGCAAACAAACAAACAAATGCGAAATTAAATTTGCAAAAATTATATAAAAATTAATAATAAGAAAAATTGTGCGCAAAAATTACAAAAATAAACAACGCATGCAACAACAAACGACACATGACAATCAACGCTTTAAATGCAAACAAAAAAAAATGAACAAAAAGCAACAACAAACATAAAATGCATGCCAGCACAATGTACACTCGAGTGCACCTGAATGCCGGCATGTATGCATTTATGACGCAAGGATATTAATAAACTGCCGCATAAACCGCATACACACGCACTATGTAAATACCAATACATGCATACATACCAATCTGACTGTGTGTGTCTGCGTTGTGGGCGCGCAAGTGTCGGCTGCACTGTAAATCAACATGCAACACGACTGTAAGTAAATAATTTCCATTCGAATGAGCAATTGTGCATTTCGAAGGATACCAGCACCGCCCCTCCCCCCGTCACTCACACATTATCCCACTTCGGCGCCGCTGCTAGGTGCCTTTAAGCGTCCAGCTCGGGTTGAAAGGCGCGCGATTGCACCGAGGTCGTCCGCCCAGCCATGCGTTCATGTTGCAACATTGTCGGCGTTGAATGCACACTTTTTTGCGGCATACGCGCTCGAATTCACTCCACACCGCCGCGTCGCTGCCAATGTAAATCACATGAAATTTTATTAAAATGAAGTAAATACAGTGTAAAGTGCTGATAATAATTCGTTCGTTAAATGCATTCCACGCAAACAGCCTGTGCAATCGGTTCATGCAACAAACGAGCCATGCCGTCGCTGCCTGCCAATCGTATGCACCGCAATCTGTGCCGCATTGCCGTTCGCATATTTATGCATTTCCACCTCCTCGCAGTGGTCGCGCGGTAAATTCTATGAAAAATGCACTGCCACCGTTGGAAATTCGGCAAGCAGCACCTTTGCTCTCTTTGCACATGACGCTCATTATTTAATATTTAAATAATGGTAATGATTACACGTATGCTCTCATCCGCATGTGCAAGGACTTCGTGTATTTGCATAATGTCCTGCATTGCCTTTTAAATCGCATTTTCAGCGCGTTGCACAAACGAAACCACAAAGTCAACAAATTTTGTAATTGCACACGACACGCTTTGCTTTGGAAATATAGTATAACTTCCTGTGCCGACTTTAAAGAGACTCTTACAAAGTGAAGGCGATTCTATAGTAGTATGTCTATTAGAGTTTTAGAGTTTCCTGTCTTTGCTTTGATAACAAACAGTGGTTATCTCTCTAGGGATTCGGCAGAGTAGCTTCATTAATTGAGCGGTGTATCTTAGATGCTTCTTCTTTAATACGAGGGCTGCTATACATATTTCTGGCCTAATAATGAAAATAGGAATGTTTATCAACGAAAATGGATTTAATGTTTTTCAAAATATTCTCCATCAAGATTTATACACTTTTGCACGCGCTCAAACCAATTTTCGAAGAACTTTTTCCACTCCGATTGAGGCACCTCCAAAACATGGTTTTTGAATGCTTCAACAGCATCTTCTGGCGACGAAAATCGTTGACCACGCATTATTTTCTTGATGTGTGGGAATAAAAAGAAGTCATTGGGTGCCAAGTCAGGGCTGTACGGCGGATGACCCATCAATTCGACGTTTTGGCCGGTCAAAAAGGCGCTGGTTTGAACCGATGTGTGAGAGCTCGCATTGACATGGTGCACGATGATTCGTCTTCTCTTGTTTGTTTTTCGAATTTTTCCGAAGACTTCAGGCAAACAAATGGTGGTGTACCACTCAGAATTGCCCGTCCTACGTTGCTCAAGCGGAACAGTCGCCACATGACCAGTTTTGCCGAAGAAACAGGCGACCATTTGCTTAGAAGTGCTTCTTCCACGAACAACTTTCGTTGGATTTGGCTCGTCTTGGAAGACCCACACGGTCGATTGCTGTTTTGTTTCGGGCTCATACGCAGAGATCCATGATTCTTCACCTGTGACGATCTTATAAACGTCTTTTGAAGCACCGCGATCGTATTTTTTCAGCATTTCTTTACACCAATCCACACGAGCCTTTTTTGAGCGATTGTCAAATTGTGCGGGATCCAACGAGAACAAATCTTTTTTACGGCCAGGTGCTCATGGAATATCGAATGTATGCTGGTGGGAGAAATGCATAGGTATGCCTCTATCTGAAGGTATGTTACATGACGGTCTTGCGTTATCAGTTCACGTACGGCATCGATGTTTTCTGGCACAACGGCTGTTTTTGGACGACCTTCACGGAATTCGTCTTTGAGCGAGCGTCGGCCACGATTGAATTCGTTGTAACAGTTTTTCACAGTGCTATGGGATGGTGCTTTATAGCCATACAAAGATTTTAGTTCATCGATACACTCTTGTCGTGATAATCCACGTCGAAAGTTGTGAAAAATGATCGCACGAAAGTGTTCACGAGTTAATTCCATTTTTTGGCTGAGATGAATTTTTTAATTCTCTGTAAATAAAACAGTTCACGATTAAATGACAAAACGTTCTGAGTGGTGTTATGCTAAAAAATGTCAAATGTGCTGCCTAGGCCAGAAATATAGATAGCAGCCTACGTATTGTGAACACTTTATATACGACTACTTAAATCACAGAATTTAACACCCTCATAGTGCTTATTATTCCACTTCTCTTTACTACTTAGCGATTCAGATAGTTCGCCGAAATAACAGGCCTTGGATAATATACAGGCTGAAAAAACTACGTCGAAGCAGGTCAAAAATCAAGGCTATGTTGACAGTTTGAATCTGAATTCCTTCCGAACGCTCAAAATGTCAACAAGGAATACTATTTGAGTGTTATGCGTCGTTTACACGAAGCTATTCGTAAAAGAAGTCGGAATAACGGGCCGGTAAATCTTGGTGTCTGCACCACGATAAACTGCAATGATTCTTCGTGAGTTTTTCGCCAAATTTTCAAACCAATCTCGTGCCGCAGCCACCGTATTCGTCTGCTTCTCAGCAAACTCAAACGACTGCTGCGGTTAATCTGTTTTGAGTCAATTGAAGACATTAAATGTGAATCGGGAAAACTTTGACACAAGTGTATTGGGATTACTTTGAGGGGAGGGATATAGATTTCGAAGAATAAATTAAGAATTTTGAAGTTATGAATAAATTCTTACTATTTTTTGCTCATATTAATATAGATCATTCATTGCGACAGCGCAAACTCTTGTCATCTCTGCTCCATAACTTCACATAGTGATTCCAAAATGCAAGCTACGCTTTGGCAATTCAGCTTTTTTAGTCGACACCTCAGCAGGCCACATAAAATTCTAATTAAATAGACACTTGTGTGCTATATTTGCGTAATACTCGGAGTCAAAACTGCGCACGGTTTATGCACAATCGCAGCTAAGTCGATGCTCATTTTCTACTAATTAACTACATAATGCATCTTTAGCATATCTGAATTCAAAACAAAATAGCGAGGCACATCCTTTTAAGTGTAATTAAGTGATTTTTAGCTTTTTACGCGGCAATCATGGAGGTGAAACATGCGCCAATGTAACTATTTGATATTGCTAAAATGGATTATCGAATGAAAATCGCCTGCACTAATTGGTGACGATTACAGCTAATTTCTGCGCTCGGCTGTCGTCTATGGGCATGCCGCACCTCTTAAAAATTTTCTCGAGACTGACGATATAAGGATATGGCATGTGGCACCAGTAGTCGACAATTACTTACAGCACACTGCAAAACAACAGCAGCAGCAACAACAACAATGAGACACTCTGTTGCAACACTAATCAACGGCACACAAGTCATAATTAAAACCGGTGCAGTCGGTGCTGATCGAACTGATTGATTTCGATCGACTTGCGACTCTGTGCATATGATAACGAAGTCTGAAGTGGCCGTTGAGGCTTTAGCAAAGTTTTCATAACATTATATATTGCAAATATGTACGAGGGTTGTTCAATAAGTGCTGAGTCTAAAGACTATTGAAACTTTAGTCTGTCTGAATTATTGTTTTTTCCACCCGGGATCAAATCGGGCGAATATCTCTTTTGGGGAAAGTCATGAATGAAGCCTCCGGTGTCAAATCAAAAGAATTCCTATATTGAAGCACCACTCCAAAGAACAATTCGAATGATAGTGGGTTCGGCGGAGATGTGAGCCGGTGTATTGTCATGATGGAAGAGCTCTTCTTCGCCAAATAAGTTAATTTTCCCGATTCTATTTCGAATTGGACCAATCAAGCTTGACATATAACACCTTGTGAAGCCTATAAACGGTTTCCGACCGATCGGGTAGTTTTCGACTTCTTCGTATCACGTCGCTGGGTTAAATCCACTGTTCTAATTATTCCTCAGTTTTTGGTGTGTATTGGTGGTTACATGTTTCTTCGATGGACACGAAACGAAAGCTTTTACAAGACCAATACTTCAAGCAGTATGTGACTCTCGCGGCTTTTTCAGAAATGCCCGCTATCTTAGCTACCGCCTCATCTTCAATCGCTGGCTCTCCAATAGAGACCGTAGACTCTTGACTCGTTATTCTCCATGGTAGTCGTTTTCGGTGAACCTGGGTGTGGCTCCTGAAATCGACTGAAACTCGTTAAACTAATTTTGGATGGTCACCATTAAAGAAGAGTCGCCGTATACATGGTACCTAATGTCAAAACTGAAAAGCCATGAAGATAAGAAGTACACAGAATTATTGGAACTCGATAGAATAGACTGCAGGAACATGATCACAATACTAACTGGTCACTGTCTGATGGCGGCACATGCCCGCAGAATGGGGTTGTCTAGAGCAAGGAACCAGGAAAACAATGGTGCATCTCTTGTGGCATTGTCAAGACTACACTCTAAGCATATCTAGGGTCCCTACGGATCTGGAGGAGGTATCGATAGTGAGGCCAAACAAGTACAAGCATTCTAAAGGATGATTACCTTTCATGGCTCTAGAAACTGAACTCTATCTGGTATCGCAAAGGACCAAAACTTGTTTATTTATGGCTCTTTGGCCTGCCAGATTAACCTAATCCAACCTAAAACTAAAAGTCTGAGCTTGCTGAGATTTTGACAGTATCTGTCTACGATCATGTGCTGTGTGAGGAATTTTTGTCGTTAAATTTACTTGTAGGGCCGCCCTCGTACGGGTGCGTGTGTGAGTGGCGTATTTGCGCGTCTCAAGTGGCATGTAAATACTACCGTTATTAACACCAGCAAGAAATGACAATCGCAGGCACTTCAAGACACCAAGCACATATCATAAACACGCTATAATTATGCGATTTCCCTTGAACTCGCCTACAAACTCGCACCCGGTGCGGCGTGCGCATGTGCAGATTTGTATGGGCGGCTGCAGGATATGCGCTACTTTTTAATTAAATAAATGCGCATCGCTGGAATGTATGGGCACAATCAAAGCATATTTGTAGCATTCGAGCGCCAGTTATGGTCAGCTGTCCGTCAACTTGTAGGGAAATATGGAAGTGACCGAAGCAAATTGCGCTAGGCGTGGCGCAGCTAGTTCGCTCGCTGGCTAAGGCGCGCACACGCCTTATGATGACCGCCACGTACAACTGTGTGTGTGTAATGGTTAAACATATGTTCGTAGCGGTGTCTGTACGTGTTCATATGTCCATTTGAGTTATTGCCGCTTTCTTTTGCAATCGCTTATCGGTGCACATTAACGGCTCTACGCTCGCAAATTGGTAGCGTTCGCTGCCTGCCCGCCTGCCCAGCCGCCTGCTCGCCGCTGTGGTGACCAACACGGTATCGGCCACAATCACCAGCACTAATAATGGTGATTCTATTTGGCTTTTAATTGAAAGATAGCAGTTGAGACTTAATTAATTGTGTGCTTGCGGTCAAGTTAGTCGTCGTAGCCTAGTGGCAGTAGTTAGTTAGTGGTGGAGGCCAACGGCGGTGAACGTCCACGTCCACGGACACGACGTTCGGTGGTCGGCGGTGGCAACATTCACTGCATGCGGCAGGCATGCAACCGGTTGGCCGCTACTTAATGCCACAATTGGCAGACCATTTTTATTTTTGCTCTGCATTCATATCAAATCAAAACCGACATCCGACATCTCGCTTGAAAAATACACTAATTAGTGCAAAACACTTGTGTGCGCTGACTTACATACGTTACCGTACATGTGTATGTGTATGTATTTACTTGTATGTGACTATATACAGTTTTATTTAATTATAGTTTTCTAAAGACTTTTTCTCCTTATTAACTTCTTGACTGGAGTGTTTGATCAACATGAATTCTATGCTGTAAACAGCAATGCGCTTGAGTGAGAAATAAATCTATATCTGTGCATTTGTACAGTTATTTGTATATGAGACCGCAGTTTGCGCTGTCGATAAGCATTTAAGCTCCAGCAACCATAAAAGTCAGTGATGGAATTGAAAATGATTAAATACTTAGTCTTCTTCTATAAACTTTAACCAGGACATAAACGTTACAGAGACATACATATAATATAGTTTCCTCATTGAATTCTAACGGAACTGTTGTGTTTTGTGGAGTGCTTTCATCCATTTGGACGGCATGAAGTAGCCAGCGTAGCTGCTGTCTCTTAATTGCGTCGTCGTATATCTCAAACAGCTCATCTTTCCATCCACCGTTTCTAATGCGCGAAGGACCATAAATTTCCTCAGAACCTTTCACTCGGAAACCCGTAACGCCGACTTATCGGATGTTGGCATTGTCCATGCCTCTTCACTATATAGCAGGACGGGTATAATAAAGAAGGACGGAGATTATAGAGTTTGATCTTTATTTGTCAAGAGAGGACTTTACTTCTCAAGCCTACTCAGTCCGAAGTAGCACCTGTTGGCAAGAGTTAATGTTATATTACAATCCTTTATTAAATTACATAACTTACAAAACTTATTTTATTTATTTGAATTGTTGAAATGTCATACTTTTTTCTTTCTCAAATGGGACCTGTTTTTTACTATTTCCTTTTTCAAAAGTCCTTCGTTTTTGATACTACAACCGTGATACAGTCTGAGCCAGGCACAAAAAACTTCGCCAGTGGCCGCTATCCTTTGCGAGGTGAACTCTGTTGTATACTGCACTTGGTCCTTTCATTGAATGCGTGATCGCTCTTGTTTCTGTTGTCCACTCATAGGTATTGAATCGAAGGAGCATCTTCCATTCGAACGACATGGCCTAACCAACGCATACAGTTCGTTTTTCCATCTTCCTCGATATTTATCACTCCAAAGACCTTCTGGAGAACTGTTGTTTCGAATATTTCAAGTGTTTTCTCATCTCGGTTCGTCATCGTCCATGTTTCTGAGCCGTATAGTCATACCGGAATAATTAGCGACTTCTTCTTTCGCGTTAGTTGGAGATTCTATAGTCAAGTTTTTTTCCACCTGGTCTTTCCAAAAGAGTGGAGGTCTTCCACTGTGGGCAAAAGTTATACCGGATTTAAATTGTTGGTGGTATTTATGTTGGTTCCGAGATATGCAAAGCCCTTAATTTTTTAAACTTTGAAGCTGCCAACATATCCGTAGTTTCCAAGATGCGAGGAGTCTTTGTATGTGGTCTCGAGATACTTTTTTTTGCCCTAATTCACCGCAAGCCTAACCTCTTTCGCTACTTTTTCTAGGCTGGAAGAGGCTGCGCTGACGGCTCTGTTGTGTTGTGCTCGAATGGGCTTCGGAATGAATTGATGGCACCACGTTTCATACAGTTTTCATGGATTAATACTAATGGCTTATAAGAGAGAGTTTTTAATGGCAGAAATTCGTCATTGTTTGTTGAGATCCGACCTTTGCTAGAAAAAACTTTCTGATGCTGATTGGAATGGATCCAAAATGAAGGTTCCGCTGCGGTGTTTGCCAATAATCTAGTTAGATCAACAGCTATCGTATATTTGGCACTACTTCCGCTTCGTTTAGCTCATAGTACAATCATTACAACAATTGCTTGAGAACACTGCAGTACAACTATATCAAATACTTACAAATTAGTGCGAGTATGAATACAATCTACCTAATCGCAACTGCTTACCAAATCGGTTTAGGCTTCGCAAGTATTCGGCTTGCTTTGCTTACGTTTTATGTTAAGTATTCGCAGCGTTTATACGAAATTATTCGAATTTTCAATACGCCCTAAATGTACACTTTTAATTTCGCATGCTGTGCTTACTCATGGCTACTGCCACATCTTGGCTGCCATTTTAATTGCATTGCAGCTGTTAATTAAATTTGATATGTGCGACCGCATTTGGTATTCGCTTAATTATTAACTTAATCGCCGACACAATTATACAATTCTATGAACGAAAGTATGAATAGGCATATGTATGTATATAACAATATTTGTATTGTTAGGATGATTGATTTTAAGACCTTTTTTTCCCCTCCGTGCCTTCAAAGTAATCCCCACCAGTGCGCTAAACAAATTTCATAAACACTTTTTGGAATGATCTTCAACTCCTTCACCAAATTTTGTTTTATCTATTCGATTGACTGAAAACGGATTCCATGGCTCGGCAATTTCTGCTTGGGGAACAAGAAAAAATCACACGGATACAAATACATATGTTGAAAACGGTGCTTTATCGATGGTATTCATTGCGTTTTTGGCATTAAATTCGGTCACAATCGTGGAAGAAAAATGTGAATTAATTTCAGTCTTTTCTGACTAATTCTTACCCTCTTTGATTGTAGGATTTTATACTCTGTTACAATTATTTTCGATCTGCAATTTCAATTTTTTTTTTTCCATTATTCTTAGCAACCGATTTTTAAAGCGATTTTTATTATACATTTTGTTTTTGTAATTAATTTTTATTATGTTGTTGGCGATGTATAATTGCATTTTTCTTGCTATAATCATTATTTCTCGATTTGTATGTATGTATGTGGCAACTTCTGTAATTCTAATTGAGGTCTGTTGTCATTAGCGCGGCTGTTTTCTTAATACCATATTTTTTATTTAATTTTGTTTTTGTTTTTGTTGTCCAATTACCTCACATTCTCAATAGGCATTGGCATTTAATTTGCTATTTCTTAATAACGCTTGCTTATTGGCATTTATTGTATTCATTATTTGCGAATCGGTAATTAATACTGCCGCATGAGTGTTTCGTCAAGATTGCTAAGCAAACAGGCGGCAAAAACAATTACGCACATATACACACATGTACATATATTTATATGTATATTTGCAATTAGTCATACTATATTTGTGTATATGAACAAGAGTGATATGTTGACATTTAGTTGTTAACCTACTCAACCAAATATTTGGTTTATGTAATTTGATTCAGAAGGCGTTTTTCTTTTAGAAATTTCTTTTCCCTTTCAACTCGTATTCCGCAAAATGTTACAAATTTTATTGTTTTTTTTTTTTAATTTTTCATAGTTTTTTTTTCAATTTTTTTATACATTTTTTTAATTTTTTTATATATTTTTTTAAATTTTTTATATTTTTTTATTAATTTTTTATATTTTTTTATTTAGTTTTTTTATATCTTTGTTTTAATTTTTTATATTTTTTTTTAATTTTTTATATTTTTGTTTTAATTTTTTATATATTTGTTTTAATTTTTTATATTTTTTTTAATTTTTTATATTTTTTTTTTCAATTTTTTATATCTTTTTTTTAATTTTTTTTATATTTTTTTCAATTTTTTTATATACTTTTTTTAATTTTTTTATATTTTTTTTAATTTTTTTAATTTTGAGTTATGTCCTTCTTAGTTGGAAAACCAATAAGTGAAAAGTTGGGATTTTACACATTTCAATTTTTTCAACTCATTTGCTATTTACTCGAGACTTTAATTAAAGTTGCATTGAAATTTTTTGAATTAAGCAAAGTTTACACTGTGCAACAAATTTTACTTTTTTCTTCTATGCAATGTTAGCTCATTTTACAAATGACGTTGAAACCTATTGACAACCAATTGAAGAAAATGTTTTTGAAAACATTGAAATGTACATCTGTAGTAAAGGGGTTATATAAAGTTAGAAGGTCATAAGAAAACGAATTTTCCAGATTTTTTTCTGAGAAAACTTTTTAATTTATTGATCCAAAAATGTGTACACATATTATGGTATCTTTTTACTGTATTTTAAGACATAATATTAGTAAAAAATTATTTGGAAAGGAACTACAGCTGATCTCCGAGAGCTCCTCTTAAAAAATACGTATTTTGGTGACCACTATCTCTCTGAACTGGATCCTCTGTTATATATAAAAATCTGTTATATAGTAAATTAAATGAAAGGAATAAGCAGAACTAAATTTTTTAGACAAAATGGCGGTTACCAAAAAAAAAAAATGGATTTTGGATCAAAATTTCGGCATTAAGGGGGTATTCTAGTCTAGAAAAATGAATTTCAGGTAATATTTAAAGTGTCTTAAAAAAGGCAATTAATATTTTTACCATCCATTTTTTTATTAGTTATTTGTTAATTTTAGAGGAGTAGAAAAAAAGATTAAAAACTAAAAAAAAGTAAAAAATTTCAAAAATTATGAGCTGACGAAGTGGGGGGTCTCTAAAAATTTCCACATGACCATACCCATGATTTTAACCCTTCTAGTTATCTGAAACCAAAAAGTAAAAAAGAATATTTATCCAGAATAATGTCGCAATGGCCGGAACTACGGAAAAGTGGGGGAAAAAAAAATTCACAAAATAGCGACTGCCTAAAAAAAAAGTTTTTTTGGATCACTTTTTCTGACTATTTCGAATTTTTTAAAAATAATAAAAATAAAAATTTGGGAATGGGGCTAGTTCCAACCATAGACAAGCCTATAAAGAAGACTCTATAAAAATTTCAAGTAAATCGGTCCAGTAGAGCCTGAGAAATCGTGGGCATCGTTCCGAAAAAGTCAGTTTTGAGAAAAACGCGTTTAAAGTTTCGCGTTCCGGCCGAACCAGTTTGGATGCCGGGTCAGAAAAATGCCTATATCTCCGGAAATAATTTGAATTTTGAAAAATCTTCTTGTACACATATTCTTGAATAGTTAAACTTTGAAAACATAAAAAAAATCAATTTTTTTTTTAAATTTCTAGACTAGAATACTCCCTTAAATTGTTTATAAAAAAATATTTATGGGTGAGAAAAAAAATCTTCGTTTAATTACTTAAAAATATATTTAACTAGCTCGCGTTAACAACAACAATTTATTGGTTTTTTATTTGCCTTTTAAAAAATTTGTAATTTCAATTTATGTTTTTCTTATTGTTGAGCAACAAAATTCTACAAGATTTTTCTGGTCTTGCTCGTTACCGTTTATGATTTGAAATACTGAACAAGCTTTTAATACAATTTTTAAAATTTTCAACATTTACACTGTGTAACAATGTTTCTCCACCCTGAAAATTTTCGGGCCTTTAACTAATAACTGTATATTTAGTAAAAGTTTACGCGAAAAAATAGATATATTAAATTATTCGAACTAATATTTTTAATTTATTCCCGTTCGGATTCTTTTCCCTGCACATGAACACTGCTCATAAAAAACTTCTCAAGGCTGACCATGCGCAGCAAAAATCCAAACGTCTTCTTTGAAGTCCGCTGCTTAATTTTTTATACTCAGAACAGTTCTATTAAATTTAACGTGAAGGAAGCGCCTGCGACCTTATAAAGTGTAGATATGATTACCGTGACAAACTGAGTCAATATTGCAATGTCTGTCTGTCTGCATGTAAGCGAACTAGTCTCAAATTTTTGAATATCAATCTAAAATTTTACACACGTTCTTTTGTCACCGCATTGCCCAAATCCGTGGTAATATCTCTGAAAATATTGTTCAAATCGGACTGCTATAGCATAAATTAGCCATACAAACTGACTGATCAAAATCAAGATAAAGATCTTCTTATACCCTTTTATGCTATCAGAACTATGTACACCTCTGAAGGCTTCGAAGTTAATGATTTTTTTTTTTATTAATTTTTTTAATCCATAGTTTTATTGCTTTTTTATAATTATGTATGTGTAACCAAAAGTATATTTCCATTTTCACACATTTTTACTTTAGCACGCAGAGTTATATTTTATAGTTACTAAAACAAACATGCACATGCGAGTGTAAGACACTCGTCACTGTGTTTATTCGCTTATTTACAGTACTTTCGAGTGATTTATGTGCATTTAGTGTAATGATCAACTACAATGTCTACCATAAGTATAACTCGTATTGATTTAGTGTGTGTATGTATGTATGTAACTGCTTGGCGTTTGACATGCTCGACACTTGCTTTTAAGATTTACTCAAATCGCTGCTAACTCGTTTAAATAAATTTGTTTCGTATTTGCAATTTTTCGCCGGTTCGACGCAGCAGCTGCGCGTTAATTGCTTTTCACGACATCTCAAAATGCCACTAGTTTGTGCTTTGAATATTTGTTTTTGCCTCAACAATATTTAATTATTTGCTTAATTATTGTTCGGCTTAAATATGTAAATGTCGCGCGTTGTTGCAGCTGCTCAGCTGCTCAGCGGCTCAGTTGACATGACTTTTTCATTCAATGCGACACAGTCGCTGTAAATACTTCAGTTATATTTGTTGTAAATACACTAAGCACACTTGTTGTTGTGCATGTAGACGTGCTGTTGTTGGCGTTTTTGTTTGGTTTGCGATTTTAATTGGCATTTATTGGCTTATTGGGGAGTGCTAAACTTGTTAGCATAGTTTATTGTCGCGATCTTCAATTTGCAAAACGTGCCTAATTACGAGCATAAATCAAATGATCTCTCATTCACAGCAGTCTTAGCAGTTCAGTTTGATATTCAGATATATTTGTGTGTTTATATTGTATATATGTGAATATAAGTTAAGTATGTATTTAACGGCGGTCTCATTGCATTTAGTTTTACCTCGGTCATGACGACATGAGTGAAATTCATACCCTCTATCCAAACCTCTACCAAAAGTACTTACGGCATTAGTTGGAGAACGTGAGGTTAGAAAACTTAATTATAAAGTGTTTACTACTTCTTCGTATGAACTTGGTCATGGATATTCTTGAGTGCCAACTCCTCTATGAAACTAAGTTTAAATATAATGATAACAGTGAGATTCTCTACTTCCACTTCAGCAATCGATTATTGTGTGCGTTTTAAATCAGTGTACAACAAACTTTATTTTCTATCCCATTGCGATGTTTAAGGAAGTATTCTACTCTTGAAATCAAATTTTGGGCAGTTTTTTGAATTTTTGAATTTAAAAACAAAAAAAAAAATATTTTTACTACCAATTTTTTTGTAGTGTTTTTATTGATATCTTAAGAATACAGAAAAAAAATTTACAAACAAATATTCAAAAAAAAAAAAAAAAAAAAAATGGAGCATCCTGGTGACATTGATCCTGGCTCTCCTGGTGGTCTGAAAAAAAAAATCAAAAGAAATTCTTAATCACTAAGGATGCTGTTATAGTTCGGGAACACGAAAAAAATTGTTTTGAAAAATGGCGACTGCCTGAAAATAAAAATCATTTATTACGCTTTTTTTTTTGAAATTCCTGAGTTTTTTTTATAATATTAAAAACAAAAATTTTAACACGATGCTGGTAGAAACGATAAAGGATTATATAAAGAAGGTTCGCATAAAATTTCAAGTAAATCGGTCGTATAGAACTTGAGATAATGCCGGTACGGTGTGGAAAAAAGTAGTTTCGAGAAAAACGCGTTTAAAATTTAAAAGACAATTCTAGTGAACACGGACGCCTCCTCACAAAATCGGCTGTATCTCCGAAAATAAGTCGAATTTTGAAAAATCCTTCCAAGGTCATATTTTTGAAAGTCTAAACTTTAAATATATGAAAAAAGTCGAATTTTTTAAAATTCCAGAGTAGAATACCCCCTTAAATATAACTTCTGTTCACCTTCATCGAAAATTTATCGATTTCTCTGGTGGTTAATCTCTTCTAAAAAGAATCTCGTGAATTGCTTAATAGATTACTGCGCTTTTGATAATTATTTACATATTTATTTATTTATTTATATTTGCCTATATTCCCTAGATATGTACATAAGATGACACTTCTAAGACTTTTGTTAAAATATTAGCTTAATTTTCTGAGTTAAGACAGGTGCAATTGATGAACTCAGTTAGATCTGGCTGATCAGCTGATCATGATCTAATATACTAATAATAGGTGTAATACGATTAGATCAAAAGAAAAAGACTCAGAATTGTTTCTTGTAGAATGCTCAAAAATACCCCAACGAAACGATAATATAATGAATTTTCATACAGTACCTTGCTTTCCCAAAAGAAATGTCAGATACTTCAGAAATTAGGTGTAGCTCTGGCAAAAATGGATATTTTATTCAATAGCTATATCGGCTAAACTGCAACTGTTGACCAATCACAAAGTTAGAACTAACTTAACCCAACGCAAAAAGCTAGCAAGTGCGGGCTTTAGATCCAACGTTAGCCAAAGGTCTTCATTTTTATTTTTTTCCTTTTTGCTTGATCTATTTTAAACTTTCGTAAAATATTCTCAGATATATTTTAAATCTATTGATATGCAATACAAACAATTCACAAGTGGATATAACCTAATCTCTTTAACTGAATAATCAACCCTTTTGTCACCAAAGACATTCTCAAGGAAGGTTTAAGGGTTTATATACAGTTAGGAGGTCGAACAAAAGGCATTTTTCAAGAATTTTTTCTAAGCAAACTATTTGGTTTATTGGTTTGAAACTTGGCAGGTATATTATGACAACCTTAAACTATATTCACATATTTTTTATTGCCAAAAATAATTATCGGGAACGTTGATATTGCCAATTTTGCAGAGGTCCGCAAAAAAAAGGCCTTTTGCGGTGAGCACGATATCTCTGGACTGGATCAGCAAAATGCAAAAACCAAATAAATTTCATTAATATAATAAATAATCTAGTGATTGATCGAAGGAATTATCAAAAAAAATGTTTGACAAAATGGCGGCTACTCAAAGCAAAAGGTTCGATTTTCGACCAAAATTCGGGTCTTTAATTGTTTATAAAAATAAGAAATTTTCATCGGATGGATATATCCTTCGATTAATTACTATAAAATATAGTTAAGGAGCTTGTGTAAAAATTTCAGACCGAGTGGCTTAGCCGTTTCTGAGAAATCTTGCTCACCGACTTTGAAAACACCGTTTCGAGAAAAACGAGTTTAAAGTTTTGAAAGCACTTTACATGTAGTCGGCGTGCCTTCACTAATGTGTCTATAACTTCGAAAATATTCGTCGGATCGACTTGAAATTTTGTGTGTGTATACTCAGATATATATATATTAAGAAAACGCAAAAAAAAAATCGATTTTTTGAAAATCCTAACTGTATATAACCTCTTAAGGCCTTTTCTGCCAAGTACTCTAAGTCCAATACCAAAGAAAGCGGAAGTCGAAAGAAAGTCATACTAAAAACCGTTAAAATATATATTCTTATCTCTCCAAAATTTAAAGTTGTGAGTTTTTGATAAAAATGTCCAATTTCTGGAGATACTTCAATGAGCCCATAGCGGAGTACTAGAAAACATTAATACAAGTAAGTGGTAACTTTTTATCAGAGTTAACATAATTTTCTCTCGTCAACATTTCACTTCATACAAACTAATTATTTTATGAATAGATGAAACAGTCCAAAAAAATCAAAACAAATTTTATTCACAACAACATTCTACTATATTTGTGTACTTTGAACTCAATTAATATGCGCTGAGAACGCCTGCAGCTCACCAATTCCGGAAAGCCACTAGCTATCTTCTCTTTGCCTGTTCGATGTTTGCTGTTAACTAATTAACCGTAACCTTATTGGTGGTTATATCAACTGCGAGAAGGATTTATTCACGGAAACGTCCAACTAACTAAATATCAGCCGACAACAGCTGCAACTGGAGGCAGCCACACTCATACACACAAACTTATGTACATGCATATGTTCATCAGCTTGCCACATAGCGACGCGCAGCGCATATCAATGCCAGTGTCAATAGCACCCGCTGGAGTCGGAGTTGTTGTGTTGGAAAAGTGCGTCTAACTGTCTGAAATTACCGCTTAGAGAATTGAGTTGTACAAACATATACATACCTGTAGTGATTGATACTTGTTGTTGTGACAGCAGTTGTTGTTGTACTGGTAGCAGTTGTTGTTGTACTGGTAGCAGTTGTTGTTGCTGCAATAGTTGTTTTTGTTGCCGCAGTAGTTGTTGTTGTTGTTGTGTTGGTGTGCGAACTTTTATAGTGCGTGTGTGCAATTGTTTTTGTTGCAGAGCGTTGGCTGCTTGCTTTTTCCACATCTCCAACTTTTTATTTTGCCAAAGCGAAGTTAGTTATTTTAATTCTGACAAGTTTGCTCTGTCAAATGCTCTCGCCGCGAACAGCAGCTATCACACGGTGGGTCAGTGAACAACAGTTTTCTTAAGTATTTAAGCTGCACTTATGTACATATGTATGCTTGACATGCGAACAATGGGAATGGGCGGCCATTGGTGGTCGTTGTGTGTGTTAGTTAGAGATCTGTATTTGGAAAAATCGGGACTCCGATGAGCAATCGATCACTGGTATTAATCTGGAAAAATAAACAGTTGTTATTTAAGGAAAACTTGGTTAGTGATATGGAGAAGCAGCTTTCGAAATATTAAATATTTAGCTTCAGTTGGTCAGAAGCTAGCCCTCGATATAAAGCACGGGGTCTTGAGTGTTTTTTTAAGATTTAGGCTTATGATCATTATCAAGTAGAACCAACATATCGTCACCTAAAATGCAAAATAACGTATCATCAAAAAAATATTGAAAATCGTTGTCAGATATAATAACCAATATATAACCATTTTATAACCAAAACCCAAATTTTGTATCAATATTAGTGGTTTCTATTGTATAGTCTTTTCCATTTTGTCTAAACTGACTAATTATCTGCTCTAAGAGTTTAGACTTCCAAAATTGAGTTGTCAGATCCACGTGACAATTGTGTTCTCAAGCATTATTTAAGGCATTCATTTATCCTTGACTTCATTAGCTCTAAAATTCGACTGTTCAGATCCTGGATCTTTTGTGCTTGGCCAAGTTCGGCGGGTGGTATACGTAACATCGCGAAAAAGCGGTCTTGGTCTATAGTATCGTGTTTCCTGAAAAGGTCGCTATGGTTTAGCTAGAAAATGTGAAAAAGAAAAGAGAGAACTGAGAACTGTAATTCGAGAGTTTGATTCATTACATTTCAGTTACTCTGGTTCGAGGTGTATTGATTCAGCAGTAGAGGAACTAAAAAGTTCTCTGCAAGTTCCCTTATTTATCCAACTATTGAGCATTCTTATTGCTTCGAAAATATCTGATCTCCGCTAACCATGCAGGGCTAGTAGTTAGAAGTATGGAACTCTTCTATATCGGCTGTTAAGTAATCTTTTGAGGAAGATTAATCGGACTATTTGTATTCCTCAGTATTTATATTTTTATGTCTCTCGCATTGCAAGTTAGCCTTTTGGTAAAGCTTTTTTTATAACTTGAACAGAGTATATTAGGATTGCTAAGAAGTTTGTGGCATCTAGAAGGAAACGTCGAGACCCTAACCTATACATATACATATATAGAAAAATTGATTTGCGTGACGATGTTAGTCCATTCAGGCATGTCCGTTTGACTGTCCGCCTATCTGTAGTCCACCCTTTTGAGATATTTATCTGAAGTTTTGCACACGAACTTTTTACCGAAAACTGTCGATATCGGACCACTATAGCATGTATATAGCATACAAACTGACCGATCAGAATCAAGTGTTTGTATGGAAAACTTTTTTATATCAAGAGTTATCTTCATAAAATTTGGCATGGATTAGTTTCTAAGGCAACGCTACAATCTCCGCAAAAATGATTCGGATCGGCCCAATATAGCATATAGGTATCATACAAGTTAAACTTCTGTATCGTTGAACTTTCTTATAAAAGTTTCGTTAATCACTATTTATTATTATTATTTGAAGCGTATGCCTGATGCCTCCGCCTAAAACCGGGATCAACCCTATGGCTGTGGCTACCATCTCTAACGGAGTCGCTGCGCGTAAGTGCGTTTGCTTGTTGTTGTTC